>CM044017.1:23484887-23494777 GCA_024085815.1 Flaveria linearis | reverse complement strand
ATAAACATTCAGAGCAAGAAAGAGGAGTACCCAGGTTAGTAATAAACTACAAACCTTAAATAAAGTTTAAAATGGATTAGGTATCCTATACCTAATAAAAAGATCTATTAGATAGATTAAATGATGCCAGTAATTTGGCTATGGAGGGATTCTGAGCAGATTTCCCAGTTGATAAACATAATATCTTGTAAATTCCACTCAGGAAAGTGGAATAATAGTCAGAAAAATTATGCCACAATTGCAAACGAAATTTTAGCCATAGTTAAATGTGTTTTAAAATTTCAAGATGATTTATACAATCAAAAGTTTTTATAAAACTGATTGTCCAAGCGGCAGTATATGTTTAATAAAGATTTTAAACATGATGTCTCTAAACAAATGTTTGCTAGATGCAATCTCATCTTGCACCATTTGATTTTGAAATAATATAAAAAAGGAAACAATAATAGTCTACCTGTTTTTTAACAAGAGAATATTTCTCATAGTTTTTTTGTAGGTTCCATGAAAAAGATAAAAGGACCACTCAAATAGCTTATAATAATATACAAATTGAAATTGATGATTATTCAGCAATGATAATGCTAGACATTATCAATGAATGATATGATGCACAATTGTGACATGCATCCTATTGACAGAGCTCATAATTATATAAAAATATTGATTCAATAAAACATTTTAGGAATCAATAAAGATTCTTAAAGAAAAAGAGAAATAATCTCTTCTGCCTGATCATATTTCAGGAATGATTCCTCGAGATAGGGGAAAACAACTCTTTAACATAATGGAAGAGGTAGAGGAAGAGGTCCCAATGGAGGGAGAATCCTAGGTCAAATTGGCCATCAAAGGCTAATAGCCGCAAATATTGCAAATACTGCAAGTTCCTCAAGTAATACTAGAATAATATTGATGATAAATTATTCCAAGAATTCTTGGCTTAAAGCTAAGAAGGATGGAACAAATGAAGCATCTTCATCTTATGTCAATATTGTGACAGAAGATTCTGATGATTCCTTATATGAAAAAAATCCAAATAAGGAGATAATATTGCTCCTAGATTTTAAAGATCTTAAATATAAAGATCAACCATGGACCTTAATTACAAGGTACCTAGATCAAGGGTCATAACCTGCTGCTTCATATAAGCAGAGATTTATTATGAAAATATTCTTAAAGTCACAGAATCTTGTGATATTCATCACTATATGTCTGGAATACCCAGGATATAGTTTTAACAAAATCATAATAAAACAGATAATATCTGTTGAAGAATAGGGAACATCTACCTTAAAGATAAAGAGATGTGCCATCCTGAAACCAGGGTCCCTATTAATTCAATATTATGATTATATTGAGGCATTTAATAACCTAAATTCAATTATTATGATTATATTGAGGCATTTAATAACTTTCTATATGAAAATTCAAAGAAGAAACATTCTTGGTTCTTCAAAATTTGTATAGAAGTTTATAAACGGACATCCCAAATGGGTATATAAATGGTGGCTATCATATGGCCCTTCGGTAAAAATTTTACCAGAATTATTAAAAAAAAATTATAATGATTGGGTAGAAATATCTGTGAATCCAGGATCTCATTCAGGAATTATCAGTATTAAAATAAATCAATTTAATGATCGCGGAATTATCACTAATTGACGTTAATTGGTTTGATGATTAATTATGAACACAACCACAAAAACACACATGAATGCGAAATCAATAATTATTCAAACGTGTTTCATTAACTATAATGTAATGATTACAAAAGAATAATATGAATACTATAAACAATCGAATACAGTGTATCAAATAATGTTGATGTTGATGAGACGGCGATTAGGGTTGCACAATGATGTACTTGACGCCGTAATAATGATTGATTGTGTTCACCGAGATGTGAAACCTAGGACTCATATTTATAGATGTTTGAGTCGCTAAGGAACACCGGATCTCTCGGGATCTGTTGTTGATCGTGTTGACTTGTTTGACTTCTTGGAGTTTGTAATCGCACAATATAATGATCTTCCGCAGGAGTCTTGCCTTCCGCAGATCTTTTGTTCTTCCGTAGAAATGTTGTTCTTCCGTAGGAAATCCTTCTTCCGTAGGAGTCTTCCCTTCATGAACTTGATCATCCGCAGAAACTTACACTTGTCATTTGGTCTTGTATAAACATATCTACGGATTAACAAAATTGTTCATCCGTAGATGTTTCCTACACTAGGTCAATTTCAGGAAATCCATCCAAGTATATTGTTCTCCTGTCAAGTCACAAATCAACACACATACATATATGGGGTTAAACCTATAAATTCAATTCACATATATATATATATTGACTGTTACAAATATTAATTACAAGACTTGATTCAAGTACTAAGCCTATACAAAATGATCTAGCCCTATACAATCTAGATCTAACAATATCTCCCACATTGATTGAATTACACACCAAAAAATCTTAATAGAAGGATTATCTTTGTGTCACTTTTTTATTCAATTTAGAATACCATGGATCTGGAAATGGTCTCCAGAAGTGAGTTATACTCACCAACAAATCTCTTGTTAAGAAGAATTTATTATACAAAATTTTGGAAGAAAATGATGAAGCTTGAAACAATGGCGTCCCAGAAGGTCAAGAAACCCTTATAGAAGATTCAAGACTATAGAGTTATACTCAAAGCAGATTAGCTTAAAACTCAGAGAGAATCTCCTAGTCCGTTCCAGGAAATATCCCAAAAAATTAAAATGAAAGGAGAAAAATCAAATCTCTAAAAAACGAATTGTTAGCCATATATTTTCAAGAAATCAAAAAAGATTTAATGAAGAATTTCCAAGACAAGGATCAGAAGATCATATCTCAGAAATGTCTACCAATAAATCAGAGACTACCACTTCCAGGGGAATCCCAAGACCCTTATGGGGTTGATGAAGAAATTCTAGAAGAGGATCTAGAGATGCTCGAAGATCTCAAGAAATCGGTATCCAAGGAAAATAGGGAACAAGACAAATGAAAAAGATGACAAGTCTGCTGGTGGGGCCGACATAATTGATTAAAGTTCAATTATATGAGACATAATAATGTCTACTTTTGAAAATTTCAAAAGACATAATTGAGTCGAATTATTGTAATTTACTGTTCATGGTTTTGTTTTTACCTTGAGACTCTCATTATAAAGGAGCTCAAGTCTTTAGTTTTAGACACGCCTGATCTTAGGATCAAACTTCTCTCTAAACCTCTCTTGTAAAAATACTCTGATAATAAAATTTCTGCTGGAGAACAGCTTTCAAGTAAGGAATCTTGGTGTCTCACAACAGAGTTAATACTTCTGAATAATTTAATTCTTATACTTATATTTTATTTTCTATGTTCATTAGCCTAATGGAAGGCTAAACAATCAATCAATGTTGAACCTAACCGTAATAAGTTTATAAACCTATATATATAAAAAAAAGTCTGGAAAGGAAAATTCTTTAAATTATGTTTGGATATTTTGGACTGGTTATATACTAACCAGGCAGATAATTAGCATAATGGTCGAATTATGGCAACCCGTTTTATTAAGCCGTTTGAAAGGCGTTCCAAAGGGCACAGGCCTGTACTGATCTTATGCTAAGAAAAACTTGCCAGTGACGTATATGTAAAAATGAACCAAGGTCTGAAGATTCGGACAAGTTTAAGGGTTTTTACTTTCAGATTCTAAGTTTTTAATTTAAATGTTTTTATAATTACTTGTTTAATTTTGGGTTTTTATTTTAATTTTCCGACAAGGTCCTGCCCTTGTGGATCTGCTTTAACATTAAATGTTAAGACTCATGGATATAATTATATTCAGGTCAGAAGTAATTTGTATATGTAAAAATGAACCAAGGTCTGAAGATTCGGACATGTTTAAAGGTTTTTACTTTCAATTCTAAGTTTTGTAGTTTAAATGTTTTATAATTACTTGTTTAATTTTGGTTTTTTATTTTAATTTTCCCACAAGCTCCTGCCCTTGGGTATCAGAGCCATGTGAATAAACAGAGCCATGTAAATAATTTAACCATGGTGAATAAACTTTATTATGGGGAAGTTTAACATTGATTTTGTTTCAAACAAAAATGAATATCATAGAAGATAAAGATACTGTTAAACAGTATTGAGGAAGAATATGATATTCCTCACAATTTAGAATTATTAAATAAATGGACAATTCCAAAAATAGATTATAAATAAGTTTATAAGCTTGGAACTTTTGAAAAAATTGATTTAAAACAAGTAGTTAAAACTACTGAAGAAACAATTGCTCTTATAAAGAGGATATGATGATAAAACTCTTAAATAATAAAGAGTTAACAAGATACAAGAAGATAAATATAAATTTATCCATATAGGAGTAGTGCAATCGCGTTAATCCTTTAACTTTAGAAGGTTTGCCAGAAAGCTTTATAGCAGCTTTAGAGATGGTAGAAATCTAGATTATAAGCAATCCTTAATAGGGATAGTTCAATCTAGCCTATCACAGGGTCCAGTTTATATTTTAATGTTTACCCAAATTTACAATTATCATTAACTGACGTTAATATAACCGATGCTTTAACATATATATACACAATATATATATATATATACAATTTATATATATATATATATAAATATATATATATATATATATATATTGTATATATATATTGTGTGTGTATATATATATATATATATTATATTGTATATATATATTGTGTGATAATATAATATATATATATATTATGATAGATAAAATGTTAAACCTTGTTTATTGCGATAACCCATTAATTCACTAGTGGTCCACACAGTAAGCCACGTCGTCACTGTAACTTAGAGTTACATTGGTAAACTGGTGGTCCAAAACGAATGTTAATTTTTTTAAAAAAATATACAAGACTATACTCAAATTAAAAATATTAAAATTAAAAGGGGTGGAGGTTTTTTAAAAATGGAGGGAAAATTTGAAATTGAGGAAAATCGTCACATCAGTGGTGTAACGCGATGTAAAAGTTAGTTACACTGGTGTAACTGTTCGCTACATTAGAGTTAACGGTTATCGCAATAAACAAGGGTTACAAAGGAACCTTACCTATATATATATATATACTACATACATACATACATACATACATACATACATACATACATACATACATACATACACATACATACATACATACATACATACATACATACATACATACCATACATACACATACATACATACATACATACATACATACTATATATACATACATACATACATAATATACATATATATGTATATATATATTTATGTAAATATATATTTATGTATTATATACATATATATGTAATAACATATATGCATATATATGTATATATATATGTATATATATATATATATATGCATATATATATATATATATATTTATATATGCTATATATGTATAAATATATACATATATATGT
This sequence comes from Flaveria linearis, assembly GCA_024085815.1. Taxonomy (NCBI): domain Eukaryota; kingdom Viridiplantae; phylum Streptophyta; class Magnoliopsida; order Asterales; family Asteraceae; genus Flaveria; species Flaveria linearis. Next base: position 23,489,322 of record CM044017.1, on the reverse strand, counting down.
ATATATATGTGTATATATATATACACATAAATATATATATGTATATTTACATAATATAATATATATATATATATATGTATATATATATATGTGTATATACATAAATATATATATGTTATGTATATATATATGTATATATACATAAATATATATAATGTATATATATATATATCCACACACACACATATATATATATATATACACACATAAAATATATATATATACACACACACACACACACATATAATATATATATGTATATATACATAAATCTATATATATTGGTGTATATATATATGCATATATGTATATACATATACATACATATATATACATACATATACATATATATACATATATACATACATAATATACATATATATATATCATATATATACATATATATATGTACATATATGTATATGTATATATATGTATATATATACATGCATATATACATGTATATATATGTATATATATATGCATACACATACAGATATATATATATATAAACATATACATATATATATGTATATGTATAGTATATATTGTGTATATATATATATATACATGCATATAATGTATATACACTTTGATATATTATAGACATGTATATATGTACATACATACACATATATATATAGACACACACACACACACATACATACTTACCAAGTCTTCTTGACCTTAACTTAAGGTGCATCCTGACTTGGTGGAGAATGCAAGTCAATAAGCTCACCTCTTTGATGTTCTGCTTGATACTTTAATGTGCTCATCCATGTGATAGAGACATTAGACCAAGTCTTCTTACAGAGAATCCATGCGACTTTAAGAAGCTCACCATCTTCTACCTATCAATAAACTTCTTCAGATTTGCTTTGATGGTGGCTCTTGACTTTTGTAACACCCGTAATTCTTATTAAAAAGAAATAAAGAATAAAAGAGAAAGAAAAAGGAGAAAGAGGAAGTCACCCCAAAGTTGAGGGACCAAAATTGTTAAAATGATAAAAATCTTAAAAGTTGGTGTAAAAGGCGATATGGTCGCCCATAACCCTCTGCACACCCTTTCTTGTTCGGATTTTAGAGAGAGAAACAACAGAGACTACGAGCTTTAGAGAGAGAAAGGAGAAGAATTCGAGTTTGAGGTAAGATTAAGTGTTTTAAGTCATTTTTGGTTGATCTACCCTCGGTTGTATGCTCATAGGTGTTATTGCATGTTCGGGTTATGTGTTTCAGTGGGTTGTAGGGTTGAGAACATCTGAGAAATTCAAGTTTTAGAGTTTGAAGGTTTAAATAGCAAAGGTGAGTTTCTAGACCCCCTTTTTACCGTTTTAAATGATCTGGGGCTGGAAAATGCATGTAAGTATGTTTTTTGAATTTGGGTATAATACCCGTATGTTATGTACATGTGTAAGCTTATATAAGATGAATGTATGTTTATGTTTATGGTAAGTCATGTTTGAAATTGTATGTACATGCTTAGAAATAGGTATTATGATGTTTGGGGACTGGAATATGACTTAGACACATGAATAGGCTGCTAATACGACTAATAAGACCACATAGTGGTCATATGTCCGAAATTTTGACTTAGAAAACCAAGTACAAGGTAATATGTCTGAATAGTGCTTATACGCCCATGAAATTTGCCTTAGAAATGTTTTAAGGGTTATCTGAACAGTGGTCGTATGACCAGTAGAAATTTTCTAAGTATGGGGTTATATGTCTGAATAGTGGTCGTATGACCAGTAGAATTTTCTAAGTATGGGGTTATATGTCTGAATAGTGGTCGTATGACCAGTAGAAATTTTCTAAGTATGGGGTTAAACGACTGAACATTGGTCGTATGACCAGTAGAAATTTTCTAAGTATAGGGGTTAAACGACTGAACAGTGGTCGTATGACCAGTAAAAATTTCCTAAGTCTGGGGAATGAAACGACTGAGCAGGGCTCATACGACTGAGCAGGGCTCATACGACTGAACAGGGCTCATACGCCCAAACACTTAGAATTTTTAACAGAATTTTCTTGGTGTTTGAGCAGTAGGGTTTCGCATGATTAATGACTAGGGTTAATTAATGATGATGTTTTATGCATGTAATGATGATGAATGATTAACCCTTGATTATTGTTACTGATTTTATTATCAGTATTTATTTCTGTTAACAATATTATTATTTAATATGTTAAGTATATACTGGCATGATGAAGAATGACTAAAATCTAATAAAGGGCATAATCATTAATAAGTAAAATATTAATGATAAAGAGAAATGGAACGTAAAGTGAGAAATAATGAAAGAGAACATGACGAACGAAGGCATGCATTAATAAATGAACGAATGAATGTAAGAAAGCTTGCAAGCAAATGAATGGAGGTGCACACCCCTGGCAGGTGTTAGCTCAACTGTGATGCGGGTTAGCTACCCCAAAGGATGCACACAGGTCAATCTTTAAGATTGATAATGAGTGAGCAACTTTGTGTTGCAACAGACTCGGTTAGCAGGCAATCGTGAGATTGCCACTGAGGTGAGCAACCACGTGTGCAACAGACTGGCTAACATACGATCGTGAGAGATCAATATGGAGTGAGCAACTTTGTGTTGCAACAGACTCGGTTAGTAGGCAATCTTGAGATTGCCACTGAGGTGAGCAACCATGTGTTGCAACAGACTTGGCTAACGTACGATAGAATGTAATGTGAATGTATGAATGAAATGAACGAACGTACGAAAGAATGTAATGAACGTATGAATAAAGAAATGATCGTACGTATGCAATGAATGTATGAATGAAATGAATGTATGAACGTATGTAATGTATGAATGAATGAAGTAAGATACATACGATGAAAGAACGAATATGAAAGAAAGAATACGTAAGAATATGAAAGTTAACGATGAACGGCACACGAACGAAAGTTAATGAATGAACGACGAAGATAATAATAATATATTTGTGTACGTACTTGTGTGACCACGTGTAAGTAAAGAAGGTTTTCCTTGAAATGAAAAGTAAAGTATTTTAATCTACAAAACTAGAACTCACTCAGCAACGCTGACTTTTATGTATTTTCCAGTTGGCAGGTAACAGGTTGCTGAGGATGGCACACGGGGGTGGCTACACGGAGGGCAAGACCGGCATCCATTTATGTTTGACGATACTGTTGTTTTGTAATTTATTCGACTAATTATTTTGTGACTTATGAACTAGAATGTATTGCTTAACAACAATGTTTTAAAATGAATGAAGGGTTTTTGCCAACTGAATTCCGCTGCTTAAAATTATAATATGTATGTTTTATGCTGTGAATGACCAACTGTGAGGTGCCCGGGAACGGGGCCTTACAAGTTGGTATCAGAGCAAAAGTTTAAGTAAAATGGGTAAATTTTCAAAATAAACCTTAACTTAAACTGAGAATGGGACGGAAAGAGGGATGTCAGCCCGAGTAGCCATGTGCCATCAGCTATTGTTTTTCTTAAAAGTTAATCAGTATTATGTGCGTGTGCTATGTGATTTATGTGTTCTTAGTAGATTTAGATGCTGATGTAGTCAGGATAGGAGGTGCTTAGGGTGTGAAGAGTAAAGTAAGTGGCTAATCACAACTGGCACTGTAATTAGGGACTTACTATACTTGACATAAACTGAGCTATTCCTTGAATGACTGTTTTAGTGTTTGAATCTTATAGCGCATAGGAAAATGACTGGGAAGAAACCTTCTAAGGCTGCTAGAGGTAGAGGTCGTCCGCGTACGACTAGGAGCAGTGCTAAAGCTCCTAAGACGACTCCTGTGAACCCGAGGTTCCTGACGGAATGAAGAAACTGAGAATGCTAGTCTGAATGCCTCAGCTAGGGAGGTGATTGCTGATGAGGTACACCAGGTCCTACAGGCAGTTATGCCATCTGTAGTGACCGATGTTATTCGAGCTATGAGGAACGAGGAGAGGAAGGAGAAGGAGGACATGAGAGGGTCGACTGGAAAGGAAAGCAAGGGAGAAGAGGAACGACCGGATCCTGAGATAGTAGTATCTGATGAGGAAGGGATGATGTAGTAGGGGTGACGACTAAGGGGTGCAGTTACGGGGCATTTCAGAGGTGCAAGCCCCCGACATTCGATGGCAATGGCACTGCTGCAACCGCTCACCGATGGGTAAGGGAGATGGAAGCGGTACTCGAGATCAGCGAGTGCCGTGAGGATCAGAAGGTGAAGTTTGCCACCCACTCCTTTACTGACTCAGCACTATGCTGGTGGGACAATATTGTCCAAGCTGAGGGTTTCCAGGACCATCAGGAAAATGAAGTGGTCCGAGTTGAAGAAGCTAGTAATTGAGGAATTCTGTCCTCATAAAGAACTCGATAAGGTCGAGAAGGATTTCCTGCAACTCGAGGCGGGAACCATGACACACCAGCAATACACTACCAAATTCATGAAAAT
>CM044017.1:23467387-23479887 GCA_024085815.1 Flaveria linearis | reverse complement strand
ATGGAAATCAAATTCCAAATGCAGTTTATACAATGGTAGTTAATATTGTTGATCATTTTACAGGAAGATGGTCAGATAATTCTGAGAATATCATAACTTTATTACAAAATCTAAGATGTAGAACTCTTACATCATTTAGATGGTATAAAGATACTTTTTTAAGTAGAGTTATGGAACTCCCAGAGTCTAATAGTACTCATTGAAAGTCTAAGTTTATTGACGGTTTATGTAAGGCCCCGTTCCCGGGCACCTCACAGTTGGTCATTCATCACACATTAAACGTTTTAAAACATATATTTACTTTGCAGCGGAATTTAAAAACATTCATTAATAACAAAAACATGTCATTCCTTCCATTACAACATTCGTTTTTATCTAAAAATACAACGACATGTCAAAATATGGATGCCAGTCTCAACAACTGAGTAGTCGCCCTGTGCCATCCTCAGCAACATACCTGCCAACTGGAAATACATAAAACGTCAGCGTTGCTGAGTGAGTTCTAGTTTTACATTAAAACATACTTTACTTACCGTCAAAACCATTCTTACATACATACAATCATACAACATACGTACACGTAGATAATATTATTATTATCTTCATCATTCATTCATTAGCTTTTGTTCGTGTACCGTTCATCATTAACATTCACGTTCTCTCTTTACGCTTTCCTTTCGTTCGTGCGTTTCCTACTTTCATTCATACGTTCGTTACATTCGTCCTTACGTACATTACGTTCATTCTTACGTTCATTTCATTTATTAGTACGTTCATCATCTTCATTCGTTCGTTCTTTAACTTTCATTCGTTAAGCATGTAAATCTCTAAGGGTCACCTCTCTCCCCTGCCCTCATGGTTCATACCCATGAGCCGACAAGGCATACTCTAACATTCTGGTGCCCCTATGGCTCTCAGTCCATAGACCGACACTCTGTTACCCCTAGACCATGCAAAACTTTCTTTCACATTCCTCATTCTCATCTAGATCTTGTCTCATGCAATATCCCCGACTCATATCCGAAGACTGGCACAGCACTGGGATACGCGACAAAGATCCCATACGAGTCAATCACAGAGATTGAACTCCAACCGAGTTTGTTGCAACACAAAGTCGCTCATCTCATAACTATGTTTGGCCTCGTGCCACACCCCCGCAGTTAGACATAACTCGGGTAACAACACCCCCATCGAAATGGGTAACATCACCCCCACCAAAGTGGGTAACTACACCCCCACCGAAGTGGGTAACATCACTCTAACATCACCCCCACCGAAGTGGGTAACTACTATACGCATTAGTTCATACTTACTTGCACACATTGAAAGGTGAATTGTACCAATACCATAGGCTACACCCCGAACGTTATTAGCTACCGGGCCGAAGTCAACATATGAACAACAAAACGTATGCCACGGTACTAGAGGTAAGCGGTAGAGGTACCATGACCATGGTCAATCACATAGAAGGACCAATCGCGTTATTCAATGCTTGCAAGACATAATTCGTTCGTTCATTAATGCATGTATTCATCATCATTCTTCTTTTCGTTCATTCGTTAATACATGCATTCATCATCATGTTCCTCTTTCATTATCTTTCACTTTACGATACATAATACTTCATTAATTCATTTCTCGTTATTCGTAAAGTTTCAGAAAGATAAGCGTACACAATCACAAGGAACATACACACATCATACATATTCATCTTACATTCATCATCATATCATACCATACTTAACAATATTTTAATAATATTGTTATCAATAATATACTAATAATAATATTAGTAACAATTAGGGTTAATCATACTCATCATTATATGCATGAGACATCATCATTTATTAACCCTAGTCAACCCTGGTCAAACCTCGAACTACGGAATTACTGGAAATTCCTGAAAATTTCTAAGTGTTCTAGTCGTTTTAGCACTATTGGTCGTATAAGCCTCTGGGCGTATGAGCACTATTAGTCGTATGAACACTGCTGGGCTTTTCACTCAACACTTAGAATTATCAACTGGTCATACGACCACACTGTTGGTCGTATGACTACTGCTGGTCGTACCAACTCTGGACTTAGAAACATATTTGGATCATACGACCACTGTTGGTCGTATGAGCCCATACTTAGAAAGTTTCACATGGTCATACGACCACTGTTGGTCGTATGAGTCCTGTGGGTCTCATACTTAGAAAATTTTACATTGTCATACGACCACTGTTGGTCGTATGAGTTCTGTGGGACATTTCAATACTTAGAAAATCCTGATCATACGACCACTGTTGGTCGTATGAGCACTAATGGTCTCATCACTTAGAAAAATCCTGGTCATACGACCACACTGTTGGTCGTATGACCACTAGTGGACTTACCAACTTTTGCTTATTTATTCTAAGTCCCATTTTCAGACACATTAGCATCCTACTCATATGTCTAATTCATAATCCAAGTCCCAAACATCAAAATGCCCAATTCTAAGCATATACACATGATTCTAGGCATAAATCTAGCATAAACATAAACATACATACAATCGTTCATACGGGTTTCAACCCAAACTTTATAAAAATATATTTACATGCATTTTCCAGCCCCAAACATTTAAAAACCAGTAAAAAAGGGGTCTAGAACTCACCTTAGCTGCTCTTCAAGTTCAAACTCCCCTGCTCGAGCTTTTCCAAAGGACTTGAAAGCCTAGATGTGTCTAACACACACAAACCCGAACACACATACACATAAGAACATGCATTTCTCGGTTTCTTAGCTCAAACACCACTTAAAAACACTAATTCTTACCTTGAATTAGATTTCTTCTTCTTTCTCTCTCTAAAAACCGAAGCCTCTGCTGTTTCTCTTTCTAAAAAGACGAATGAGGGTGTTTGACAGGCCAAAATGGGCGGCCATACCTCTTTATCCACTAACTTTTATTTTCTTTTGTCCTTTTGGCACTTCTTACCCTTTAACTTTTAGTTGACCTCAGTTTTCTTCCCTTCTCTTTCTATTTTATTCTTTTACTTCTTTAAAAGAATTTACGGGTGTTACAAGTCCACCCCCCTTATATAGGTTTCGTCCCCGAAACCTGTTATTCCTTAAACCCGTGTGAGCAGTACTGTCTCACCTCTTCTTCCAGTCTCTCGTCCGGAATTCAATCGCTCTACATCGTTTATCGACATTTGATTTCTGGTCTGTCTTTGACTATTCTGCGTTACTGATCAATGATTATTTGACCAGCACCTGCGACCTCAAGCATGCCATGTAGAGTGTGGTCACTACGATTAAGAGAATCATCACAATATCCGAGCAAAGTCTCGGCGTCATAATCATTGAGCTTCAGAGCATCACTGAGAACCTTCAGCTTTCATGCTTTGAAACACACGGCCATCAACTTGCGTATAGTTGCTAGCCCCTTATTTGATGTTCTTTACGTATGTGTAATGACCCTTTGGCAACCCAACACTGACAAGAAAGACAATCCGGCTTATTTGGTGACTTAATCCAAATTTAGCTCTTTCCTTTACTTCCAACCTTCCATTCTACTTGTTTGCTACAACGTCGAAACTATTGTACGTTGCCGTTCAATGAACCACTCAAAAGCTGAAATTGTTCCTTAGTCAACGGGTGACATAACTCTCTTAATTGCATCGCGCAATCCTCTAGGGCATCAGGTAACCTAGTGAATCCACTAATAGTATTCTCTACATCGAAGGGCTCATTGATGTTCCTTCTCCTTTTGTTTCCGTTCTCTTCCGATCGTCGTACATCCTTCCCGGAGAAGCCTTCATCATAATCCATTGTCGCAGATCGGCACCGAACTTTTATCGGGCACCACCAATCAACCCATCTCTTTTGCAGCGCTTGGTGCTTGCCTCATAAGCTACTATTCGATTCACCCGGAGGTGTACGTCTATCCCCCTACGTCTATCAAGGATGGTTTGACAGAAAAACAAGCGCTCTCTCTCAATTCTATCGCGGGGTCCGTTAGCGCACTGGGTAATCTAGTTGGCTTCCCTATAGTAGCTCCTAAGTCGAATGACATTGATTCTTTCTATTCCTAATATGCAACTTATCACGAAAGGCAGCAGGAATGAAACCAGAGCCATAATCAACTACACAAAGGCTAAAGGTTAATTGACTAGAAACATACCTGACGTAACATCGGGGCTCACCCTAGCCTCCTCCCGCGTCATCGTGTAGGTGCTGCGTTTGCCTTCCGTCCTTCTCTTCCAGCCTCCTTACAATCCCTGCTCCTGTGACCTTCCTCCCCACAAGAATAACACCTCCCCATACCGCAGTTCTTCGCCACATGTCCGGCCCTACCACAACGGAAACAGACATTGGTCCCCAGTCTACATTCCCCGGGGTGCTTGTGTCCACACTTCTTGCATACCTCACCCTTCCTTATTATCCTCTCCCGATCATCGATCCTCATTATCTTACCTTCAGTCACCACTCTGCCATCACTATCTCGCCTTCCTTTCCCCTTCTTAACATAGGCTCGCTCCTCCGCTTCGCCCTTCATCGCCATCGCCTCCCGCTCGTCGTATAACCTTCCCGCTAGATCCACCGCCGACCTGAACGTGCTTGGTCGGGCAGCGATCATGTGCCTACGGATATCCGCCGGCAAGCCCTGAACATACCTCTTGATTTTCCGCGAAAGAGGTGTCACCTGATCCGGCACCAGTCGTGTCAACTCGTTGAATTTAGTGGTGTATTGCTGATGTGTCATCGTTCCCGCTTTCAATTGCAGGAGCTCCCTTTCAACTTTGTCCATTTCACGGCAAGGACAGAACTCCTCAATCACCAGCCTTTTCAACTCTGACCATCTCATTCCTCCAATAGTCCGACTACCCTCAGCTTGAACTATATTGTCCCACCAACACAACGCTGAGTCCACGAAAGAATGAGCGGCAAACTTAACTTTCTGATCTTCCCGGCACTCACTAATTTCCAGTACCGCTTCCATCTCTCTGACCCAACGATGAGCCGCGGCAGCAGTACCATTACCATCAAAAGTTGGGGGTTGGCATCGCCGAAACGCCCCATAATCACAGCCCGTGCCGTCTCCGGCGCAGGCGCTTCCTCTTCTTCCTCATCCTCGTCATCGGACAATATCGTTTCTGCCTCTGTCTGTTGCTGTCTACCGAAGGATCGATTCCTCCCTCGTCTATCATCCTCGCGTACTGCCTTTATCACTTCGGTCATTACAGATGGTAAGATTGTCTGCATCACCTGGTGCACTTCTTCAACTACCGCCTCTTTCACCGAGGCTCTCAAGTTAGCACTCTCATCACCACCTCCCGGTTGAGGTGTTTCGGGCTCCTCGTGAACCACCTGTTCCACTCTAGATCTTGCTCTCGTGACTCGCGGTTCAACACCATGTCCGCCACTACCTCCACCATGGGAAGCCTTATAAGGTCTACTACCGGCCATTCTCTAACTTACTCTGAAAGATTTAAACACTACACGGTCATTCAAGGGAATAGCTCAGTTCATGTCAAGTATAGTAAGTCCCTAATTACGGTGATCAGTTGTAATTAGCCACTTACTCTACTCTTCACACCCCAAGCATTACCTGTCCTGACTATATCAGCATCTAAATCTAACAGTAACATATAATCACATAACATGCGCACACAATACCGGTTAACTCTAAGAAAATACCTGATGGCACGCAGCTACTCAGTTTGGCATCCCTTCCCTTTTCGTCCATTCTCAGTTTAAGTTAAGGTTTATTCTGAAAAATTTTACCCAATTCACTTAAACTTCGGCTCTGATACCAACTTGTAAGGCCCCGTTCCCGGGCACCTCACAGTTGGTCATTCATCACACATTAAACGTTTTAAAACATATATTTACTTTGCAGCGGAATTTAAAAACATTCATTAATAACAAAAACATGTCATTCCTTCCATTACAACATTCGTTTTTATCTAAAAATACAACGACATGTCAAAATATGGATGCCAGTCTCAACAACTGAGTAGTCGCCCTGTGCCATCCTCAGCAACATACCTGCCAACTGGAAAATACATAAAACGTCAGCGTTGCTGAGTGAGTTCTAGTTTTACATTAAAACATACTTTACTTACCGTCAAAACCATTCTTACATACATACAATCATACAACATACGTACACGTAGATAATATTATTATTATCTTCATCATTCATTCATTAGCTTTTGTTCGTGTACCGTTCATCATTAACATTCACGTTCTCTCTTTACGCTTTCCTTTCGTTCGTGCGTTTCCTACTTTCATTCATACGTTCGTTACATTCGTCCTTACGTACATTACGTTCATTCTTACGTTCATTTCATTTATTAGTACGTTCATCATCTTCATTCGTTCGTTCTTTAACTTTCATTCGTTAAGCATGTAAATCTCTAAGGGTCACCTCTCTCCCCTGCCCTCATGGTTCATACCCATGAGCCGACAAGGCATACTCTAACATTCTGGTGCCCCTATGGCTCTCAGTCCATAGACCGACACTCTGTTACCCCTAGACCATGCAAAACTTTCTTTCACATTCCTCATTCTCATCTAGATCTTGTCTCATGCAATATCCCCGACTCATATCCGAAGACTGGCACAGCACTGGGATACGCGACAAAGATCCCATACGAGTCAATCACAGAGATTGAACTCCAACCGAGTTTGTTGCAACACAAAGTCGCTCATCTCATAACTATGTTTGGCCTCGTGCCACACCCCCGCAGTTAGACATAACTCGGGTAACAACACCCCCATCGAAATGGGTAACATCACCCCCACCAAAGTGGGTAACTACACCCCCACCGAAGTGGGTAACATCACTCTAACATCACCCCCACCGAAGTGGGTAACTACTATACGCATTAGTTCATACTTACTTGCACACATTGAAAGGTGAATTGTACCAATACCATAGGCTACACCCCGAACGTTATTAGCTACCGGGCCGAAGTCAACATATGAACAACAAAACGTATGCCACGGTACTAGAGGTAAGCGGTAGAGGTACCATGACCATGGTCAATCACATAGAAGGACCAATCGCGTTATTCAATGCTTGCAAGACATAATTCGTTCGTTCATTAATGCATGTATTCATCATCATTCTTCTTTTCGTTCATTCGTTAATACATGCATTCATCATCATGTTCCTCTTTCATTATCTTTCACTTTACGATACATAATACTTCATTAATTCATTTCTCGTTATTCGTAAAGTTTCAGAAAGATAAGCGTACACAATCACAAGGAACATACACACATCATACATATTCATCTTACATTCATCATCATATCATACCATACTTAACAATATTTTAATAATATTGTTATCAATAATATACTAATAATAATATTAGTAACAATTAGGGTTAATCATACTCATCATTATATGCATGAGACATCATCATTTATTAACCCTAGTCAACCCTGGTCAAACCTCGAACTACGGAATTACTGGAAATTCCTGAAAATTTCTAAGTGTTCTAGTCGTTTTAGCACTATTGGTCGTATAAGCCTCTGGGCGTATGAGCACTATTAGTCGTATGAACACTGCTGGGCTTTTCACTCAACACTTAGAATTATCAACTGGTCATACGACCACACTGTTGGTCGTATGACTACTGCTGGTCGTACCAACTCTGGACTTAGAAACATATTTGGATCATACGACCACTGTTGGTCGTATGAGCCCATACTTAGAAAGTTTTCACATGGTCATACGACCACTGTTGGTCGTATGAGTCCTGTGGGTCTCATACTTAGAAATTTTACATTGTCATACGACCACTGTTGGTCGTATGAGTTCTGTGGGACATTTCAATACTTAGAAAATCCTGATCATACGACCACTGTTGGTCGTATGAGCACTAATGGTCTCATCACTTAGAAAAATCCTGGTCATACGACCACACTGTTGGTCGTATGACCACTAGTGGACTTACCAACTTTTGCTTATTTATTCTAAGTCCCATTTTCAGACACATTAGCATCCTACTCATATGTCTAATTCATAATCCAAGTCCCAAACATCAAAATGCCCAATTCTAAGCATATACACATGATTCTAGGCATAAATCTAGCATAAACATAAACATACATACAATCGTTCATACGGGTTTCAACCCAAACTTTATAAAAATATATTTACATGCATTTTCCAGCCCCAAACATTTAAAAACCAGTAAAAAAGGGGTCTAGAACTCACCTTAGCTGCTCTTCAAGTTCAAACTCCCCTGCTCGAGCTTTTCCAAAGGACTTGAAAGCCTAGATGTGTCTAACACACACAAACCCGAACACACATACACATAAGAACATGCATTTCTCGGTTTCTTAGCTCAAACACCACTTAAAAACACTAATTCTTACCTTGAATTAGATTTCTTCTTCTTTCTCTCTCTAAAAACCGAAGCCTCTGCTGTTTCTCTTTCTAAAAAGACGAATGAGGGTGTTTGACAGGCCAAAATGGGCGGCCATACCTCTTTATCCACTAACTTTTATTTTCTTTTGTCCTTTTGGCACTTCTTACCCTTTAACTTTTAGTTGACCTCAGTTTTCTTCCCTTCTCTTTCTATTTTATTCTTTTACTTCTTTAAAAGAATTTACGGGTGTTACAGTTTACCTCCTTTATTTGCAGAAAGGGTTAGAAAAAACCTTATGAAAGGAGATGTAAGTATTAATTATGAAGATTATACTTATGGCAAGTTAATAGGAACTTGTGTTCAGGAAGGATTAGCCTTATGTAATGAAATAAAACTTAATCAACAGATTAAAAAACATTCTCTTAATGAAAAGAGACAATTAGGTCAATTTTGTAGCCAATTTGGTATGGAAGAAATCAGAGAAAATTATAATAATAAAAAGAATTTAATATCTTCTCAAAGAAATAAAAAATTACAAAAAAGAAAACAAAAAAGAGAAGAAAGAAAATCTAAAAGGAAAGGGATTATAAACCCTATAAACCATATATAATATGCAAAAAATGTGGTCGCCCAGGCCATAAAGCAAAAACTTGTTGGGTAAAGAAAAAACTCAATAATATTGAAGATAAAGAATTGAAGGATACATTATCTAAAATTCTAATCAATTCTGAGTCTAATTCAGAATCAGAAAACTCTTCATATGAAGAATTAAATATATTAGAAGAAGAAGATTTAATAACTTCAGATGATGAATGTTTCCTTGTAAAACAGGGAAAGAATGTTGCAAATCAGACACAGATAATGAAGAAGATATTTATCAAATTATAGCTCAATTGAGAACATGGAAATAAATTTTATTTCTAATGATATATTGGATTTGTTAAAATCCATAGAAGATAATGAAATCAGGGAAAGGATTACTTCTCAAATAATTGGGAAGGATAAACCTTCAACGTCTATAGCTGTTGAAGATTTTAAGCCATATACCTTAAGTGAGGTTAGAAGACAATTAAGTCAGAGAAATAAGATTGGAAATTCTGTTAATATTGAGGAATTAAAGATAGAGATTGATAATCTAAAAGTAGAAATTAAGAATTTAAAGGGGAAAAATGTAACCCTAGAAGAAAGAATAAGATGTTTAGAGATGAAGGAGATTATAGACAATCCTGAAACCTCTAGAAAATTTTTAACATCCTTAGATAGAGATGAAAAATTCTTATCAATATATGAGATGGTTATATCCCATAAATGGCATATAAAAATTAAGTTATTAATAGAAAACAATTATTCAATAGAATTAGTAGCTTTACTAGATAGTGGAGCTGATTTGAATTGTGTTCAAGAGGGTATTATCCCTACTAAGTATTTTCATAAGACTACTCATAGAGTTAGTTCTGCTGGTGGAGAACTAATGATTATAAATTATAAATTACCTCAAGCATATATTTGCCAAGATAAAGTCTGTATTCCAAACAGCTTTATGATTGTAAAAATTTAACTAGCCAAATAATACTTGGTACACCATTTTCGAATAAGATATTCCCAATCAAACATATTGATGAAAAATCTATTACGGGAACTTATAAAGGAAAAGAGATAACTTTTCAATTTGTTCATAAACCTATGCATAGATTTATAAATGATATTGAAGAATCATTAATTCAAGCAATACAAAATCAAATCAATTTTCTTAAACAAGAAATAAATACTCTTACAATAGAAGAAAGATTAAAAAATCCTAAATTACGGGAAAAGATAAAGCTAATACCGATCAATTTTCGTTACAAATTTGTAATGATCATCCAAATGCTTTTTGGGATAGAATGAAACATATAGTTTCTCTCCTATATGAAAATGACTTTCATGAAAATCAAATACCTACAAAAGCAAGACCATGTCAAATGAATTCTGAATATCTAGAATTATGTAAAAATGAAATAAAAACTTTAATAGAAAAGGGTTTAATAAGACCTTCAAAGTCTCCGTGGTCATGTACTGCTTTCTATGTTAATAAACATTCAGAGCAAGAAAGAGGAGTACCCAGGTTAGTAATAAACTACAAACCTTTAAATAAAGTTTTAAAATGGATTAGGTATCCTATACCTAATAAAAAAGATCTATTAGATAGATTAAATGATGCCAGTAATATTGGCTATGGAGGGATTCTGAAGCAGATTTCCCCAGTTGATAAACAAGAATATCTTGTAAGATTCCACTCAGGAAAGTGGAATAATAGTCAGAAAAATTATGCCACAATTGCAAACGAAATTTTAGCCATAGTTAAATGTGTTTTAAAATTTCAAGATGATTTATACAATCAAAAGTTTTTAATAAAAACTGATTGTCAAGCGGCAAAGTATATGTTTAATAAAGATTTTAAACATGATGTCTCTAAACAAATGTTTGCTAGATGGCAATCTCATCTTGCACCATTTGATTTTGAAATAATATATAAAAAGGGAACAGATAATAGTCTACCTGATTTTTTAACAAGAGAATATTTCTCATAGTTTTTTTGTAGGTTCCATGAAAAAGATAAAAGGACCACTCAAAATAGCTTATAATAATATACAAATTGAAATTGATGATTATTCAGCAATGATAATGGCTAGACATTATCAAATGAATGATATGATGCACAATTGTGACATGCATCCTATTGACAGAGCTCATAATTATATAAAAATTATGGATTCAATAAAACATTTTAGGAATCAAATAAAGATTCTTAAAGAAAAAGAGAAAATAATCTCTTCTGCCTGATCATATTTCAGGAATGATTCCTCGAGATAGGGGAAAACAACTCTTTTAACATAATGGAAGAGGTAGAGGAAGAGGTCCCAATGGAGGGAGAATCCTAGGTCAAATTGGCCATCAAAGGCTAATAGCCGCAAATATTGCAAATACTGCAAGTTCCTCAAGTAATACTAGAGGAAATAATATTGATGATAAATTATTCCAAGAATTCTTGGCTTATAAAGCTAAGAAGGATGGAACAAATGAAGCATCTTCATCTTATGTCAATATTGTGACAGAAGATTCTGATGATTCCTTATATGAAAAAAATCCAAATAAGGAGATAATATTGCTCCTAGATTTTAAAGATCTTAAATATAAAGATCAACCATGGACCTTAATTACAAGGTACCTAGATCAAGGGTCATACCCTGCTGCTTCATATAAGCAGAGATTTATTATGAAAATATTCTTAAAGTCACAGAATCTTGTGATATTCATCACTATATGTCTGGAAATACCCAGGAATATAGTTTTAACAAAATCATAATAAAACAGATAATATCTGTTGAAGAATAGGGAACATCTACCTTAAAGGATAAAGAGATGTGCCATCCTGAAACCAGGGTCCCTATTAAATTCAATTATTATGATTATATTGAGGCATTTAATAACCTAAATTCAATTATTATGATTATATTGAGGCATTTAATAACCTTTCTATATGAAAATTCAAAGAAGAAACATTCTTGGTTCTTCAAAATTTGTATAGAAGTTTATAAACGGGACATCCCAAATTGGGTATATAAATGGTGGCTATCATATGGCCCTTCGGTAAAAATTTTACCAGAATTATTAAAAAAAAATTATAATGATTGGGTAGAAATATCTGTGAATCCAAGGATCTCAATTCAGGAATTATCAGTATTAAAATAAATCAATTTAATGATCGCGGAATTATCACTAATTGACGTTTAATTGGTTTGATGATTAATTATGAACACAACCATAGAAACACATGAATGCGAAATCAATAATTATTCAAACGTGTTTCATTAACTATAATGTAATGATTACAAAAGAATAATAATGAATACTATAAACAATCGAATACAGTGTATCAAATAATGTTGATGTTGATGAGACGGCGATTAGGGTTGCACAATGATGTAACTTGACAGCCGTAATAATGATTGATTGTGTTCACCGAGATGTGAAACCTAGGACTCATATTTATAGATGTTTGAGTCGGCTAAGGAAACACCGGATCTCTCGGGATCTGTTGTTGATCGTGTTGACTTGTTTGACTTCTTGGAGTTTGTAATCGCACAAGTATAATGATCTTCC
>CM044017.1:23357387-23462387 GCA_024085815.1 Flaveria linearis | reverse complement strand
CGACTAATAAGACCACATAGTGGTCATATGTCCGAAATTTTGACTTAGAAAACCAAGTACAAGGTAATATGTCTGAATAGTGCTTATACGCCCATGAAATTTGCCTTAGAAATGTTTTAAGGGTTATATGTCTGAACAGTGGTCGTATGACCAGTAGAAATTTTCTAAGTATGGGGTTATATGTCTGAATAGTGGTCGTATGACCAGTAGAAATTTTCTAAGTATGGGGTTATATGTCTGAATAGTGGTCGTATGACCAGTAGAAATTTTCTAAGTATGGGGGTTAAACGACTGAACAGTGGTCGTATGACCAGTAGAAATTTTCTAAGTATAGGGGTTAAACGACTGAACAGTGGTCGTATGACCAGTAAAAATTTCCTAAGTCTGGGGAATGAAACGACTGAGCAGGGCTCATACGACTGAGCAGGGCTCATACGACTGAACAGGGCTCATACGCCCAAACACTTAGAATTTTTAACAGAATTTTCTTGGTGTTTGAGCAGTAGGGTTTCGCATGATTAATGACTAGGGTTAATTAATGATGATGTTTTATGCATGTAATGATGATGAATGATTAACCCTTGATTATTGTTACTGATTTTATTATCAGTATTTTATTTCTGTTAACAATATTATTATTATTTAATATTGTTAAGTATATACTGGCATGATGAAGAATGACTAAAATCTAATAAAGGGCATAATCATTAATAAGTAAAATATTAATGATAAAGAGAAATGGAACGTAAAGTGAGAAATAATGAAAGAGGAACATGACGAACGAAGGCATGCATTAATAAATGAACGAATGAATGTAAGAAAGGCTTGCAAGCAAATGAATGGAGGTGCACACCCCTGGCAGGTGTTAGCTCAACTGTGATGCGGGTTAGCTACCCCAAAGGATGCACACAGGGTCAATCTTTAAGATTGATAATGAGGTGAGCAACT
The DNA here is from genome assembly GCA_024085815.1 of Flaveria linearis. NCBI lineage: Eukaryota > Viridiplantae > Streptophyta > Magnoliopsida > Asterales > Asteraceae > Flaveria > Flaveria linearis. The sequence continues at coordinate 23,461,439 of CM044017.1, read as the reverse complement.
TTGTGTTGCAACAGACTCGGTTAGCAGGCAATCCGTGAGATTGCCACTGAGGTGAGCAACCACGTGTTGCAACAGACTTGGCTAACATACGATCGTGAGAGATCATTATGGAGGTGAGCAACTTTGTGTTGCAACAGACTCGGTTAGTAGGCAATCTTGAGATTGCCACTGAGGTGAGCAACCATGTGTTGCAACAGACTTGGCTAACGTACGATAGAATGTAATGTGAATGCATGAATGAAATGAACGAACGTACGAAAGAATGTAATGAACGTATGAATAAAAGAAATGATCGTACGTATGAATGAAATGAATGTATGAACGTATGTAATGTATGAATGAATGAAGGTAAGATACATACGAATGAAAGAATGAATATGAAAGAAAGAATACGTAAGAATACGAAAGTTAACGATGAACGGCACACGAACGAAAGTTAATGAATGAACGACGAAGATAATAATAATATTATTTGTGTACGTACTTGTGTGACCACGTGTAAGTAAAGAAAGGTTTTCCTTGAAATGAAAAGTAAAGTATTTTAATCTACAAAACTAGAACTCACTCAGCAACGCTGACTTTTATGTATTTTCCAGTTGGCAGGTAACAGGTTGCTGAGGATGGCACACGGGGGTGGCTACACGGCGGGCAAGACTGGCATCCATTTATGTTTTGACGATACTGTTGTTTTGTAATTCATTCGACTAATTATTTGTGACTTATGAACTAGAATGTATTGCTTAACAACAGTGTTTAAAATGAATGAAGGGTTTTTGCCAACTGAATTCCGCTGCTTAAATTATTAATATGTATGTTTTATGCTGTCAATGACCAACTGTGAGGTGCCCGGGAACGGGGCCTTACAACTTTACAGCTTCTTACTTCATCTTCCTCTTAATAGCATTTTGCTCTTTCAGTAGTTGTTGCTCAAGCTGCTTAAGGTATTCAAATTCAATGTAATTATAGGACAAAGGAAGAAATACTGCTGCCTGATAGAGGCTTGTGGCCCTTAGGTTGGTAATCATGTTCTGTCTGTCTTGTTCTCTGTCTACCTGAGCTTGTTGCTCAGTTGCCACAGTCTCTTTCTCAGGGCTTTCTTGAACTAGGGAGATAGTAGGGGCTTTCTTGTAGATTCTCTTTCTTCTCATTTCTTCTTTGATTTTGAGGAGCAATTCTGCATCTTCAGCCTCCTTTCTCTCCTTGACAGCCTAGTGTCAGCCAGTTCACTAAACTCTTCTATAGGAAGAGAGATGAGTTCATCTATATTATAGTTTCTGGTCCACAAGTTGTTTAATGCTGTCCTTAACTTATCATTTTGAGTGTTTGGCCTGGGCGCAACCCTGATTGCAGCTTCCATGAAGCCTGGGGTCTTTCTCGAACTCTCTCCCCTTAGCTTTCTTTTCCTCTCTCTTTCCACCTCCTCAATTTCCTTAGGAGTCAACTTCCTTTTTCCTTTGTCACCTCACAGGCGTAGGTGACTCAGGGTGGTGAGAGCTATGGCCTTCATTGCTTGGTTCAACATGTGAGGTCTGGCCAGACAGAGGTTGTGAGACACCTTCAACAGCTGCTGCCTCACTGAGGGAAATAGGTGTTGAAGCAGCTCCTAGCTCAAGGTTCGCAGGTTCTATTATTAGGCCTTCACTCAAGTTTTTCCCTTTGAAGCTAGTCTTAGGGTCCACCTTAACATCCAGTTGACCAATAATATTGGCTTCTAGCCTCTTTCTATGTAAGAAAGTTCTCAGTCTGAACTCTTCAACCACCCTATCTTGAATCCTCTGAGCTAGTCTGTCAGCTTATATGTTTTAAGTTAGGTTGGCAAGTGGCATATGAACTAGAGGAAGACTCTTATAGTACTTCAGGGTATGCATGTTGAACACTTCTTGCTACCCACTAAGTCTAAGGAGTATCATGGCTCTCCTATCAGCATAATACCTCCATCCTATTATCTCATTTTCTACAAAGTAGGATGGGGTAGACATAGCCCTGGGAATACCCTCCTCAAACTGTAAGGCCCCGTTCCCGGGCACCTCACAGTTGGTCATTCATCACACATAAAACGTACACTTATTTAAAACATCGCAGTGGAAATTAATTAAAACTATTTCTTATATTTAAATGACAACTTTTGCAAAGTAATCCAATACAATTAACTGTTACAAAATGTTATAATTGCATTACATCACAAAAATGTCATTGTTATACTAATGGATGCCATTCCAAAAATGCCAAGTAGCTGCTCTGTGCCATCCTTAGTAACTTTTACCTACCAATAGGAAAATACATAAAAGTCAGCGTTGCTGAGTGAGTTCTAGTTTTATAAATAAAATACTTTACTTCCGATATAACCTTATTTACTTTCATACGCGATCATGCATCATACGTACAGATAGAGAATATTACTTTTAACTTTCTTTATCATTCATTTTTTTCACCATCATACTTATAGCATGCTTTCATTTCATGCTTTTCGTTAACATTCTCTTACTTTCATTTTCATTCTCTCATAACATACATTATATCATTCATTTACTTTCTTACTTACTTACTTTCTTTCTTTCTTTCATTGTATGTTACATCATTCTTTTACTTTCATATGGATTGATGAACAATACCCCGAATATTGTGCACGAAGCTGATGCTGGACCTGTGGTAATTAAACCACGAACATTGTGCATGAAGCTGATCTAGTCACCTAGGGCAAGTCATCTCTCCCATTCATTCAACCAATTGGTATACCCCGAACATTATGCACAATGGTGATGCTGGACCTGTGGTAATAAAACCACGAACATTATGCCCGAAGCTGATCTAGTCACCTAGGGCATACCAAAGGGCCTTGTCAATCTCAATGATTGACCTTGTGTGCATCCTGTGGGGTAGCTAACCCGCATCACAGTTGAGCTAATGACAACATGGTCGTGTACTTCCTTTCATTTCCTTTTATAACATATAATGAATACGTTTGCATACTATTAAAAGATAACACATTTTACATGCCACACATCATCCATACATTCCATAACCCTAAAATACCCCATAATCATGCTTAAAATAGGTAATCATTGCCCATAAGTCAAATCAGGTCAAAACGCTAAACTTTCTGTTTTTCTTGAAATTTCAGAAATTATTCTAAGTGTCTAGGAGCATGGGCAATATTTGGGCGTTTCTACCCTGTTCAGGCGTTTTGCTACTATGCAGGCGTCTGGACTTACACTTCGTCATTTTTCACTTAGACGCATGGGCTTATTTAGGTGCATGAACACTATTCAGGCGTTTGGGCCTAACACTTAGTCATTCTGGGACATTTTCCAGACGTTTGGGTACTATTCAGGCGCATTGGCCTGACTTAGGCGCATGGGCACTTTGGCGGTTAGGTACTGTTTAGGCGGTTGGGGTTCTGGGCGGTTGGGAATACTTAGTAAATTAAACCGTTGGACGCATGGGCCACTGTTTGGGCGTATGGGCAACTAACTTTCACTTAAACAACATAAATCAGTCCCAATTCATCTTAAATCATGATCTAAGCTTAGTATTAGCATTCTAAGCATCATAATATGTGCATACACACATATATATCCTAAATTTACACCCACCCACATACATATTCACACACACACACATACGGGTGAAAAACCCATTTTTCATAAAAACATAAACACATGCATTTCCAGCCCTAAAATTTGTTAAAAACATGTTAAGAAGGGGGTTCTAGAAATCACCTTAGCTGCTTTCGACTTTCGACCCTTCTTTTGAACTTCTCAGACGTTTTTCACACCTAAAACCCACTAAAACACACAACCTGACATACAATAACACACATAAGCATGTAACCGAGACTAAGGCCAGTTAAGAACATCACAAACCCAGAATTCTTACCTTGAATTCAATTTCTTTTTCTTGTTCTTCAAAACCCGAGAGTTTCTGCTCTTCTTCTCTCTCTCTCTAAAAAAATCCGAATGACAAGGTATAAGCAAGCAACATAGGCGGCCATGTTGCTTTATTCACCAACTTTTCAAAGTTTTGTCATTTTGGTCACTTTTAACCCTTCTACTTGGGTTAAATTACATTTCTCCTCTTTATTCGTGTTTATTCTTTCTTTCTTTGTCGTCTATAAAAATATCCTGGTGTTACAAGTCCACCCCCCTTATATAGGTTTCGTCCCTGAAACATGTTATTCCTCAAACAGATATGGGTAATGCTACCTCATCTCTTCTTCTGTCTCCCATGTAGACTCGGATCCTTTCTTTAGCTTCCACTGTACACGCACAAGAGGAACCACTTTATTCCTTAACCTTCTCACTTTACGATCAATGATCGCCACTGGTTGCTCCACATAATTGAGCCGTTCATCCACTTTGATATCTTCCAGTGGTACAACCATATCCTCGTCTTTTAAACACTTCCGCAGATGAGATACATGGATGTCAGGTAAATTCCACTTAACTCATCTGGTAGTTCCAACTTGTAGGCCACCTCCCCTACTCGAGCAATAATTCGGAAGGTCCTATGTACCTTGGGCTCAACTTGCCCCGCTTTCTAAATCGTATAATACCTTTCCAAGGTGAGACTTTTAACATGACCCTATCACCCACCTAGAACTCAATCGGTCTACGCCGTTATCAGCATACAACTTTTGCCTATCTGTGGCTTCCTTCATAAAGGCTTTAATCTTTTATAGTTTCTCAGTTGTAGCCTCGATCCCCTCGATGCTTGCCAACTCTTTCTGACCAATGTCACCCCAACAAACGGGTGTCCCGCATCTCCTACCATCTAGCATCTCGTATGGTGGCATGCCAATGCTGGCATGATAACTATTGTTGTACGAGAATTCTGCTAACAGTAGATGGTCATCCCAACTTCCTCCAAAATCGATCACGCATGCTCGAAGCATGTCCTCGAGTGTTTGGATCATCCTCTCAGACTGACCGTCCGTCTGAGGATGATAAGCCGTGCTGATGTGTAGCCTCGTCCCCATCGCATCATGGAATTTCTTCGAAAACATGGATGTAAACCGAGTGTCATGATCAAACACAATAGACAACGGCACACCATGACGAGCTACAATCTCTTTGATAAATAGATCCGCGAGTCTCTTAGAAGAATACGTCTCTCGGATCAGTAGGAAGTGAGCACTCTTCGTTAAACGATCAACTATCACCCATATAGCATCATACCCTTTCGGGGTACGTGGTAATTTCGTAATAAAGTCCATGGTGATATGCTCCCACTCGGGTATATCCAACGGTTGGATTTTCCCGTACAGCTTTTGGTGTTCCGCCTTCACTTGCAAACAAGTAAGGCATTTACTCACATATTCTGCTACCTCACGCTTCATACCCGGCCACCAGTAATCTTTCTTCATGTCGTGGTACATCTTGATTGCACTGGGATGAATGGAGTATCGAGTCTTATGAGCCTCGTCCATGATCTTTCCACATAAGTCCCCGTAACGAGGAATCCACATTCGTCCGAATCGAGTTCTAACACCAACAGTGTTCTCACCCAATTCCACGACTAGACCTTTCATCCTTTCAGAGTTAAGATGATCTTCTTTTAAAGCCTCATCTTGAAACTCCTTGACCTGCGTCATCACATCAGAGGTCATAATCAATTGATAAGCCTTTACCCAAATCGGCTTGGTCTCTCCTTTCAGCTAAGGGCATCTGCCACCACGTTGGCCTTGCCCGGATGGTAATAGATCTCGCAATCGTAATCCTTTATGAGCTCCAACCATCGCATCTGCCTCATGTTCAAATCTTTCTGCTTGAAGAAGTACTTCAAGCTTTGTGGTCAGTGAAGATTGTGCACTTCGTCCCGTATAAGTAGTGCCGCCAAATCTTCAACGCGAAAACCACAGTAGCTAGTTCTAGATCGTGCGTGGGATAGTTGACTTCGTGGGTTTTTAGCTGTTAGGATGCGTAGGCTATCACCCTTCCACGTTGCATCAATACGCAACCTAGCCCAGAATAATAAGCATCCGAATATACCACTAAGTCTTCACTACCTTCAGGTAACGTCAAGACAGGAGCTTGCGTCAACTTCATCTTTAACTCCTCAAAAGGATCCTCCTGTTCTCGACCCTACACGAACTTCACGTCCTTGCAAGTCAACCTCGTAAAAGGTGAGGCTAACTTGGAAAAGTCATGAATAAATCTCCCGTAGTAGCTTGCCAATCCCAAGAAGCTACGAATCTCGAATGGCGTCTTTGGAGACTTCCATTGCATCATGGCCTCAACTTTTTCCGAGTCCACCATGATTCCCTCAGCATTTACCACATGACCCAGAAATTGCACCTAGCGTAACCAAAAACCACACTTGGAGAACTTAGCATACAGCTTCTCCTTTCTCAATGTCGCCAACACTTCCTTAATGTGACCGGCATGCTCTTCTTCACTCCTTGAATAAATCAGGATATAATCGATAAATACAATCACTGATTTATCTAACATCATCCGACACACTCGATTCATCAAGTCCATAAAAGCAGCTGGTATGTTGGTTAAACCAAAGGACATAACGAGAAACTTGTAGTGTCCATAACGCGTGCGAAAAGCTGTTTTAGGAATATCTTGCTCCTTCACCTTCAATTGATGGTAGCCAGATCGAAGATCTATCCTCGAAAACCAACTGGAACCTTGGAGCTGATCAAACAAGTCATCAATCCTCGCTAATGGATACTGATTCTTCACCGTCAACTTGTTCAATTCACGGTAATCAATACACATCCTCATACTACTGTACTTCTTCTTCATAAATAAGGCCGGAGTACCCCAAGGAGAGATACTCGGTCAAATGAAACCCTTATCAAGCAACTCTTGCTGTTGCTCCATCAATTCCTTCATCTCAGTCGGAGCCAACCAATACGGTGTCTTAGCTACAGGCTGAGCCACGGGTATCAAGTCAATTTGAAACTTGATTTTGCGATCCGGTGGCACACCTGATAAGTCCTCTGGAAACACATCGGGAAAGTCACACACCACTGGAACATCGGACAATTGTGGTGTTGACGTGTCCACATCCTTCACGTAGGCCAAATAAGCACTACATCCACGTCTCATGCACTTTCCTGCCACCTCCATCGAAATCACTTTCGGAATCATCGTAACTCGATCACCGTACATCATCACCGAGCTCCCGTCAGGCGCTGTCAGTCTAATCATCATCTTACGGCACACGATATTCGCTTCATAGGTTACTAACCAATCCATCCCTAGTACTACATCAAATCCACCTAGGGGCATCATATGTAACTTAGCAGCAAACCTATGACCCTCTAATTCTATGGCACAATCCTCTATCATATCAGTAACTCTAGTGGACTTACCAATAGCAGTTTCTACATCGAAGGGCTCATCAATACGTGTACTACTAACAAGCAATTTAGCACAGAAAGCAGCAGAAATAAAACTCCTACTAGCACCAGAATCAAATAACACAGAAGCAAGAGTATGATTTACTAGAAACGTACCTGACACAACATCAGGGTCCGTCCAAGCCTCATCTCTGGTCATCATGAATGCTCTGGCGCTCACCCTTTGCTCCTTAGTCCCGATTTTCTTCCCCGCTCCGAAACTTTCTGCCCTCGGCTTCTTGCACTCCCTGCTCATGTGGCCTACTTCACCATAGTTGAAGCACCTCGCTGCTCTGCAATCTTTAGAGGTGTGGCCAGGCTTTCCGCACTTGAAACAAACATTAAGCCCCAGCCTGCACTTGCCAGCGTGCTCCTTTCCACACTTCCCGCATCTCTTCACTCCCGAGCCTGCGGCAACCACCCGTCGATCATCCACCCTAGCCTTCTTGTTGTTTATCGGAACACCACCCCGTCCAAACTGTTTCCGGTTCCAGTTCCGGTCATCACCACCTATTTTCTTCCCCTCAACCGCCATCACCTCCCTCTCATCATACAACCTCCAAGCCAAATCAACTACCGACCTGAACGTACTCGGTCGGGTGGCAATCATGTGCCTGTGGATATCCGCCGGTAAGCCCTGAATATATCTCTTGATCTTTCGTGATAGGGACTTCACCTGATCTGGCACCAGCCGTGCCATCTCGTTGAGCTTGGTGGTGTATTGTTGATGTGTCATGGTTCACGCCTCTAACTGCAGGAACTCTCCCTACACCTTGTCCAACTCCCGATGAGGGCAGAACTCCTCAATCACCAACTTCTTCATGTAACACCCGTATATTCTTTTAAAAAAAAAAGAAAATAAAAGAAGGAGAAAGAAAAAGAAGGGAAAAGAGAAAGAAACAAAAGTCAACCAAAGTGAAGGGGCCAAAAGTGCCAAATATGCAAAGTTTATATTTATTTGGCACAAAAAGGTGGTATGGCCACCCACCCTTGTTTCACATCACTACCTTCTTCGGACATTTCAGAGAGAGAAAGCAGAATTCGAGTTTTAGAAAGAGAAAGAAGGAGAATTCGAAGTTTTTGGTAAGAAATCTCGAATTTTTTTGAAGTTTAGATGATTCTAGAACCGTATGTGAGCTTATAAATGTGTCTTGTGTGTTCGGGTGGTGTGGTGTGTGTGTTCTAGGTGTTAGAACAGTTGAGGAGGCTCAGGTGAAGAGTGTGACATTTGAAGAAGGCAACAAAGGTGAGTTCTAGACCCCGTTTTACTGGTTTTTAAATGTTTTGGGGCTGGAAAATGCATGCAAGTATGTTTTTGTAAAGTTTGGGTTGAAACCCGTATGAAATGAATGTATGTATGCTTATGTTTATGTTAGATTTATGCCTAGAATCACATGTATATGTTTAGAACTAGGCATTATGATGTTTGGGACTTGGATTATGGATTAGACACATGAACAGGTTGCAAATATGTCTGAAATTGGACTTAGAATAAATAAGAACAAGCTGATGAGTCCACCAGTGGTAATACGACCAACAGTGTGGTCGTATGACCAAGTTATATTTCTAAGTGTTGGTCCAATAGGACTCATACGACCAACAGTGGTCGTATGAGTATGTGATGAAATTTTCTAAGTATGTTGAAGAGTCCAACAGGACTCATACGACCAACAGTAGTCGTATGATCAGAATATATTTCTAAGTCTAGGGAATGGTACGACCAATAGTGCTCATACGACCAACAGTGTGGTCGTATGACCAGAAAATTCTAAGTACAGGATGAAAAGTCCAGCAGTACTCTTACGCCCAATAGTGCTCATACGGCCAGAGGGCTTATACGCCCAACAGGGCTAAAACGCCTAGAATACTTAGAATTTTTCAGGAATTTCCAGTAAGCCCGAAGTTCGAGGCTTTGACCAGGGCTGACTAAGGTTAACAAATAATGATGTTTCATGCATGTAAGGATGACTATGATTAACCCTTATTATTACTAATATTATTATTAGTGTATTATTGTTAACAATATTGTTAAAATATTGTTAAGTAGGGTATGATGCTACGTATGATGATGAATGTATGATGATGTACGTATGATGATGAATGTATGATGAGTATGCATGATGAGTGTGTATGTTCCTTGTGATTGTGTATGCTTATCTTTCTGAAACTTTACGAATAACGAGAATGAACTAATGAAGTATTATGTATCGTAAAGTGAAAGATAGTGGAAGAGGAACATGATGATGAATGCATGTATTAACGAATGAACGAAAAGAAGAATGATGATGAATACATGCATTAATGAACGAATGAAGTATGTCTTGCAAACATTGAATAACGCGATTGGTCCTTCTATGTGATTGACCATGGTCATGGTACCTCTACCGCTTACCTCTAGTACCGTGGCATACGTTTTGTTGTTCATATGTTGACTTCGGCCCGGTAGCTAATAACGTTCGGGGTGTAGCATATGGTATTGGTACAATTCACCTTTCAATGTGCGCAAGTAAGTATGAACGGGATTCTTGTCATTCGACCACAGTAATCATAGCCAAGTGCTATGAAGTGGGTAAAGCCTGACAGAATCCATACGAGAAGTTAAAGATAACGATGAATAACGAATGATGAAGATAATAACGAATATTATCTCTGTGTACGTATGATGTATGAACGCATGCACGAAAGGATACTTTTAAATAAGTAAAAGTATGTTTTATTATAAAACTAGAACTCACTCAGCAACGCTGACTTTTATGTATTTTCCAGTTGGCAGGTAGTGTTGCTGAGGATGGCACGAGGCGGCTACTCAGCTCTTTTGGGATGGCATTCTTTTGTTAATGTTTTTGTATTGTAATGCAAACAAACGATATTTTGTAACGGGTGTTGTATTACTTTGCAAAAGCATTTATAGTAATTTAAAGTTTCCGCTGCATGGTATTTTATTAAATTGTATTAAATGTATGTTTTATGGGTAATGACGACCAACTGTGAGGTGCCCGGGAACGGGGCCTTACACTTCAGCTCACTCCACCTCATTCTACCAATTTCCCTGGTACTCTCGGCCTGGACAATGTTATCCCACCAACATAGAGCCGAGTCCACAAACGAACGAGTGGCAAACTTCACCTTCTGGTCCTCCCGACACTCGCTGATTTCCAGAACAACCTCCATCTCCCTCACCCATCGGTGAGCAGCAGCAGCAGTACCATTACCATCAAAGGTAGGGACTTGTATCTCTGAAATGCCCCATGGTTACAGCCTCATGCTGCCTCCAGCACAGGCTCTTCTTCCTCCTCTTCCTCATCAGTAGGGATAACCGTCTCGGTCTCGGATTACTCTCTCCCTCCCGAAGACTTGTCCTTATCCCTCCTTTCTCCTTCTCTAACAGCCTTAGTTACATCGGTCACTACAGACGGCAGGATCGTCTACATGACCTGATGAACCTCCTTCACCATGGCCTCCTTCACTAAGGCTCTCAAGTTAGCACTCTCATATCCACCCTCAGGATGAGGGGTCTCAGGCTCCTCATGGGTCACCTTCTCAACCCTGGGCCTTCCTCTTGTGGCCCATTGTTCAGCACCCCGTCCACCATGTACTCCGCCTCGTGAAGCCTTAGAAGCTCTACCTCCGTCCATCCTCTAACACATTATAAGATTCGAACACTAACACGGTCATTCAAGGTAATAGCTCAGTTTTTGTTAAGTGTAGTAAGTCCCTAATTAAAGTGGCCAGTTGGGATTAGCCACTTACTTTACTCTTCATGCCCTAAGCATTTCCTATCCTGACTACATCAGTATCTAAATCTACTAAGGGCAAACAGATCAAATAACATGCGCATATAATACCGCTTAACGTTAAAGAAAATATCTGATGGCACGTAGCTACTTGGACTGGCATCCCTTCTCATTGTCCCCTTTTCAGTTTAAGTTTAGGTTTCTTTGGAAAATATTTACCCATTTCACTTAAACTTTGGCTCTGATACCAACTTGTAAGGCCCCGTTCTCGGGCACCTCACAGTTGGTCATTCAGCGCACATAAAACATACACTTATTTAAAACGTCGTAGCAGAAATTAATTAAAACCATTCATATACTTAAATGACAACTTTTGCAAAGTAATCCAATACAGTTAATTGTTACAAAATGTTATAATTGCATTACATCACAAAAATGTCATTGTTATACTAATGGATGCCATCCCAAAAATGCCAAGTAGCTGCCCTGTGCCATCCTCAGCAACTTTTACCTGCCAACTGATAAATACATAAAAGTCAGAGTTGCTGAGTGAGCTCTAGTTTTATAAATAAATACTTTACTTTCGATATAACTTTATTTAGTTTCATACGCGATCATGCATCATACGTACATATAGAGAATATTAATTTTAACTTTCATTATAATTAAATTTTTTTTCACCATCATAGTCATAGCATGCTTTCATTTCATGCGTTTTGTTAACATTCCCTTACTTTCGTTTTCATTCTCTCGTAACGTACTTCACATCATTCATTTACTTTCTTACTTTCTTACTTTCTTACATTCTTTCTTTCTTTCATTGTACCTTACGTCTTTCTTTTACTTTCATATGGATTGATGAACAATACCCCGAACATTGGGCACAAAGCTGATGCTGGACCTGTGGTGATTAAACCATGAACATTATGCACGAAGCTGATCCAGTCACCTAGGACAAGTCATCTCTCCTATTCATTCAACCAATTAGCATACCCCGGACATTGTGCACAAAGTTGATGCTGTACCTGTGTTAATTAAACCATGAACATTGTGCCTGAAGCTGATCTAGTCACCTAGGGCATACCAAACGGCCTTGTCAATCTCAATGATTGACCCTGTGTGCATCCTTTAGGGTAGCTAACCCGCATCACAGTTGAGCTAACGACAACATGGTCGTGCACCTCCTTTCATTTCCTTGCAAGCCATTCTTTCGTTCAGTACGTTTACTTTTCATCATTGTTATCTTTCATTTTGTTATGTTATTCTTTACGTTCTCTCATTCATTCATCATACTACGTAAAGTAATAACATAATATTTAACGTATTTTACAAAATATAATAAATACGTTTGCATACTATTAAAAGATGACACATTTTACATGCCACACATCATCCATACATTCCATAACCCTAAAACACCCCATAATTATGCTTAAAATGGGTAATCATTGTCCATAAGTCAAATTCAGGTCAAAACCTTAAATTTTATGTTTTTTCTTGAAATTTCAGAAATTATTCGAAGTGTCTAGGTGCATGGGCACTATTTGGGCGTTTCTTCCCTGTTCAGGCGTTTTGCTACTATGCAGGCGTCTGGACTTACACTTGGTCATTTTTCACTTAGATGCATGGGCCTATTTAGGCGCATGGACACTATTCAGGCATTTAGGCCTAACAGTCATTTTGTGACATTTTCCAGACGTTTGGGTACTATTCAGGCGCATGGGCCTGACTTAGGCGCATGGGGACTTTGGCGGTTGGGTATTGTTTAGGCGGTTGGGGTACTAGGCGGTTGGGAACACTTAGTAAACTAAAACGTTAGACGCATGGGACACTGTTTGGGCGCATGGGCAACTAACTTTCCCTTAAACAACATAAATCAGTCCCAATCATCTTAAATCATGATCTAAGCTTAGTATTAGCATTCTAAGCATCATAACATGTACATACACACATATAGATCCCAAATTTACACCTACGCACATACACATTCACACACACACATACAGGTGAAAGCCTATTTTACATAAAAACATAAACACATGCATTTCCAGCCCCAAAATTTGTTAAAAGCATGTTAAGAAGGGGGTTCTAGAACTCAACTTAGCTGCTTTCGACTTTGAGCCCTTCTCTTGAACTTCTCAAACTTTTTTAACACCTAAAACCCACTAAAACACACAACCCAACATACAATAACACACATAAGCATGTAACCGAGACTAAGGCCAGTTGAGAACATCATAAACCAGGAATTCTTACCTTGAATTCAATTTCTTCTTCTTGTTCTTCAAAACCGAGAGTTTATGCTCTTCTTCTCTCTCTCTCTAAAAAATCCGAATGACAATGTGTAAGCAGGCAACATGGGCGGCCATGTTGCTTTATTCACCAACTTTTGAAATTTTTGTCCTTTTGGACACTTTTACCCCTTCTACTTGGTTTAAATTACATTTGTCCTCTTTATTCGTGTTTATTCTTTCTTTCTTTCTTGTCTATAAAAATATCCGGGTGTTACACAAACAAACTTTCAATGAGTGAGTCTGTATCAATGGAAACTAAGGAGGTTGCTGAGTATGGATAGGTGCAAGTGAGGGTGGTTAATTATCTTTATCCATACTCTAGGAGGAACTCGCAGGTTCTGTGATGGCAGGTAGGACTTTCTCCTCCTTTTTGGTAGCATCACCCTCTAGCATAGGGGAGCTAATGGTTAGGTCCACCACATCCACGGTTTCTTATGGGCCTGGTTGAGTTTTACTAAAGGGTTTCTCAACTATCTTGCCCTTGAGATCGGTGATCTCAAATTGCTGATCATTAACTCTTCTTTGTAAGGTAGCTACCTTAAATTCCATATGACTTACCTTTAAAGCTAAATAGGTACAAGTTTTGGTCAATTTATGCACCTTTAGTAAAGACTCATCTTATCTTTATCAGAAGAATCATTAGGGATGAAAGAATAGGACTAAAGCCTTCTTCCTCATCATCAACACTGAGTTCTTGGCTGCTGGATTTCCCCTACATCATGACAGCTTCAGTTGAAGTGTTAATGGGTTAGGTTGCTATGGTTGAGGTCCTAATAATGTAATTACTTGCAAAAGTGAGAGCCTCTTCCATATGAACTTCCTTAATAGGTTCAGGGATGTCCACCTTAGTCGGGGGTGGATGATGTGGGCTGGAAATGGGTGATTCAGTAGCACTCATCTCTCCTTTAGTAGGGGCGTATAGGAGAGACTTATAGTAATCATTAAAATTCCATATCTTCATCATAATAGAATTCAAGGTTTAGGATTGGTTGATTGAGGTCTAGAGGCTGGGGATGGTGGCTTTCTCATGATGGTTTTTCACTAGAGTTTTGAGACTCTGAGTGAAAGCTAAAGGCAGGTGTTGTGAACTCATCAGGCTAGCCATAAGGAACCTCAACATCGGTCAAGGAAGTGATGGGAGTGGTTTTCTCCTTAGGAGAAGTAGGAGCTCTATTGTCCACTTCTTCCTATATGGGTGAGTATATGGGGGCCTGCACAACCTGAGTAGTTTGTGCAAGAATTTGTTTTAATTTCTTAAGTAGGTATGGGTGATATAAGAATGTGTGGGTGGTACAGATGTAGAAGGTGTGGGTTCAACATTTCCTTGTGTTGCCAAGTTGTCACCTTAAACAATAAGCTCTAACATTTTAGGACCAGGGCAATTTCTACCCTTGAGAAGCCCACAATATGCTTCTTATTGTCATAAAGATGTCGGGCTTCATCTGTCCCATTTTAAGAATATTACTTGTTCCCCTTAACTGTGAGCCCAGTTCACAGTTAAGAATGTGTTGACCATATTTTAGAAACATCTTATACTCTAAGGAGTTCAAGTTTGCAAGTTGATTTATGTATACAAATTGAGAGTAGTTGAACTTGACCCCTTGAACAATTCCATGGACTATGTAGGAAAGGTCCTCAGGAATTTGATCCCAACTTCCATGCTTGTTGAATAAATAGTGAATGACAACATGAAGGAGGTACTTCCACTAGGAGGAGACCTTTCCTTTCCTGAAGGTTCTTACTAAGTAATCTCCTTCATAGCCTATCTGCCTGAATGAGTGGTTCAGAGCAGATTTTGGGAAGGACAACTCTCCTTCTTCATTATCCAGCCTTAGATGTGTATTTATGGTGGCTAGAGTGATGAAAATTATCCTCCCTTACACTGTGGCAGACAATGCCTTCTCATCATCGATGATGACTTCTTGGGAGGTCCCCTACAACCCTAAAAGCTAGTCTTCATACAATGGAGGATCTATGGTGAGGGTAGTAAGGTAGTTAAAAAGTGCCAAGAATCGGCAGACATATGAGAAACCGGGATCTTTCTCAGATGTTAATAGAGCAACCTGATTGTGTTGCTTATGTGACCGTATGGAGAAATTGGGTTTGTTTTGTGGATTAGGGTTGGCCATTTTTAGTAGCTTTGTGATGAAGAAATGTAAGAACAAACACGGTTTATGGTGAATTTAGGTTAGGAGCTTTTGCAGATGAAGAAGAAAGTGAAAGACAGGGAACCGTTAAAGGTGTAATTATAAGAACTGAATTTGAAATAAAGTTAATGCAAAAGGACAAACTTTAAAATCCAGATGTCGGGCCCAGCTCTGAAGAAGTGCCCAAAATGGTAGTTTTCTTGGAAGTCAAATCTTTCAAAGGTAATTTGTCTTAGGAAGTTGTGTAAAAGCTTCTGAATCCAATCTGCCTTAGCTTTATTAAAATTTTGCTTTAGAAGAATAATATTTAGAGTACTTTTACTTCAGAGATATATTTTTTTAGAAGAGATTAAAACTAAGAAGTTTTATTCATAAGAGAAAATTGTCTTTCAAAAACATATAAGTACTTGGAAGCACATTTACAATTCGGAAGATGTATAAGAATTTATTTTGAAGGTAAATGTCTTATAGGTAGTTATTAGATTTTGAAAACATAATGTTCATTTGAAGACAACTTAATGTCTTCTGATAGAAAATATATCTTAAATTTTCAGAATTCTAACAAATATCATCATAAATATTTTCTTCCAAAGTAAACTGAGCTTATATAGGTGATGATATAGACAACTTAGAATACATATATTTAAAAATAACCTTGAATTTAGTCTAAGAAAATCTACTCAAAGTTAATCATCCCAATAGCTGATACAAGATACTTAAATCTTTGCTCATCATAAGCTTTTATGAAGCATATTGTTGATCTGTGTTAACTTTGACTAGTTATATCAACCCCATCTCTAATCAAATGATACCTGATGATGATGTGTTTTGTCCTTGAGTGTTGCACAGGATTCTCTGTAATAGAAATAACAGTGTTGTTGTCTATATGCATGGGAGTCTCCTTGAAGTTGAATCCCTAGTACAGTATCTGATTCTGAATCCAAAGCACTTGATCATAGTAGCTTGAAGTAGCAATGTATTCAGCTTCAGTAGTTGATGCAGACACACAAGATTGCTTCTTACATTGCCAAGAGACTATCCTTCCATCAAGGAATTGACATCCCCCAGTATAGACTTTGCAGTCATATTACAGCTACCATAGTCAGTATCTTTATAAGCATACAGATTGAAGTTAGAATTCTTTGGATACCAAAGGCCAAGTTTTGAAGCACCTTTGAGACATCTGAGAATTCTCTTGACAATAACGAGGTGTGACATCTTAGGGTTGGCTTGATAGCTTACACAAATGCATGTAGCAAACATGATATCAGGCCTGCTAGCTGTGAGGTACCTAAGAGACCCAATCATAGCCTTGTAAAGATATTAATCTACATATTCACCCTCAAGATCAGGTCCTAGTGAGTGGTTTCTAGCTATGCGTGTTTTGCAACCTTACATTCAGTGATGTTGAATTTGGTGAGTATGTATCATACATACTTTGACTGGTTTATGAAGATGCCATTGTCAACCAGCTTCACTTGAATTCCTAGAAAGAATTTGAGTTCTCCTATGGTACTCACTTCAAATCTATTCTTTATCAACTTCTCAAAGCCTTAGCAGAGCTCTGGATTAGGTGAACCAAAGACAATGTCATCTATATAAACTTTAACCAGCATCAAGTGATTCCCTAATCCTTTAATGAAGATTGTTCTGTCAATAGTACCCTTCTTATAGCTATGCTGATAGAGATACTGAGATAGTGTCTCATACCTCTTTCTTGGAGCTTGATGCAGCCCATAAAGAGGTTTGTCAAGCTTGAAGACATAATCAGGATAATCTGGGTCTATGATGCATGTAAAAAGTATATATATTTGATAAAGGTTTTTTTTCGCAAAAATTCAGTTTTAATTGCTTATTACAATATTAAACTACGCACAAAAAAGGCAAGTGTACCTATCGTGAGGTAATATAGTGATATAAGAACCGAGTATAATCCGTGGACACACCTAGCCTACTCAACAACCTCAATGATTGACTACCAGATTTAATTTTTTGTTTAGGAAAATGATAAGTTGCATTGATGTAAATTAGGGTTTTTAGGGTTTAGAAATAGTAATAAAAATAAAGTAAACCAAAGTTGAAACTTTTGGGTTTAAAATCAGGAGATAAAGGCTATCATCCTAATTAGATTACACTTATATAACTATGATGAAATGAAGGTGTGATTAAAGATATTGATTAAAGTAATTGTGTTAATGTTTAAAAAGGTGAGCTGTCGCTATTTCTCGTCTATCTGCTCTGTAGTGACTAGGACCACGTCAGGTTGAGATTTACTGCTTAGGTCAAAGCCCTAGTAATGTAGGTAAATCTTTTGTGACCTTTTCGACATAGATTTTCTGAAATCATAACTCATAAGAAAAGAGTTGATCAAGTTCCTTTCTAACATATCATTAATTTTAGAAAACCATAACAATTACTGTAGATTTCTCAGACTAATAAAAGGGAATCCGTAAATGATCAGAAAGTTAAAGTGATATGATTTCTAATAACCATCTCTAGTTAATTAGCCATAGATTTGTTAGAAGACCGGTTCACGAATAAAAGTTGATCATATGTTTTTCAACCGTGTATGACATTCACAATTACAAATCATAAGTTTATAACTTCCTATTCAACTATAGGTGCTACCCATCGGAAGTTTTCCCAAGACCACCATAATATTAACACAATATAAATCACCCTATTAGTTCATCACAAATTACATAAGTTTCATCTAATTAGAATGATAAAGAGAGTTTAGCTTATAATGAGCTTGAGCATAATAACAAATAACATAGAACATAGATATGAATTCATTGGTCAAATGGAACAATCAAACCGGTGATCCATAATGGATGATGTTTAGACAATCCCAAGCTTCTTCCAAGTGTTGTATGCACCTCCCGAGCCTCCAAATGATCTTTAAGACTTGATTCCCAAGAGAATTCTGCAAAGTAACTCCCCACCGAAAGCTTGCCAAAATAGTGAACTTAGGCCACTATTTATAGGCTTTCTGGAGTGTTTAAGTACGACCCCATGTCTAAAAGGCACGGCCCCGTGAGAGTACAATGCTTACGGAAATTGGTCAGCTCGTACGTGCAGAAGATGTCAGGCATGACCCGTGACAAATGGGGCATGGCCCCATGTTTGAGGTAGGGCACGGCCCCATGCCTCATGGGGCACGACCCCGTGCTTACTTTTGGGGGACAGTACTTTTTGTCCTGTCAGATGTCCAAACACGGGGGTGTGCTAAATTTAGCACGAGGGTGTGTTTCAAGCAAGGCATGGGGGCGTGCTTAATGAGGCGTGGCCTCATGCTTGGAGTTGAAAGCTCGAATTTCTTCAATTTCTTGTTAAGTGTGTTTCTTTTGTCCATCATGCCCTTTTCATCACCTGAAAACACATTTTAACGATTTTAAGTACATAATCGTCATTTTAAGGAAGATATTAAGGAGCAATTGATGTGCTTTTGATAGGGTTTATATATAATTTTGAGCACATCAAAGATCCCCACACTTGAACTTTACTTGTCCTCAAGCAAAAATCACTTAGAATGACAATTCCACCAAAAACCAACTAAAACAAATGATAAATATGTCTTTTGGGAAATATGCAAGTAAAAATTATTTTATCCAAATGTAGTCATTTTAAGCATATATAGAATGATATCCTAGCAAGGAATGAATTAGTTAGTAAAGATAATTATCATGTAAAAATCCACACTTCTTTCAAGATGCACTCACACTCGGCTAAATATATGCAGTCATAATTAGGGTTAAGTATGACTAATACGCTCAATTTCCTAGTATGAATACGTGTCAAATCATATGCTTGTTAAAGGATCAAATATCTACCTACTTAGATACTTACTTGCATAGATTGTTAGGTCTTTGATGTGTTGTAACTTGGTTTGGGTTCTGGTATGGATTATTTGGAAAAAGTGGCTAATTGCTAAAGGCGACGGTCTTGGCTTATTTTTTTTAACAAAAACTACAAGGAAAGTAGTAAAAGGATCCCTATACAATGCTTCAAACTAGAAGGGATATGCTAACTTGAGGAATCATTTAAGGTCAGATTGACAAGACCGTATTTTGATTTCAAAAACCATACTTCATCCTTCAGCCAAAGATACACAAAACTCTCCTTTCGTAAGGATCGTTCGGCTTGAAGCCTAATTGCACCCAATCGGATTAGTTCTGTGTATTCGTATTGAGACTCGGTTTGGTTCTTTTTGCATTTTCCATTGTGGGACCAATTTTCACTGTTCAGCCATCTTTCTTATCTTTTTGCCCTCCTCTTTACAGCGCTTTTTGAAATTCCACAAAATGGCGGAACTTCTTCCTTTTTTCGCCATTTCTTTCTTGCATCGTACGTGAGATTGAAAAATTTTTCAAGGATTTCTGGGGCAAGTCCTGGTTTTGCGTGATGAAGGTAATAAAACAAATTAACATAAAAAGAATGCATCTAAGTTCTTTTAGGATTGCCAGTAAAAGACCAAAATTTTCCATTTTTTCATAAGTTTTTTGTAAGCCAAAAACATGTCTTTAATGAAAAACGGGTTTTGTTGAAGGCTTTTTGCTTAAGTGACTTGGTGGTTCGGGTGATCAAAAATAAAAAAGTTTAAGTTCAACGGGGCTAACTAGGATTGACGTTCGGGTAAGGAAAGTTAAAAGAAAATGGTTGGGGCTTGAATGGTTAAGGTTTTCGAATGCCTAACTCACTTTTATACAGAAAATACTAATTAAGGTCTCGAAATGTATACACAAAGCAAGTTCTAATAACACGTATCATAAGGCACCCTCAATTAAATCCAGAATGAAAGTTAAATTGCAAAAGCTGCTAAAGGCTAAAAAATAAGCTCACATACGGATGGAATCAGGTAAAAGTGTTTTATTTTACATGATTGAATATTTTTACTAGATTATTGCCTTTAAGGATATCACAAAAAAGAAACATTTTCATATTTTTTATTTGGATGTCATTTATTTACTTATTTATTTCCCTAAAACGTATATTTATAATTTGGTTTATTAAAATTGTTTAAATTTTTGGTTTTCGTGTCACAAAAATTAATGGTTAAGTGATTTTTATAACAATTTTCAATTTGAACTGTTTTAGCAAAGTATCACATGTTTGTGTCAATCAACCCATCCCCACACTTAAATTTCACATTGTCCCCAATGTGATTAATAATATAAACCGAGGAAAGGTAACGAGATACTCCCCTGAAAATGATAAAGTGGAGTCATTACATAAATTATGAGAATCCTCGGGATCACCTGAAATATCATCCATTTATTGAAAACATTAAAATCCTAAACACATAAAATAAAAAATAAAATGACATAAATTAAAAGATAGATTGGCACAAAACAACTGTGCTCGGTGTCACACCCTGTGCCCAGAAGGGCGGAACATAACAATTAGTAAACAACAACCAAATGCAGTAGAAACCAAATGGTTTATTACATAACATCTTATAAAATTTACACTAGGATATTTGCTTGATTCCAATACACGAAGTACCTCAATCTACAATCTCAAGGCATCATTATTAGGCTCTTGATCAACATTTCTTGAGTCTTCTGTATCTGAGGCATCTAGGCTCAACTTTTGCTTTCTATATCTACCCTCAACCCTTGCTTTAGCTTTAGATCACTTCTATAGTTCATCTAACTCTCTAGCTGTACCTGAAAGACATGCTCAAAAGATTTTGTATCAACATATATTTGGTGAGTTCAAGTGGTTAAAGTTTAAAAATAAAAGGCTCTTTAGAATCCATTAGTTGATTTTAAAAATGTAAGCATCACCGTTGTGGGGTCACAATCAACCCTGCACTCAGTACTGTCTAGCCTCTTCTAAACTTGCGTTTATACCGGTTAACCCATAGGGAGAACTAAGCCTCAAACATTGCACCATACCTTCTAGATGGTTCACCGTGGTATCTTATAAAAACCTGTCATATTACACAAACGATCCCTCAGGATCTCAGTGGGGGACCCTTCCTATACAGAAGGCACTATGTATGGGGGATTACCCAAGTAGATCTGCCCATATAAAACAAGTGGTTCACAAAAAAATTAATGATTGTGATACAAGTAGAAGCAGGTATCAACATTATTCACAACATATAAGCATCATAAAATAGCATAATAATAGTTTCAATTCAAACAGAGCATGCTTCATCCCCAAAACAGTAGTAAAAAGGGGACAATAGAACTCACTTTGATTAGTCTTATAAAAACCAGCATGTCAATATTGAAAGCTCGCAAGAATGTATAGAAATTCACTGACGTAATCCTAAATGTACACTTATTTTAGTTTCTAATAATAATAAGGTAACATTACACGTGTACAGTTGAGCTCCTTTGATAAGCATAAGTGTACTAATCGTTCATTATCATAGTCGAGTTGTATGTGGTTGAAATGTATTCCAAATTCATACGTCTTCTACGTACGTCAACATATGTACGTTTTGTTTATATCTATAAGTGTAGACCCGATGCGTGATTTAGTACCAGCACATACCCACATCTGAATGGTAATATTTGTTTGCACATTACTTTAATATAATTATGATTTACTATTTCTCATAAACAGATATCCATCTATACCTAGATTCATGAAGTCTCATTTTCATTAACATTAGTAGTAATATTATCTTCCCAAGAATGATATTTATTTCGATACCATAACTACTATTATTGTTAGAAATTACATTTTGCAATATTAAATATACCAATAACAGTTTAAGAAAAATAATGCTATCCGAATATATATACATATTTGTAGTTTTGAAAACACTGACATGTCACGTGCATTTGTACGCATACTTTGCATTATTAATTTATACACCAACTATAATAACATCTTGATCATGAAAACATATCATTTCATTAGTCCCTAACGTTATTGTATCAAAATCATGTTTGTAATTACATGTGAGTAGTAAATACATTACATGACTAACAATTAACATGTTGCACGGTCTATAATTGTCTCATATTAAAATGATCCACTATGATTTGTCGTTACTTAGTAATTAGTAGCTATAAATTGTTGTGTAAATTTCTCAATTCTATAATTACTATTATTATAGTTCGTTTTCAATATACTATTCGTATCTATTATCGAGTGAGAACTCAACGTTTTCAAGTGCGCACATTTAATTTATTTCTCAAACTTTTACATAAAACAAAGCGCGTTTATACCTTTCACTCGCTTTGTTTGCATACGCGAACCCGTTCAGAATCGACTCATGTGGACGCCGTTAACATTGTTGTCTTGTTTTTACGTTGACAACGTTTCTCCGTTGACTATTTATGTTGTTGAGCACATTGACCATCAGTTGACCAGCCTTGACCTGAGTTGACAGAGAACTGGTTCACCACATCTTCCCTAATTAACTCTAAAATCATCATATCATCACCCAAACATTAATTTTTACGAAACAACCCTTCGTAGGGTTTTCACCACCATCAACCACCGATCCATCTTATACCACCATAGTTAACTGCTGCTAATGACTATTAGTCTTGTAGACCGGGCCACTAACGGCATGTACCATCCCAGATCTGCAAGCTTATAGTGCATCGTGGTTGTCGGGGGCTGTCGAAACATTACTACCACCGCCAAACTTCAATATACAGTCACAATCATGACAACCAACAACCCATCACAACATATCTAACAGCCTAACACCACCACAACTAACCAATCCAACTGACATCCTAAACCATAATCACCACAAGCCATTACTGTCACCGCCATAAGCAACACAACCACATGCACGACCCCTAACTATAGCCTACACAACCACCATCAACATCGCCACCGCCAACCATCACAGTAGCCTTAACCACCGCCATCACCCTTGTAACTAATTACCATCAACCACGACTGCCATCACGACCACCACCATCGCAAGCCATAACCAGGAGCCACAACCAACAACCACCACCTACTCGACCACAACCGACACCAATCATCGTAGTCAACATAACCCTCGCCTTATCAACCACCGGTAAGAACCAAAAACTTCACTGCCGCACAGACACCCTGGACAGAACCAACCATAACTACAAAAGCCCTAACACCAACAGAGCAACCACCTCGGTTGTCAGCCACCGTAACCGCCTTTAGAGCCCACTGAACCATCACCACTGCCTTTGATTAAACTGTTAATTCTTCATTTTAGGAAAAACCAACATCGCCATCAGGTTTTAGGGGTCGAATGGAATCCGCATCTGTGTGTCACTCGCTGGCACTGGCCAGAACCACCTTCGTCGCGGGTAGATGAAGATCGAGGGGGGGGTTGCGACTGCCTCTCTCTTTCTCTCTTTCTCTGCCTAATTTTTTTGAAAACCCTAAAAATGAAAGAACATTTGTTTATGGATTAAGAGAATGGTTCGTTAACGGGTTAGTTCACGTCGCATTCGAAACCATCTCTCGTAACTTTTAAGTTTCATTTCATAATAGTTCTAAATATTAAATGTAATAAATATCATGAATATATATTATTATTATTATTATTATTTTGTGTTATAAATTATCTTGTGATTAAACAAATTAGAATACGTTAAGATCGTGTTTTTAACTTATTTGACCGTTATTAGTTGAACATTCATTTGTAAGTTTATAGATGTTCACGTTATGACTTGTTGAACTTATCTTGTCTTTCACGCTTAGTGTTGGAGCATATATTGTCATATATAGTGCGTCCGTCGCTTGACGAATAGTGTAGGCTTAATGTAATACACCTGATATGTTTTAAACACATGAAACTGAGTCATTCGTAGGAGCATGTGCGAATGGGACTCAGTCGTATGACTGAGCCATGCTAATGGACCAGTCGTGCGACTGAGAGATGCTATTGGCCATTCGTAAGACTGAACCATAAGTATGGTCCAGTCGTACGATTGAACCATATTCATGGCCCAATCGTACGAATGGGCCCAATCGCATCTGATATCGGCTGAGGCCTATAAATACCAGTTTCATTGTGTAGAGAGTTAAGGTTTTGGGAGAGTGCCTGACGCCCAGGGGCTGCCGGATGAGAGGGGAGATCATGCTCGATCTCCCCTTGCCAAAAGTCGTGATTCTTATGTTTAACGAGCTTGTAATCATTCGGTTTTATCAATGAAATCATTCGATTATGGTTCGTTCTATTGTTTG
This sequence comes from Flaveria linearis, assembly GCA_024085815.1. Classification (NCBI taxonomy): domain Eukaryota; kingdom Viridiplantae; phylum Streptophyta; class Magnoliopsida; order Asterales; family Asteraceae; genus Flaveria; species Flaveria linearis. The sequence goes on along the minus strand of CM044017.1, from coordinate 23,436,760 downwards.
TCTTTTGGTTTTTCTCCTTCCGTCAAGACACGCTCGGATGTCAAACGATCCAGCGACTTCACAATTGGTATCAGAGCCGGTTAGTACTAGAATGATCTAACAATCATTCTATCAACCCGAGCTCTTGATTTCTGGATCTATTTCATGTTCTTTGACGTTAAATCCACTTCGTGTTCTTCGTGTTTTGCTCAGATTTTGTTGCGTGCGTTGTTTCTAGGTTAAAATCGAACTCGAAATCACGTTCTCATCACCCTTGAGAATCTTATGATGTCTATTTTGTATCGGTTCATGTAAAATTCATCAGTTTAGGGTTTTTGGCAGCCATGGTGGTTGTAGGTCAGAAAATCTGCTTGCAGATCCGCTCATGCGACTGGACCATGCTAATGGACCATTCGTACGACTGTACCATGGTAATGGACCATTCGTACGACTGGACCATGCTAAAGGACCATTCGTACGACAGGACCATGCTAATGGACCATTCGTACGACTGGACCATGCTAATGGACCATTCGTACGACTGGACCATGCTAATAGACCATTCGTATGAGTAGACCATGCTAATGGACCATTTGTACGACTGGACCGTGCTAATGGACCATTCGTGTGACTGGATCATGCGACTGGACCAGTCTTATGTGCAGTCGTACGACTGGACCAGTCTTATATGCAGTCGTACGACTGGACCAGTCTTATGTCCAGTATTATGTTCGGTCATGCTACTGGATCAGTCTTATGTCCAGTTGTGCAACTGGACCAGTCTTATGACCAGTCGCACGAGTATATCATTTGTATCATCCATTCACACGAATGTGATATTTTTCATTCACGTCATACAAATGAACGGTGTTCCAGACCAAAAAAAAAATTTTTGAATGACCCTTGCACAGATTCGAGGATGAGCAAAGCACATTCAACCTGAGGTTCTTTTGTCAAACAAGTTCGATGCATACCCCATTATTGTTGGACTTCCAGAATAGGTGAATGTAGTTATAACACAAAAGAGAGAAGAGAAGATGTGAGCATTTGGTGCTGATTTTGTCGGGTAGTCAGGAACATCTGACTATTTATGGGTCAATCAAGTTATATTTATCCGCACAGAGAGGATTCTGATTCTTTGGGTGAATCCATGTGTAGAGAAAATGAAGACGCAATCACAAAGTGATGATGTGAGCTAGTTTCTGATGATGAATCTGCATGCATGCTGATTTGTTTAAGATTGTCAACTGTGGATTGGAGCTTTCTACTTTTTGCCCAATCCACCGTATGAAGATGCAAGGAAAGCACAACGTTTATATATTGGGATATTGCTGAATTTGAGGGGAATGTCTGCAGTTGTTCATGCTAATCAGGTTAGCATGTGCGAAGATTAGAGCAATGGAACTATGTTAATCAGGTTAGGCTGCGTGAAGATTGGAGCAATGGAAAACGGTTCATGTCATTATCTGGAAAAATCAGTCAAATGGGGAATCTTGCTGCTATGATGGTGTTCTGCAAAGTAAACGAAAGCTATTGTGCCTAAATTCATTTTTAGGGATACTGTAGCAACTTGACGGATCAACAACGTTGGCTAATATAGTTTTTCGTTTGATTCTATTGGAAACAAGAGCAAAGATTGACTGAAGATTTTAAGAGGTGTTATCTACTATTCGTAAGCAACGTGCAAGGGGGAATTTGTTGGAGCATATATTGTCATATATAGCGTGTCCGTCGCTTGACGAATTGTCTAGGCTTAATATAATACACCTAATATGTTGTAAACACATAAAACTGAGTCATTCGTAGGAGCATATGCGAATGGGACTCAGTCGTACGACTGAGTCATGCTAATGGACCAGTTGTGCGACTGAGAGATGCTATTGGGCCATTCGTAAGAATGAACCATAAGTATGGTCCAGTCGTACGATTGAACCATACGCATGGCCCAATCGTACGAATGGGCCCAGTCACATCTGATATTGGCTGAGACGTATAAATACCAGTTTCATTGTGTAGAGAGTTAAGGTTTGGGAGAGTGCCTGGCGCCCAATGGCTGCCGGATGAGAGGGGAGATCATGCCCGATCTCCCCTTGTCAAAAGTCATGATTCTTATGTTTAACGAGCTTGTAATCATTCGGTTTTATCAATGAAATCATTCGATTATGGTTCGTTCTATTGTTTGTCTTTTGGTTTTTCTCCTTCCGTCAAGAACACGCTCAGATGTCAAACGATCCAGCGACTTCACACTTAGAATTACCAAATTGGGCTTCGAAGGGCCTTATTGGGCCTTGTGTGTTTGGTTTGGGCTTTTGTTACGCGTCGAATTTCATGGCTGTTACATTCTCCCCACCTTCAAGAAATTTCATCCTCGAAATTTTAGTATCGCTAATATTGTTTCCGAGTGTGTTCCTCTCATAGTATGAGTCTTAAGGATTTGAAACTTTTCAGCTAAGCATACCAGGACGAATGTTGTTTGTTATATGTCAAATAACTGGGTTTGATCTAGATTCAAATAACTATCCCGATTTTTGGACATGCTTGTCAAAACTAGTGAGCGGTTTCATATATAGACATTTGGCTTTAGTATCCGATTATTTAACATTTATACATATTTGACAAGAAGAGATCTCCACTATGGTTCGATACACAGCCCTGCTAGATAAATCTAGCAAGGAGACGAATACCACAATCCCGGCGGTAGTACCGTACTCACAAAGAATCTTATGAAAGATTGAAAAGAAGAGATGTTGGTGCGAATTCCTTTAATTAGACATAAGAGTCAAGATGGCTATACGTAACTATTAATTCCTAAGGATCATGATGAAAGGTGATAAGATAATATAGATTAAAGACTTCATATTAAGAAGGATTTGGGTTTTCCCAAGAGTATAGATTAATATCTCGAACTCATGCATTTATTCCTACCAAGCTAAAACTAGGAGGTTTTCATGATTGATAAAAATGATGAAGATAAGTCACACACATAAAGGTCCCTACCTTTCCAACCATCCTCCCCCGGAACGATACTGTATATCACAATCTCAGTCTTCGAGTAGGTCCACCCATCTTATCTGACACATGTCGAGAGTTTTCCGATCTAGGATGTGTTATAAGCTCTTGTAAACTAACATTAGGAGAATTCTCAAGTTCAAGATGTGATGAGGGAGAAGGCAATAGAAGAAAAGCCTAATTGTAGGCTATCCACATTCATCAATTCGGGTAAGCAGAGACAAATGCGGCCAAGACTTGTTCTTCCGTATTTAGAAATGTGGATGTCTTGGGATAAATGCGGATGAAGGTCTCATATCCGTATTTGTCAATGCGGTTGACATTACCAAATGTTGATTACTCTCTTATGCATGAACTAGTATTCTAATGCGTAGTTGGTAGGGTAGTACAGATAGTGTATCCAAATATATATTTTATTTTGCGAAAACCAGGCCCCGTAGTCTAGTTCATGCATAACGTAACCCCTTCACATGTTTTCTTGAATTTTCGGGCGGTTACACGATTGTCTCATCCCGTTGCATCAACACACATCCTAAATCTTCTGATCCATGGCCAGGCGATTTCGACATTTTTTGGGATAACGATTCTAGTCGCATAGCTACATGAGTGATGCTTTTATTAATCCTTCTACAATTTTTGTTTAACCCTAAACATTGACGTATCTTAATAGGGTTTTTACTACTTCCCAGACTTTGATAGCCCCAAATTTTAGCTAATCGTCTTGAATTTCACGCTTATTAGCAATGACAAGATAACAGACATGTCTAAGTATGGCTTATAATTCCTATTCATGAGGCTCATGAATACCGTGGATGTGTCAGTCAGCCCGAAGAGGCTTGAATACGATTTTCATATTGGCCGTATTTTATTTTAATTACAACCTTGGTAATGTCATTTTCTATTACGCCACTGCTTTTGGGATTTTAGAGAGAGGAAAGCAGAGAATTATTGAATTCTAGAGAGAAGAAGAAAAAGCTGCAAAAAGGTAAGATTTTCTTGAAAATGCTCCGTTTCTACCGAGTTTATAGCCTTAGAACCGGTTTCTACATGTTCTCATGCATATGTATGTGTTCGGTTGTTTGTTTTTGACATACATAGGTGTTCGAAACCTTTGAAAGTTCGAGTTCAAAGAGTTTGAGACTTGAAAGCAGCTAAGGTGAGTTTCTGGACCCCATATTTTACATGTTTAAAGATTTCCAGGGCTGAAAATGCATACAAAACTATTTTTATGATTGTGACATATATAACCGTATGTATTTGTGTATGAGTCTGGATATTTTATGGTTGTTCATACTTTGATGATATTTAGAATGGTTATATTAAGCTTAGAACAGGTTAAATTGGTATTTAGGACTTAAAAATGTTGGAAACCTATATGTTGGTGTTCATGCGCCCAAATAGGGCTCATGCACCTGAAAATTTGGCTTAAAAGACTAAGTGTAGGCTGATGCGCCTAAACAGTGCATCATGCGCCTAAGTTTAGGCTGAAACACCTATGTATAGGGTCATACGCCCAAATAGTGCCCATGCACCCAAGAGGCTCATGCACCTAAGTGAGAAATGGTTAAGTATAGACTCTTGCGCCTGCATAGTGGAGAAACGCCCAAACAGTCCTCATGCGCCCAAATAGTTCCCATGCGCTCAACACTTAGAAAATTTTCTGAAATTAAGGAAAAACATAATTTAGGTTTGACCCTAGTTTGACTTATGGGTTGTTTTGGACTATTCTAAGCATGGATATGTGACGGTTTATGTATTGAATAATTATGATGTGATGATAAATGTGTTATATGCATAGGTGCATCAGATGTTATCTTTTATAGGTTTACAAGACGTATTCATATTATAATATAATATAATATACGTTAAGTATTATGTTATTACTTTACGTAGTATGATGAATGTATGAATGAACGTAAAGTATGGCGTAACGAAGTGAAAGATAACAAAGATGAAAAGTGAAACGTAATGAAAGAAAGAAAAGGCTTACAAGCAGATTTAAAGGAGGATCACAACTCTTTGTGAGTTGTTAGCTCAACTATGTGTTTCATAACGTGCGATTTTGACTAACCCATGAGGGTTCACACACAGGGGGATCAGTCTTCATGACTGAACCCATAGTATGAAACGGGATCCTTGTCATTCGACCCCGGGCTTTGTGCCAAGATATGATAAGGCTTTGTGCCAGTTAGGATGGGGCTTTATGCCTAGAATGGTGGCTTCGGGCCATGATGGGTGGAAAAGCTTTACATGATCTAGACTCAGCGAACGATAATGTTATAGTAAGAAACGAACGATAATGATAAAGTACAAAACGAACGATAATGATAAAGTACGAAACGAATGAATACGTGTGATAAAGAATGATGAACAAGGCTATATTTGTTGTATGTGTGATGAATGATCACGTGCGAAAGCAAAGAAAGTATTTTAAGGAAAAATTGTATTTTCATGTACAAAATGTATGAAGTATTTTAATACATAAAAAATGGAACTCACTCGGCAACGTTGACTTATGCATTTTTAGTTGGCACGTAATGGCTGCTGAGGATGACACACAGGGAGGCTAATCGGCGGGGCAAGACTGGCATCCATTCACGCATATTATTATTGTTGTTTTGTAATTCAATCAAAGGATGTTGTCTTTTGCGGTTTAACGATGTTATATTGCATAACAACAGTAATTATTAATAAAATGAATGGTTTTTTGTTAATGACTTCCGCTGTAATGTTTTATGAAATGTATAATAATATGTATGTTTATTGCTATGAATGACCAACTGTGAGGTCTCCGGGTTTGGGGCCTTACATCAATTGCTGCAATAAGTCTTCTATTGATGATTCTCTACGGTCTTGGTTACTACTGCTTGGACCTTGGTATGGTGGTTTCTGTTGTTGGTAAGGTGGCCTACGGTTGAATCCAGATGATGATTGGTTGTTATCAGCGTCTTTGTAATTCGAGTTGCTCCTCCAATTTGAGTTGTTGTTATATGAATTGTTTGGGCCTCCTACGTTGACAGCATCTTCAACCATCATAATGCCTTGTGGGCATTCGTTTGTCTTGTGTGAATTTCCGCATGTGTTTCATCATGTGGAGTTTTCTTTAGTTTGGCTTGCAATTGTTCGAATCGTTTGGTTAGATTTTCTAACTAGGCTATAATCAGTGTTTCAGAGTCTACTTGATGAATGCCTTTAGAAATGGGTTTGTTTCTTAAGGGATTGTAAGCAAAACACTTCTTAGCTGCTCTTTCTAAGGCTTGGTATGCATCTGTTGGTGTGACACTTCCGAAATCTCCTCCCGCACTTTTCTCTACAGCTTCTTTGTGTGCTCTGCTGATTACATCATAAAAAGTTTGACACTGTAGCCACAGATCAAGTTTGTGATGTGGGCATCTCCGAAGGATTCCTTTGTATCTCTCCCATGTTGCATGTAATGATTCATCATCACCTTGGCAAAAGCTTATGATGCTGCTTATTAATTTTGCAGTGCGATCGGGTGGAAAGTATTTCAACAGGAAATGTTCAACCATTTCCGCCCCTATGGCGATGGAACCTGGCGGAAGTGAATCAAGCCAGTCAATGGCTCGACTGCGAAGTGAAAATGAAAAAAAGTCTTAGTCTAATAGCATTGTCTGAACAACTATTGATTTTTAAGGTTGCATATATACAAAGTAATCGTCAGATGTGAGCGTTAGGGTCCCCCTTGTAATCCGTGAAACTGAATAGAGTTTTCTACGAGTTGGATTATACTAGACTTAATCTCGAAATGGTTGGCCACTGTTGCTGGTTGGACAACACTAGACTCGTAACCATCGATTGACGGTGTGGCATAGTGTGTCATTTTCATTCCTCGTATTGGTTAGCCATGTCTTATTTGGATGGTGTATCTTTCGTAATGTCTTCTTCGATGATTGTTGCAGTTTGTTATGGTCTTTCATGTAATCTTTGTCAGAAAAGTCATTTGGGTTCCAAAAGAGGCGAAACAAGTTCAGGACTAGATGAGTCAGACATACAGTAACGTAAAGAAGCATAAACTAACTAATGTTTAGAATGAATCAGGCAAATGTAACTAAACTCATTTAAAGCAAACTATCTACAAAAATAAAATAAATTTGAACAAAATATATTAACAAGATATAAACAAGATAGTCAAATAATTAGATTGTCTTTCAAAACTGTCGTGTGTCCCTGGCAACGGCGCTAAAAACTCGATGTGTGTGAAAAATATATATTTTGATAAAGGTTTTTTTAGCACAGATTTAGTTTTAATTGGTTATTACTAATACTAAACTACACACACAAAAGGTAAGTGTACCTATCGTGAGGTAATATAGTGATTGTAAGAACCGGGTATCAATCCGTGGTCACACCTAGCATACTCAACAACCTGAATTATTGACTACCAGATTTGATTTTTTGTTTAGGAAAATGATAAGTTGCATTGATGTAAATTATGGTTTTTAGAGTTTTAGAAATAGTAAAGAAAATAAATTAAAGCAAAGTTGAATGTTTTGGGTTTAAAATCAGGGGATAAATGCTATCTAGATTACACTTATGTAACCGTGATGAAGTGATGGTGTGAATAAAGATATTGATTAACGTAATTTTGTTAATGAAGGTGAGCTGTCGTGATTTCTCGTCTATTCGCTCTGTAGTGACAAGGACCACGTCAGGTTGAGATTTAGTGATTAGGTTAAAGCCCTAGTAATGTAGGTAAATCTTTTGTGGCCTTTTCAGCATACGATTTCTGAAAACGTCACTTAATGTAAGAAGAGAGTTGATCATGTAAGAAGAGAGTTGATCAAGTTTGTTAGGACCGTGTACGTACGGAGTACTAACTGATTCAATGTGTAACTGAATCAAATAGCGTGGAATTCTATTTGATTGGCGATCCAATCAGGGAAACCGTTAATCCGATCAAACCTAACGATTAGAACACGTTAAGAATAGACTAGGAATGATCAGAAACGATCTATGAACTTGGAAGGGATGATCTAGACGAACTTGGACGGCTAGGGTTGTGAATTCTCGAAGTGTTTTTTTTCCATGAATCAAGTGGTATTTATATGTTACAACTTTCATTCGTACGACTGAGCCATGCGTATGGCTCAGTCGTGCGACTGAGTCGTGTGATTGGTTTATTCATACGATTGAGTTTGTCTTATGACTCAATCGCGCAATTGACTCAATCACCTGGTCCAATCATGCGATTGGATCATTCGCATGGTCCAGTCGTGCGACTGAATCATGAGACTAAGTTAAACACATTCCTGAACCTTTAACAATTCAGAACTATGTCTAACAATTGTATACCTATATAACATGTTCGTATAAGCGTTTAACATACAATGATATAAATATATAAAACATTAAGCAACCAATACACAATCAATCAAAGAGTTTTCATTACATTGATCAAACATTTGTAACGCCCCGAATTTCGTAAAGGAATAAAAGAAAGAAAACTAATAAGGAAAAAAAGAGAAAGTATCTTGCATGGAGGGGGAAAAAATAAAAGTGGAGGGGGCTTAGTTTAAATAAGTACAAAGTCAAATAATTTATTATTAATTTAGCATGGCTGCCCTTATCAACCCCCATAATCTGCTTTTGTTGACCAAGTTAGAAGAAAAAGAAGAAAACTGAGATTTATTCGGTTCTAGAGAGAAAAAGAGATTGTTCTTCAACAAGGTAAGCATTTGTTGCAAAATTAGCTTGGTTTTGTTTGTGTTTTGACTAAGGAACCAAGAATATACGTTCTGATGTGTATGTGTGTTCGGGTTTGTGTGTTTTAGACACATCTAGGTGTTCGAATTCGTTGGAAAGTTCAAGTCAAAGAGTTTGAGCTTGAATGCAGCTAAGGTGAGTTTCTAGATCCCATATTTTACATGTTTTAAAAGTTTTTCGGGGCTGAAAATGCATGTAAACAGTTTGTATAAAAGTTGTATGTATAACCGTATGTTTTAATGCATGTATGTTAATGTGTTGTGGTTGTGCATACAAAGTTAAGGCTTAGAATGGTAGTGAAAAGCTTAGAACATGTTAAGATTATGTTTGGGACTGAAAAATATGTTAGAAACACATAAGTTGGTGTTCATGCGCCCAAACAGGGCCCATGCGCCTAGATTTTTTCCTTAGAAAGATTTTAAGTAAGGTGATGCACCTAAACAGGGCCCATGCGCCTAAAAGTAGGCTTAAAAGTCTAAGTGAATGTTGACGCGTCCAAACAATAGTCCATAAGCCTAGAAAATACTTTAGTATTTCTAAGTGTTAGCCGATGCGCCTGAACAGTAGTTCATGCGCCTAAGTAGTAAAGAAACACCTAAGTGCAGGGTGATGCGCCTAAATAGTGCCCATGCGCCCAAGGGGCTCATGCACCTAAGTGTTGAAATAGTTAAGTATGAGTATGTGATGGTCTATGCAGAGAACATGTATGATGATATGATGAATGTATGATATGCATATGTGTATGAGGTGTTATCTTTTATTGGTTTTCAAAATGTATTTATATTATAATATAATATACGTTAAGAATTATGTTATTACTTTACGTAGTATGATGAATGTATGAATGAACGTAAAGTAACGTAACAAAGTGAAAGATAACAAAGATGAAAAGTGAAAGGTAATGAAATAAAGAATGGCTTGCAAGCAAATAGAAACGAGGTGCACGACCATGTTGTCGATAGCTCAACTGTGTGAAGTTTTAATAACCTGAAGGATGAACACAGGGTCAATCATTGAGATTGACAGGACCCTTGTGGCATGCGCTAGGTGACTGTGTCAGCTTCATGCACAATGTTTGTGGTCTAATTAGTGACCACAGGCCCAACATCAGCTTCGTGCACAATGTTCGGGGTATTGCATATTGGTCCGGATGAAAGGAAGAGCAATGCCCTAGTTGACTGGGTCAGCTTCGTGCACAATGTTGTTAGTCCAATTGTAGACCACAGGCCCAGCATCAGCTTCGTGCGCGATGTTCGGGGTATTGTATATTGATCTGTTTTAAAGTAGAGAACGATGAAAAGTATGAATGGAAAGTAAAGAACAGTGAAAAGTATGAATAGAAAGTAAAGAATGATGAAAGAATGAAAAGAAAGAACGGGAATGGAAGTAAAGATAGTGGAATGCACTAAATGAAAGTATGTATACGAAAGTAAATGTTAATGAAAAGAATGGAAAGGAAATATATATATATATATATATATATATATATTTAAATATACATACATATGATGATAAAAGATAGTAATTAAAGTATGAAAGAATGAAATAAACCATGAATATTGTTTGAATGTATGTATGATATGTATGGTATGCGAAGGTAAAGTATTTTATAGAAACGCATATTTCGTATGTAAAACACACAAGGTATTTTAATACTTATAAAACTAGAACACACTTAGCAACGCTGACTTTTATGCATTTTTAGTTGGCAGGTAATTTGCTGAGGATGGCACACGTGGGGGCTACTCGACAGGGCAGGACTAGCATCCATTCACGCATGTTATTATTGTTGCTTTTTAATGCAATTAATGATTGTTTTCTTTTTAACTTAACAATGTTGTATTGCACAACAACAGTAATTTATTAATGAAATGAATGTGCTTTAGTTAACGTAATTCCGCTGCAATGTTTTATGAAATGTATATTATTATGTATGTTTAGCGCCATGAATGACCAACTGTGAGGTCTCCGGGAATGGGGCCTTACAACAGGTTTCAGGGACGAAACCTCTTTAAGGGGAGTAGACTTGTAACACCCGAAATTCTAGTCAAATAAAAGAAAAGAAAAATAATAAGAAAAGAAATGGAAGAGTATCTTGAAAGAAAGTAAAATAAACAAAAGTGGAGGTGGGCTTTGTGTAAAAGTACAAAAGTCAAATTATTTTATTATATTATGGGTATGGCCGCCCATAATATGTTTCACCAGCTGTTTTTGTCGACCAAAAAGAAAAGAAGAATAAGAAGAGTAGAGTTCTTCGGTTCCAGAAAGAGAAAACAGCTAATCTTAGCCTAGGTAAGTAATTTTGGTATGATTTGTTCACTTATGATGGGTTTTTGACCATGTAACCGAGTTTTACATGTTCCTATGTGTTTATGTGTGTTCGGGTTATGTGTTCTTGGGGTCTAGGTTTTAGAAACATCAAGATTTCTCAATTTGAAGGAGTGGTGCTTGGAAGCAGTCAAGGTGAGTTCTAGACCCCGGTTTTAAATATTTTTATACTCTTTGGGGATGAAAATGCTTGTCAAATGATTTTATAATTATTATGTATGTTACCTGAATGTACTTGTGTATGTATGTTAGTGTTTTATGGTTATTGATGTTATGTTGATGCTTAGAATGGTAGAATAAGTGAAGTACACATTAGAATTAAGATTAGGGCTGAATAACGTAGGAACACGTTATATATGTGGTCATGCGCCTGAACAGTACTCATGCGCCTAGATATTGCCTTAGAAATACTAAGTGTAAGCTCATGAGCTGAACAGTAGTTCATGCGCCTAAGTATTAGGCTCAGATGTCTAAGCGTACCCCATGCACCCAAATAGTGGCCATGCGCCCGAAATGGCTTATACGCCTAAGTGTTGAAACGCCTAAGTGAGGCTCATGCGCCTACATAGTGGAAAAGCGCCTAAGCAGTTCTCATGCGCCTGCATAGTGCCAAAGCGCCTGAAAACACTTAGAAGTTTTCTAAAATTTTGGAAAGATCAGAATTTTGGGGTTTGACCCTAGTTTGACTTAAGGCTTATATTTGTTTATTTTGTGAATGTTTATGGTTTGTTTTTATGTTCATATTATATTATCATGTGACTTTACGTGGTGTGTTTATGCTCGTATACGTAACGTATTATCATAATGAAAGTGAAAGATTAATGATAATGACACTGGAACATAAAGAATGAACGAATGAAAAGTCTTGCAAGCAAAATGAAAGGAGGCTCATAACGTATTGAGAGTTGCTAGCTCAACTTTGTGTAATATAGCGTGTGATTTTGGCTAACCCATGAGTCTACACACACAGGGGGATCTGTCTTGGTGATTGATCCATAGTACGAAATGAGATCCTTATCACTTTACCCTAGAAATAATGCAGATGTGTGCAGGGAAAGAGGTGGCTGCGTGCCCAACGATGGGGGTAATGTTATGACAGAATCTAGAAACAGTGAAAGATAATGATAAAGTACGAAATGAATGAATACATGCGATAATTGAAGATCAAGTATAGGTTGGACTCACCTTAGATTTGTATTTGTTTATCTTTCTATGATATAGGGTTTAAGTTAGATTACTTTTGTAAGTTGTTTAGTTTGTTTATTCTATTTTGTAGTCCAGCGAAACTGTGAGCGAAACTGTAGTTTCGCTCACAGTCAGCTGTAAGTTCTCTCGGCGAGACTGCAGTTTCGGCCCGGCGAAACTATAGTTTCGGCAGCATAGTTTCGCCTCCAGCGAAACTATCTGCGAAACTACATCTGCTATATATAGATTTCATTTTGTTCAATATTGGGTATCCTTGCAAAACCCTAATCGAATATTTCTGTTGCAAGAGGCTATTGTAAACTATTTCTTATTGAATATATTGAGCTTATTTCATTCCATTGTGTATTGTTGCTTATTGAAACATATTTGAATACATTTTGGTCTTCTTTTGTTCTTCAAATCTTTGTGTGTGTTGTGTGTCTTTGGTATTGAACGATTCAAACCATCTTTTGCACTGAAAACCGATCAAATGGACCAACAAAATGGTATTAGAGCCTTAGTGCTCTTGATTGTTTGAGGTTTTTGGTTATTTTTGTTCAATATCACAATTTCTTCATTTCTATATCAAAATAGAGTGTATTTAAAATGGAAGTTGATTGAATTCTGCTTGTTTTTGGGAAAATTCATGAATCATCACATCTCAAATACATTGAGATTTGTGTGATTTCAGATTGTTTTTGGGGTTTAAAGGGTTTTCTGGTTCTTCCAGCGAAACTACTTGTTCTTGATGCGAAAGTACTGTTTTTCTTTCAGCAAAACTATAGTTTTTCACCCCTGCTGTTTTCTGCGAAACTAGGGTTTTTGAACGAAAGTTCATTTGTGCTCGTGTGACTTTCTAGCGAAATTGCTGCTGAAAGTACTTTGAATGAAAGTTCAAGCTTGTTTCCTGCGAAACTCATAGTGAAACTAAGCATTTGACTGCTTCTGGCTAGCGAAATTGCTGCCGAAATTGTTAGCAAAAGTATCTTCGTCCTGGTATCTTCGTCCGGGCGAAACTAGCTTCTGCGAAACTATCTCACGAAATTACAGTTTTTCTACGAAATTACCGTTTCTTCTACGAAATTATCATGTCAAAGATGACTTCTCTCACTCTTGCTGATTTAGAGAGTGTTGCTCCCAATAGACCTCCAGGACTCATTAATGGGGATAATTTTGAAGACTGGAAGAGATGTCTTAAGGCCTTCTTCTTTTACACCAATCATAATCAATGGGATTCAATCATCATTGGCCCGCACAAGCCAACGGTTACTTTCGGTGGCATGGTATCTCCAAACACGGACTCTTCCACATTCACTGAAAAGGATCAAAAGCTGATTGATCGAGACCAGAAAGCTTTCGGAGCTTTTACATTATGTCTTGCACCCAACATTTACAATCGATTTGCTGAACACAAAGATGCAAAATCCTTATATGATGCCTTGTGTGAGTTCTATGACGGAAATGAGGATCTCAGGAAAGACAAGAAAGCCCAAGCTCAAAAGAAGTTCAATTCATTTGTAGGACACAAGAATGAAGACCTTACTGACATTACTAATCGATTTTTGTCCGTTTCACGTACCTTAAAGAAGTATGATGATCCGTTGGGAAATCATGAGCAAGTGAATAAACTCCTAGACTCTCTTCCACCTCAGTGGAGTTTACAAGTGAGAATGCTGAAACAAAAAAGCAACTTTGCTTACTATAAGCTGATGGACGTGATTAAGAAGCTGAAGTACTTTGACTTAGATTTAAAAAGGATGGAGTTTAATCGGTCATTGATGCCTACATCCGGTTATTCTCAGAATGCTGCATTACTATCTTCCGCTGCAAGCTCTCCAATGTTGGCATCTCGTCAAGGAGGAGTGAACTCATGTGATTACTCTGGAGGTTGTGGTAACACGGGGAGAGAGCAAGGGAACTTGAAAGCAACTGTTGAAACTTCTGTTCCAGCTGAGACAATGGCTCTTTTTAGGATGTTTGTTCAGAGTTATGAAGCATTAGTAGCTGGAGATTTGAAAGGTAAAGGAATGACAATGGAGGATATGTATCAGGTGGATCCCGATGATCTCGAAGAGACTGATATTCAATGGCAAATGGCGATGTTGACACTTAGAGCCTGAAGATTTATGGAGCGAACTGGTAGAAAGAATTTTGGAGGTCAAAGTTCTAACTCCAAACTGGGTTTTGATAAGTCCAAGCTGAGATGCTTTAATTGCAAGCAATTGGGACACTTCATACATGAATGTCCATTGCGAATTGTCACTGATCCTAGTAATTCAGGAATTCCAAGATTGGCTGCTAGTGGGGGTAAAGAGGAGACGAGTCACAAGAAAGAAACCACATTGATCTCTGACTTTGATTGGAGCGCAGAAGTAGAAGAGATAAGAGAAGAGGTTAATGAAGCGCTAGTGGCAGAGATTGAGGCAGAAGAGATGAAGATGAAATGTGAGGAAGATTTTGATCCTTTCAAGGAGTTTAAGGATGGAACTGAAGAGGTTGTAGAGTTGAAGGATTTGAAATGAATGAACGAGGAGCTTAAAACAAATGAGTCAAATATTTTGTTAAGCTAAATGAGGCCCTAAAAGAAGACGATCATCTAAAAAGAATTCTTTTGGAAAGAAATGTTGAGGTTAATAGCTTAATTGAAAGGGTTGCTCTTGCTGAGTTTGAAACAGGCAAGCTTCAGTCAAAACTTGAGAAATGGACCATATCGAGAATGAAACATGATGATTTATGTAAATATCAATGGGGGGCTAGGATTAAAAAAGGTTTGGGCTATGAAAATGCTAAGGTTTATCCTCCTCCTAGTACTTACTGTTATTCACCAATGCCCGTTCCCCATCCTTATAATGATATGATCCAAATAGATACTAACAGTATGTCTGCAGGTTTAGAAGGTGTGAATCCTATGCATGTTCGTGAGGACTACGATTATGGACCGACTAGAGGGATTGGATGCTCTAGCCTTAGTACACATGAACCTCAGCATTCTATTTTAGATCATAACTCTAGTTTAAATTCTGTTTTTGTCTCTAGTAATGCTGTAAAAGACTCAATTTCATTATGTTCTAGTGATGTTTCTGTTTGCTCGTTAAATGCTGTGGATTGTGATGTTGGTACATCTATTGATTGTGTTGATCTTGTGTCTGATTCTACTATGAAAAGTGACGAGGAAATTAAAATTAACTCTTTTGAAAGATTCTTTTCTCACCCCATTCCATCTTTTACCCCTGCTAAAATTTCTGTGTTTGATGATAGGATTATATCTCCATCTGAGGCAAGTACTAGTGGTACTAGTACCACATGTATCTCCGATGACATCTCATCTTCTTGAGTACATAATCATTCTTTTTCAAATAAAGACAGCTTTGTTAACATGTATAAGACGTACAGTGTTGATGATTCAAGATTATCTGAATATGATGAGGAAATATGCATTGATAAACTTCCTACCTCATTACATAATGAACCTAGATTAAAACCACACTGTTTCAATGCGGTAAAGATGATCATGTTATTAAGCACTGTCCTCAGCTTCATAATAGACGTGTTAATAGAAGTTCCTTTTGGAATAGATTAAATCAATTAGTTAATAATTTCTTTTGTAAGAAATCTCTTTCACCTAAACCTAAAATTGTTCAAGATTGGGTTCCTGTTTCACCTGGTTAATTCTTTCTTTGATATTCCTACAAGAGTCATCCACTAAAGTTGTAAATAGCATATGGCATGTTGATAGTGGATGCTCTAAATATGACGGGGCTTAAAGATTGGAGAAAGTTAACTACGTACCCGAGCTTGCATTCAATCTGTTGAGCGTCTCTCAGATTGAGATAAAAGCATTCCGGTCTTATTAAAGTCCAATGAATGTCTCTTTTTCAAATCTGAAGTTGATATTCCAGATAATATGGTACTCATGCGGGCTCCAAGGAAGCATGATACATATCTTCTTGACATGAATTCAAAGGATTCATCTTCTACAGTCACCTGTCTTCTGTCTAAAGCTTCCACCTCTGAGTCTTTCTTATGGCATCGTAGATTAGGGCCACATTAATTTCAAAATCATATACAAATTAGTTAAAAACAATCTTGTTAGGGGATTACCTTTAAAAGACTTTTCTATGGTTGAGAAATGCATGGCATATGCAAAAGGAAAACAACATAAGAAACCAAACAAACCTAAAATTGAAAATAGCATCTCAAATCTCCTCGAGTTGTTACATACTGATCTGTTTGGCCCAATAAGTGTTAAATAAGTTGCTAAGAAATCTTTCTTCCTTGTGAATACAGATGATTATTCCAGATATTCATGGGTGAGATCTCTTGCTCACAAAGGAGAGACTGCTGAGGAGCTGCAAAAGTTAATTCTTTCAATTGAAATGATAAGAAAAAGGAAGGTTATTGCTATCCGAAGTGACAACAGTACTGAATTCAGGAATAAGATATTTGATTCCTTCTGCGCTGCCAAAGGAATATTAAGACAATACAGTGCTGCAAGGACCCCTCAACAGAATGGTGTGACAGAATGAAAGAATCGCACCCTCATTGAAGCTGCACGTACAATGCTAATAGAATCCTCCTTACCTGTCATCTTTTGGGCCGAGGCGGTGAATTGTGCTTCATATGTTCTCAACAGGGTGTTGATAGTCAAGGATAAGATGAAGACTCCATATGAACTATTTCACAAGAGAAAGCCCTTGATTGACTTCTTTTGACCATTCGGTTGCTCGTGCACTCTATTGAACACTCAAACACAGAAGACAAAATTTGGCGCCGTGTCTGATGAGTGTTATCTTGTAGGCTATTCTTCTTCACAAAAGGCTTACCGGGTATATAATAAGAGAACACGTATCGTTCAAGAGTCATTTTATGTCGATTGGCAGGAACCTAATTCCTCTGATGTTCCTTCAGAACCAGCTTGGTTCTTTGACTCTGATAGAGTGTTTAAATCATTTAATCTTCTAGTTTTCAATGATGATGCATCCATCTCTAATGCTACAACAAACATTATCCCTCCCACTTCATTACTAGTCAAACCTCTTGTCCCTACTATCACACCAACAAATGATGCTACATCAGTTGATGTTGCATCTTCCTCATCCTTATTTGATCTTCCACCCCCACCTGTGTCAACATCTCTTCCCTCATCACCTCTATGTACCACATCCCAACCAACCTGTCCTTTTTCCCCACCTCACTCTACCTCACCATCCTCTTCATCTCTCAACCAACCACCCACTCTCATCCCACCCATGACAGCCGATTTCAAGACCTTGAAAGATCATCCTCATGATAACATAATTTGATCTGTCTCTGATGGAGTTCGAACGCAGAGTCAATCTGGTTTGATTAATGTATGCTTGTTCTCTTCTTTTATATCATAAATCGTTCCTAAGAACGTACATGCAGCTCTTCAGGATCCTTGCTGGGTTGAGTCAATGCAATTAGAATTGCAACAGTTTAGAAAACTCAAGGTGTGGACTCTGGTCGATCTTCCACCAAACAAGTGCCCCATTGGAACGAAATGGGTGTTTAAGAACAAACCTGATCACCAGGGCATAGTGGTAAGAAACAAATACAGACTAGTGGTCCAACGCTTTGCTCAAGAAGAAGGGATTGACTACACCGAAGTTTTTGCACCTGTCGCCCGTCTAGAAGCTATCAGAATATTTTTGGCGCATGCTATTCATAAGCAATTTAAAGTCTATCAGATGGATGTCAAATGTGCATTTCTCTATGGCAATATTGATGAAGAGATATATGTGTGTCAACCACCAGGCTTTGAGGATCCAGACTTTCCTTACAATGTATACACCCTGGATAAGTCTCTTTACGGTCTTCATCAGGCACCTCGAATCTGGTATGAGACATTAACATAGTATCTCTTAAGCAATGGTTTTTCTCGAGGCACCATCGACATGACTTTATTCAAGAAAGAGGTAGATGGTGGGATGCTGATCGTGCAAGTCTACATCGATGACATTATCTTTGGCTCCACCAATCCACAATTAAAGGAGTTTGAGGAGGTTATGCAAAGCAGGTTTGAAATGAGCATGATGGGAGAGATATGCTTTTTCTGGGCTGCAAGTCGAACGAAAGCCAGAGGGAATTCTCATTCATCAAGAATAGTATATTAAAGAAATGTTGAAGAAATTTAAAATGGATGACGCTTCTTCTAAGATGACTCTTTTCACTGCTCAAACATGCCTCACTCCTGATGAAAACGGGAAACCAATTGATCCTCATCTCTACAGATCCATGATTGGTTCCCTTATGTATCTTACTGCGAGTCGTCCTGACATCACCTTTGCTATCAGATATTGTACTCGATACCAGTCAGCTCCTAAAGAATCCCATGAAAAGGCCGTCAAACAAATTTTTCTTTATCTAAAGGGTTCTTCTCGTTTAGGACTTTGGTATCCTTATGGTGGGAATTTTGATTTACATGCTTACTCTGATAGTGATTCAAATGGCTGCAGGTTAAACAGAAAGTCAGTTACCGGAGGTTGTCAATACTTAGGCAATTGTCTCGTTTCTTGGCAAAGCAAGAAACAGGCCACTGTCTCTCTCTCAACAGGAGAAGCAGGATATATTGCTGCCTCTAGTTGCTATTCCCAAGTGTTATGGTTTCAGCACCATATGATGGATTATAGGATAAACTTTCTTCATACCCGTGTTCTGTGATAACGAAGCGGCCATCGGATTGCCAAGAATCCAATTCATCATTCCAGAACCAAGCACATTGAGACACGGATTCATGCAATCCGTGATGCTTAGGAAAAGGGTTTCATTAATATTATTCCTATTGATACAAAAATCAAAAAGCAGATCTTTTCACAAAAACCTTTGACAAACCTCGCTTTATGAATTGATTTCCATGTTGGGATTAATATCATTTTAAACCCTTCTTTCCTAAAAAATCTATCATGTTTATATTGTTTTTATTTCTTCTTATGTTTCCTTTTCTTTCTTTCTTTCATTTTCATTTGCTCCACCGCACATCGCCATTCTTTCATACTTAAAAAATTTTTAAATATAAAGTTAATGTTGGAGCATATATTGTCATATATAGTGTGTCCGTCGCTTGACGAATAGTCTAGGCTTAATGTTATACACCTTGTAAAAATATGAAACTGGGTCATTCGCAGGAGCATATGCGAATGAGACTCAGTCGTACGACTGAGCCATGCTAATGGACCAGTCGTGCGACTGAGAGATGCGATTGGGACATTCGTAAGACTGAACCATAAGAATGGTCCAGTCGTACGATTGAACCATACGCATGGTCCAGTCGTACGATTGAACCATACGCATGGTCCAATCGCACGAATGGGCCCAGTCGCATCTAATATGGGCCGAGGCCTATATATACCAGTTTCAATGTGTAGAAACCTAAGGGTTTTAGAGAGTGTGCCCGGCGCCTAGGTGCTGCCGGATGAGGGGGAGATCATGCTCGATCTCCCCTTGCCAAAAGTTTTGATTCTTAAGTTGTAACAAGCTTAAAATCGTTATGTTTTATCAATAAATCATTCGATTATTGTTCGTGTTATTGATTGTCTTTTGGTTTTTATCCTTCCGTCAAGAACGTGCTCGGATGTTTACCGATCCAGTGACTTCACAGTTAATAATAATATGTAACGACCCGAATTTCGTATTATGTAGTTAAAATACAATTAATGTATCATGTATTAAAACCTAATATTGTAAAATATGTTAAAGGTTAATATTTTAAGACTTAACTAGAAATTTGCTAGTTAGTTAATAGTGGTGGAAAAATGAAAAATGATACTAGAGGGGTGGATCTGCCAATTGATGAAACCTAAACATGGATATGTATGGCTTGCCATACATTTGGTGAGCATTGTCTCTCATTCACGTTTATACACAAGAGAAGAGGAGAAGAGAATTTGGTCATCTCATTGCTCAAATTGTTGGTGATTCAAGTGCAAGATCTGAAATTGAACCCTAGAAATCATTCTTCATCTTATCAAGAGCTACAAGTAAGTGTTATTGAGGTTCTTGAGGGGTAAAAATCGTCACCCACATGGTGGGTGTAGAAATTGGTGGTTTAAACATGAAACCCTAGTGTTATAGTGCTAGATGATCATGTGTATGTGTGTATTATGGTAACTAGATGTGTAATTGCTCCTTAATTGAAGATTTACATGAACCATGGAAATGGGTTTAGTTACTAGAAGATTAAACTAAGGATTCCTCATGTAAACTAGTTGCTAGTTGTAGAATCCATGTCATTCTTGTAGAAATGTGATTATGTGCATAACATTTGGTTGAAATTGATGAATCACATGTGTGATATGTGATTTAGGTGAGAAATTAGCTTGATGATGTTTAAAAGCTAGTAAATAACCAATATGTTAAGTTATGCACATAAGGTGTTTGATGAAATGCTCAAATTAGATGAAAAACATGAATGAACTACTTAATTGCAAGAAATGTGCAATGTGAAAGCCTAGATTGTAGGTTAAAGGTGATAAATGGTCAAATAGACCATATGTGTGATTAAATGAATGTTATGTGTTAAATGGGTCCTTAAAATGGTAATAGGAAGTGGTGTGGCAAGCGGATCCAAGGGAACCGGCAAGGAACACGTTTGATTGACCACTTAAACCTTCCGGACTCAAGGTAAGACATTCTTTAAATTGAGCATAACAAAGTAAAGGCATGAGTCACAATGTGTGTGACCATGTGCTCATAAGCTCAAACAAAATGAAAACCACGTTTAAAAAGGATAAATAGTCGACTTGCACCGTATGTGAGCTTCTATGCCAAATGATTCACGACGTGCGTGAACATAAAGGAAAATAACACTTTAGTGTTATACCACATGGTTGTGGAACAGAACGAGTCATGACGTGCGTGACCGTCCCATGGAAATGGGAAGAAAGGACAAACCCGGATTAAAGTGATTCACATCGTGTGTGAACACTAGGGTAAAGGGCTATCCCTACGATTTGCAACGTGTGTGGACGTTGGGTAACGCCAAGGAAAGCGGTCGTTCGCGAAAGAATGGCAAACCGCTCATTAAAATGGGATTTGACCCTATAAGGGGCAAATTCGGTATGAAAGGAAAATTTGCGTTATGATAGGCAAATGGGATGGGTTGGGTCTAAGAACTCACCAAACATATGTAATATGTTATAATAGACCGGTTCCATGGTTGTCGGGACGGTCGGAGCTCTAAAGAACAAACGAACCATTAATGGGTTAAATAAGGAATTAAATACCAAAAAAATTAGAAAATTTTGGTATATTGCCAAGAGTCGGGTTAGACTCGTTGAAACTCCGTGGGAATCACGTATATGATAAAATATGTTATTTCCGGGTGTTTGGAACAATCGGGATCGACAGGGGTGGCTCAGGAACACGAAACGACCCTTAACGGGTCAAAAATAATGACTTTGCTGCAGGTCTACCGTAGCTTACGTCCATAAGGACGTAAGCTACGTCCTATCCACCTGGGTACGCCCTGAGCTACTGTCTTACGTCCACAAATCAGGGGAGAAGGGTTAAGGACGTAAGCTACGTCCTTTAGGACGTAAGTTACGTCCCAGGCATATGTTGCCTCTGAGCTTCTTTTGTTGTCTTATCGTTTCCCCAGATTTTGTCGATTATCGTTTTAACGCATTCCGAGTCCGTTTAAAACCCCGTAAAGACCCTAAAATGAATGTTGGAATGTACTTACTTAGTTCCTATGAACTAATGGATGTCTAAACGTGTGTTTTCAGGTGTTACGGGACCGGAAGGCTAAAGTGATCGATAGGCATACAAGGATCGAACGGGACTTGCATACGCGTTTCTTTTGTAGAATAAACGCGTTAGCATTATTTTGAAACTCCTTATCACGTGTTTATGTAAATGGATTGTTAAACTTCATTTTGAGTGTCGGTTGACACGAAACACATAATTTGGGAGGTAAATGTTAATGAAATTTTCTGGGTCCAAATTCCGCATGTTTATTTAACTTAATCGGACTCTTTGGGGGTCCGGGTGTTACAAGTTGGTATCAGAGCCAACGGTTTGAGAGATTCAAGTGCGTCGCGAACACTTGGACTCAAACTTTTGAGCTCTAGATATGAGAAATGCAAACGTTCGATCCAAGAAGTCGATCACCGAGCCTAAAGGTACAAGGTTAGTGTGCCGTTATAACGTAACAACTTGACAATGTATGATATATGTATGATATGTACCATATGAATTGATTGAACCTAGCTTCTTGACTTAAGTTTGGAATAAAGGAACTAAGAAGGCATCCGTGTGGTGAGCTTGTTGCTAGGCCTGGCCAGTCTAACAACAATCAAAGGCACGCGAATAGATTCTTAGGGATGTTGTTTTAAACTTAAGGATGGAAGTGGGTATTGTGTGAATAGGGTTAGGCCCTAGTGATAGTAGAATCATAAGCATCGGTGTATATGCTATAGATTACGTACATGGTACTAACGTAAAGTTTAATTGACACAGTCTTAGGTCATGGCTGGTAACGAACACGTGATCAATATAGAGAATCACGAGACCCATCCCGATGATGCAACACGGGAAATGGTCAAGGAGGAAGTTGGCAAGGCTTTTGAGGCTTTATTGCCGGGCTACATCGAGGATGTACGCAAAGATCTACGGGATCTCATCCAACAAGAGTTTGTGGCTCTGAAGGCTGACAAAGAAACCGAAAGGCCAACAAAGAAAGTGACCTATAAGGAGTTTGTTGCATGCAACCCTACAACGTTCAAGGGTGAGGTCGATCCACTACTTAGTCAAAGGTGGATCAAAGATATGGAAAGTGCCTTTGAAACCTCACACTGTGAAGAATCTGATGAAGTGAGGTTTGCTGCAAGCCAACTCCGGGAACGAGCTAAAGACTGGTGGGAATTGCAACGGGATGAGAAGGGGCGGGAAGGTATCAAAAGTATGACTTGGGAAGAATTTAAGAAGTTGTTCACAAAGCGGTTTTGCCCACAAGCCGCTATCAACAGAATAGCAGAAGAATTCCTACAGTTACGACAAAAAGATGAAAGTATTGATACCATCACGGCCATCTTCTACGACAAAGCCAAGTTTTGCCCACAGTTGCTCCAGGATGAAAGGATGTGGATTAACCACTACTATGGCATGTTGAGTGCCAAGTATCGAGAGTTTCTTACACCGTCCAAATGTGAAACTCTAGCAGAGCTTATCGATTGTGCTAGGGATCGAGAAGCGGAATTGAAAAGGCAAGTTGATCGTGGGGAGAAGCGTGCGGCTGAAACGGAGACGGGTTCGTCTAAGAAAGCCAAGGTTTCATCTTCATCAAACAAGTTTGGGAACGACAAAGACTCCAAACATTGCAAGATTTGTAAAAAGAAGCATGGGGAGTTTGTAGATATGAATCTAAAAATTGCTTCAAGTGTGAAAAGTCGAGTCATTCGACATCTCAATGCACAAGCCCGTTAAGTGTGTGTTACAACTGTTACAAACCGGGCCACAAAAAGAGCGAATGTCCGGAACTAAAGAAGGATGGTACAAGTCAATCCTCGGTTGCTCAAGGTTCGGGGAAAAAGGGTGATGGAGGAAAAGCTAAGGCGAGAACTTTCTTGATTACGGCTGAAGAAGCCAAATCTATAGCCGACGTTGTCACGGGTACCTTTCTCGTCAACTCACTACCTGCTTATGTGCTATTTGACTCGGGTGCTAATAGATCGTTTGTTTCGGTTAACTTTGCGAGTCATTTTTCCATGGTGTTAGACAACTTACCTAGTCCTTTAGAGATTGAGGTAGCGGATTCAAAAACGTTCTTAGTGTTCAACGTTTATCGAAATTGCGTACTTACCATCGAAGGTGAGGAATATTCGGTCGACTTAATACCCATGACACTCGGGGAGTTTGATGTAGTAATCGGTATGGATTGGCTTTCCATGTACCACGCCAATATAGTTTGCAATCGCAAGTGCATCCAATGATATCTCCGAGTGGTTATGAGGTAATAATCCAAGGTGCAAAACGCGGTGGCGTAGCTTTATGTTCTTTGGTCAGAGCAATGAAATACATGAGCCATGGAGGACAATCGTTCTTAGCCTATGTAATAGACACGGAAACGAAAGTTCAAGTGTTGGAAGATATTCCGGTTGTTCGGGATTTTCCGGATGTCTTTCCGGAGGATTTGCCGGGAGTTCCACCGGAACGGGAGGTCGAGTTTCGAATCGACCTAACCCCGGGAGCTAAACCCATAGCAAAGGCTCCCTATCGTTTGGCGCCATCGGAGCTCCAAGAGTTAATGACACAATTGCAAGATCTTTTAGACAAGGGGTTCATACGTCCGAGTACTTCGCCATGGGGAGCACCGGTTCTTTTCGTGAAAAAGAAGGATGGAAGTCTTCGGATGTGTATCGACTATAGAGAGTTGAACCAGGTGACGGTTAAGAACCGTTACCCATTGCCTAGGATTGATGACCTATTCGATCAGTTGCAAGGTGCATCGTGGTTTTCGAAAATCGACTTACGGTCGGGTTATCATCAGTTGAAGGTAAGGGAAGAAGACATCCCCAAGACGGCATTTCGTACTAGATACGGGCATTATGAGTTCCTTGTGATGTCTTTCGGGTTGACAAACGCCCGGCGGCATTCATGGATTTGATGAATAGGGTGTGCCGACCCATGTTAGACCGATCTGTCATTGTATTCATAGATGATATCCTTATTTATTCTAAAAATGAAGGTGATCATGCTTGTCACTTGCGTGAAGTTCTCGAAACGCTTCGTCGGGAGAAATTGTTCGCAAAATTCTCCAAGTGTGCCTTTTGGTTGCGAGAGGTACAATTCTTGGGTCATGTGGTAAACTCGGAGGGTATACACGTAGACCCCACGAAGATTCACGCGGTGACCAAATGGAGTCCACCAAGACTCCCACAGAGATTAGAAGCTTTCTTGGGTTAGCCGGATATTATCGGAGATTCATTCAAGACTTTGCTAAGATTGCTTCTCCTTTAACCAAGCTTACCAAGAAAGAGGTGAAGTTCCTATGGGGTGAAGAGCAAGAGAAAGCCTTTCAAGAGTTAAAGTCGAAATTGACTCAAGCTCCGGTTTTGTCTTTACCCGAGGGAACCGACGATTTTGTGGTATACTCGGATGCTTCCTACTCCGGTTTGGGTTGTGTTCTAATGCAAAGGGGCAAGGTGATTGCTTATGCTCGAGACAACTGAAAGTGCATGAGAGGAACTACCCAACCCATGATCTTGAACTAGCCGCGGTGGTGTTCGCGTTAAAGATTTGGAGGCATTATCTATATGGTGTAAAGTGTACGATTTACACGGACCATAAGAGTTTAAAGTACTTCTTTAAGCAAAAGGAGTTAAACATGAGACAAAGGCGGTGGATGGAATTGCTAAAGGATTATGATTGTGAAATCCTATATCATCCGGGAAAGGCCAATGTCGTGGCTGACGCCTTGAGTCGAAAGGAGGATCATACTCCTATCAAAATAACCGCAATGAAGATAACGTTATATCCGAAGTGGTTGAACGAATCAAGGAAGCACAAACTGAAGCGCTAAAGGAAGAAAATTTGAAGAAAAATCGAATCAAAGGTCAAACTCAAAACTTGGAAGATGATAGTCAGGGATTGAAAACAAGATGGGGTCGGTTTGGATACCACCTACTTGTACCTTGAAGAATGATCTATTGGATGAAGCCCATAAATCAAAGTATTCAATTCACCCGGGAGCGACTAAGATGTATAGAGACCTTCGGGTTAACTATTGGTGGCCGGGCATGAAACGCGATATTGTCAAATACGTGAAGAAATGCTTAACTTGTTTGCAAGTGAAGGCGGAACATCAAAAACCTCATGGTGAATTGCAACCGTTGGATATTCCGGAATGGAAATGGGAAAAGTTAACAATGGATTTGATTACTAAACTTCCAAGAACGAAGAAAGGGTACGATGCGATATGGGTTGTTGTCGATCGATTGACCAAGAGCGCTCATTTCCTTCCTATTCGTGAGACTTACAATTCGGAGAAAATGGCGGAGGTTTACGTGAACGAAATAGTGTCACGACACGGGGTGCCCGTGTCGATTGTGTCCGATAGAGACACACGGTTTACTTCCAAGTTTTGGAGGAAATTTCAAGCGGAGATGGGGACAAAGCTATTGCTAAGCACGTCATACCATCCCCAAACCGACGGACAAAGTGAAAGAACCATTCAAACATTAGAAGATATGCTACGAGCGTGTGTTCTTGACTTTAGGGGTAGTTGGGATGAGTATTTGCCTTTGGCGGAATTTTCTTATAATAATAGCTACCACTCCACCATCGAGATGCCTCCGTATGAAGCTTTATATGGAAGAAAATGCCGAACTCCCATTTGTTGGGGAGAAATTGGTCCGTGGGAACTCGCGGGCCACGATACGATAATGAATACGGATGAAAAGATTAAGCAAATCCGTGCTCGCATGAAGGCGGCGCAAGACCGTCAGAAAGCTTACGCGGATAAGCGTAGACGACCCATCGAGTTTGAGGTGGGCGATTTGGTTTTGTTAAAGGTTTCCCCATGGAAGGGTATTATACGATTCCGGAAGCGGGGAAAGTTGAGTCCGAGGTTTATCGGGCCATTTAAAATCATCGCACGTGTGGGTAAAGTTGCGTACCGGTTGGAATTGCCGGAAGAGCTTCAAGGAATTCACAACACGTTCCATGTATCTTACTTGAGGAAGTGTTTGGCTGACGAGTCGGCCTATGTCCCGTACGAGGATTTGGAAGTTGATGACAAATTGAACTATATTGAGAAGCCGGTGGCTATCTTGGATAGAAAGGTCAAGCAACTGAGAAACAAGACACTCAATCAGGTGAAGGTGCAATGGAAGAATCGTAAGGGATCCGATGCCACTTGGGAATCGGAAGATGAAATGAGGAAGTTTTATCCTCATCTATTTGATTAGTATGCATAGTTTCGGGGACGAAACTCTCTTTAGAGGGGGAGACTTGTAACGACCCGAATTTCGTATTATGTAGTTAAAATACAATTAATGTATCATGTATTAAAACCTAATATTGTAAAATATGTTAAAGGTTAAATATTTAAGACTTAACTAGAAAATTTGCTAGTTAGTTAATAGTGGTGGAAAAATGAAAAATGATACTAGAGGGGTGGATCTTGCCAATTGATGAAACCTAAACATGGATATGTATGGCTTGCCATACATTTGGTGAGCATTGTCTCTCATTCACGTTTATACACAAGAGAAGAGGAGAAGAAGAATTTGGTCATCTCATTGCTCAAATTGTTGGTGATTCAAGTGCAAGATCCGAAATTGAACCCTAGAAATCATTCTTCATCTTATCAAGAGCTACAAGTAAGTGTTATTTGAGGTTCTTGAGGGGTAAAAATCATCACCCACATGGTGGGTGTAGAAATTGGTGGTTTAAACATGAAACCCTAGTGTTATAGTGCTAGATGATCATGTGTATGTGTGTATTATGGTAACTAGATGTGTAATTGCTCCTTAATTGAAGATTTACATGAACCATGGAAATGGGTTTAGTTACTAGAAGATTAAACTAAGGATTCCTCATGTAAACTAGTTGCTAGTTGTAGAATCCATGTTCATTCTTGTAGAAATGTGATTATGTGCATAACATTTGGTTGAAATTGATGAATCACATGTGTGATATGTGATTTAGGTGTGAAATTAGCTTGATGATGTTTAAAAGCTAGTAAATAACCAATATGTTAAGTTATGCACATAAGGTGTTTGATGAAATGCTCAAATTAGATGAAAAACATGAATGAACTACTTAATTGCAAGAAATGTGCAATGTGAAAGCCTAGATTGTAGGTTAAAGGTGATAAATGGTCAAATAGACCATATGTGTGATTAAATGAATGTTATGTGTTAAATGGGTCCTTAAAATGGTAATAGGAAGTGGTGTGGCAAGCGGATCCAAGGGAACCGGCAAGGAACACGTTTGATTGACCACTTAAACCTTCCGGACTCAAGGTAAGACATTCTTTAAATTGAGCATAACAAAGTAAAGGCATGAGTCACAATGTGTGTGACCATGTGCTCATAAGCTCAAACAAAATGAAAACCACGTTTAAAAAGGATAAATAGTCGACTTGCACCGTATGTGAGCTTCTATGCCAAATGATTCACGACGTGCGTGAACATAAAGGAAAATAACACTTTAGTGTTATACCACATGGTTGTGGAACAGAACGATTCATGACGTGCGTGACCGTCCCATGGAAATGGGAAGAAAGGACAAACCCGGATTAAAGTGATTCACATCGTGTGTGAACACTAGGGTAAAGGGCTATCCCTACGATTTGCAACGTGTGTGGACGTTGGGTAACGCCAAGGAAAGCGGTCGTTCGCGAAAGAATGGCAAACCGCTCATTAAAATGGGATTTGACCCTATAAGGGGCAAATTCGGTATGAAAAGGAAAATTTGCGTTATGATAGGCAAATGGGATGGGTTGGGTCTAAGAACTCACCAAACATATGTAATATGTTATAATAGACCGGTTCCATGGTTGTCGGGACGGTCGGGAGCTCTAAAGAACAAACGAACCATAAATGGGTTAAATAAGGAATTAAATACCAAAAAAATTAGAAAATTTTGGTATATTGCCAAGAGTCGGGTTAGACTCGTTGAAACTCCGTGGGAATCACGTATATGATAAAATATGTTATTTCCGGGTGTTTGGAACAATCGGGATCGACAGGGGTGGCTCAGGAACGCGAAACGACCCTTAACGGGTCAAAAATAATGACTTTGCTGCAGGTCTACCGTAGCTTACGTCCATAAGGACGTAAGCTACGTCCTATCCACCTGGGTACGCCCTGAGCTACTGTCTTACGTCCACAAATCAGGGGAGAAGGGTTAAGGACGTAAGCTACGTCCTTTAGGACGTAAGTTACGTCCCAGGCATATGTTGCCTCTGAGCTTCTTTTGTTGTCTTATCGTTTCCCCAGATTTTGTCGATTATCGTTTTAACGCGTTCCGAGTCCGTTTAAACCCCCGTAAAGACCCTAAAATGAATGTTGGAATGTACTTACTTAGTTCCTATGAACTAATGGATGTCTAAACGTGTGTTTTCAGGTGTTACGGGACCGGAAGGCTAAAGTGATCGATAGGGCATACAAGGATCGAACGGGACTTGCATACGCGTTTCTTTTGTAGAATAAACGCGTTAACATTATTTTGAAACTCCTTATCACGTGTTTATGTAAATGGATTGTTAAACTTCATTTTTGAGTGTCGGTTGACACGAAACACATAATTTGGAGGTAAATGTTAATGAAATTTTCTAGGTCCAAATTCCGCGTGTTTATTTAACTTAATCGGACTCTTTGGGGGTCCGGGTGTTACATAATAGTCTTTGGAAATTTCTTCCCCTATTCGTTACAGAAATTTCGGGGGAGTATAATTATTTATAACCACTTTTTCTGTGTACTTTTGCAGAACCTCAGCTCTGTTGAGATGTCTGAACAATATGAAGGAGGTCAACAGTATCGTGTTGGGATTTGCTTGATAGGCTCAGCCCGAAAGCAAAGTAGATAGTACTCCCGTAGCTTAACTAAGAATGTAAGATCCTTGAATACTAGGATAACCCCCGGACATCTTTGGCCTTCACAAAGTTACTCGTCCTTGTTCAAAAAGGATTGAGAATGAGGCTCCTCTGTGTTGTTTTGTCCTTGCCTTATATTCCCTTGTTTATAATCTTTTACATCTATTCTCTGAAGCTTTACACTCATTCATATTTGTATCATAGAAGCCTCTCTATGTACTGTGGTGTCTTGTTCGTGCTTATCTCCTCTACTCTACGGTGGTACTGACCTGGAGTGACGATCTCCTCTGCTGTATGGAAGTACTGAACTGGAGCTCTCATCACGTGATGATCTCCTCTGATGTACAATAGTACTGACCTGGATCTCTCATCGACACAATTTGAATATCTCCTTTGCTGTACGGTAGTACTGACCTGGAGTGTTCATCAGTACAATATGATGATCTCCTCTGCTGTACGTAAGTACTGACCTGGAGCTCTCATCAAATGCTATCAAACTGTATCGTGCTTCGTCTGAAAAAGGGATTTTTGCTGTACGTGAAAAGATGTAATCAATCAGTAGGTGTCTTTCGTTCAAAATATCATGAGGACAGGATAGATTTCTTTGCCAAATGTCTGTGGGGACTGAGTTTTTCTATGTCTTCTTTTTAAATAATCGATAACATGATAACAACAGCTGTGGGTTACTTGTCAAAAGAATAAGGCATGGGTTTAAGAAAGGACAAAAATATCTGCAATCTTACCGAACTATGACTCTCCAGAAGATTCATTCAGTTTCTCGTTCTTCTTTAAGATAATTTTCATTTTTGGTTAAAATAAATGATGTCTGGTGTGATCGTGTGGGGTCATTTTCTTTGCTTTTTAGTCTCTCTTATTTTATTTTATTTTATTTTATTTTATTTTTACTTTAATTTATATGGTTAAAATTAATTTTTCTTAAATTTTATAGTTTCTGCGAATGTATACTTTCGCGATAGTTTCACATAGCGAAATTGCTATTTCGTCAGACGAAGCAGCAGCTTCGCTAACACTTTCGCACTGAGGTCTTTTGCTCATTAGTGCTCTGCGAAACTATAGTTTCGCTAAGGCGAAACTATGCTTTTCTCGCGAAACTGTGACCGGCAAAAGTGATTATTCCTCCGCAAAACTACCAGACATTTAAATACCACATCGAAACTAAATTGGTCATTTTCGCAAAAACATCGGCGAAAGTGGGTTCTTAGGGTTTTTTATTCGGTTTTCTTCTTAAAATCATCGCATTTATATCATTCTGCTCTGATATTGCATTGATTTCGCTTCTGAAGTGAGTTTCAAACTCAGGACAGTAGATTTTCTAGGTTTATTTCGTCTGCAAATGACCGTATTTGACCGTGACTGTTGGGTAGTCTCGCAGTTCATCCTGCGAAACTAACCATCATCCAGCGAAACTGAACGAAAGTTCTCTCAAGTTCAGCAAAACTGTGTAGTTATGCTGCTCGAGCAAACTTAACAGTTTCGCCTAACGAAATTCAGTTTCGCTGCGCCGAAACTATTGTTTCGGCCGGTCGAAACTATCATTATATCTTGCCGAAACTATCAGTTTCGGCTGTCAACATTGCCTTCATGCCTTGTCGAAATTAAATAAATTCAGCGAAACTATAGTTTCGTCTCAGCGAAACTATATTTTGTATTTATTTCAATATATATATGTATATATTAATTACAATATATATATATAATATATATATAATAACAATATGTTTATTTTATTATTTTTTACCAATTTTTAAATATTACATTTGTCGATAACCAACTAACTTGCTCTGTTTGTTTCACAGTTCTAAATGGCGACTCTTAAGCTTGACAAGAGGAACAACATAACAGCCATTTTAGATGACTCTCACCCTAAAGCAGCCGGCTTCAGAGACTGTATTAGGTGGCTGCAGAGATCCCCAATCGCATACGCTATCTCACACTCTACCACCATTTAAGATTTACATATACGAGATTTCTGGCGTACTGCTGAGTACAATACACGGGGAGACTCTGAGAGAATCGTTGCCAAAGTACTAGATAACATGGTAACTATTACTGAAGATATCATTTCAAGAGTACTGAGGCTGGAAGAAGATACTGGAGCAGAAGTTGATCTGACTAATCAGGAGGTGTTCGATGCGTTTCTTTCCATGGGATATGAGGGCCCTCCTTTCGGGACCAGAAAGGAAATCAAAAAGTCCTTTCTGTCCAAGGAGTGGAGATACATATCTCATGTTTTCATTATGTGCTTAGATCACCGTAAAGGTGGATCAGATGGGCTAATTCTAGACTGGGCGAAAGCAATGGTTATCTGCTGCAGAGGGAAAAAGCAAATATATCCAGTTTGATTTTTGAGTGCATGGCTGAAAATGTAATGGCACTGAAAAAGGCCAAAAGGCTGCTATATCCCAGATTCCATGAGATGATAATAGACGCCCAAATCCCTAACGTTCCGAGGCACGGAGAGTTAAGAGACTGGTGTCAATGAATACGCGCATCTTTGCTGATTGTTGTGCAATCAGGCACGACTTCAGTGGAAAGATTACACATTTATGGGAGAACATGTATACACTGGATCGCTGGGCATACATCAGGAGGGTGATAGAGTCTGAAGATAAACGTGCAGAGGAAACTAGGCAAAAGTAGTCCAAGGATGTGAGAAAAGGAAAATATATGTTAAAGAAAAAGATTACGTATTTTAAGATGAGGTAAATCAGATGGCGTCTCATGCGAGGGCCGAGAAGGAGAAGAGAACGAAGAAGAAGTCTGATACTGGGGAATTTGAGAGGAGAACTAAACAGAAACATCAAACCTTTTCTGAGCCTCCACAGACTGAGAGACGAGCAAGTCTAGATGAGGACGTGATCAGAAACCTTAACACCTCTCTCTCCAACGAACTAAGTATGATCAAGATGAAGCTGATGAACAAGGAGTTAAGGGAGAGAGAAAAGGATGAGATATTGGAGGGAATGATAAAGATGTTGGTTGATCAAAATAAACAGATCAAGAGATTACTGAAGGAGGTGAATGAATTGAAAGCTGCTGCTGGCCTGCCCAATCAGCTAACTCAACCCGAGTTAGATGATCTGACTGATACTTTAAAGTACCTATTTCTGAATGTGGGTACTTCATCCAGGGCAGGAGAGGGCACATCTGGTGAGGGTGTAGATGAAGTTGGTGGATCGGGAAAGAGGACTGAGGAACCACATGATAAGAATGTTGAGCATGTTAAAGAAGTGATAGAGGCTGGATTTGTTGATTTGGGGATTAATCTTGGTGATTTTACTGGAGAAGAAAAATGGGAAAACAGACTGAAGCTTCTGAGCAACCCATTGAAAAGGGCTTGGTGGATGAGGAGGACGAGGATGAGCAACTAGTTGATTATGATTCAGAGCCTGAATACTATGAGGTGGATGAAAGGCCACTAACATATGTGATTCAAAAGGGCAAAATGAGAGTGATGTTATCGAGATAGAGAAGGCTGACTGGTTTGTAAAGGAGAAAGAGCCCGAAAAGGTGACTCCCCTATTCCAAAATATGGATGGCTTGAGCAAGAAGGAGGCGGATAAGAGAATAATCAGCTGGAAGTATCATCCTGACCTCAAGCTGTACATGATTAAGACGAGAGGAGGTGGGATTACATACTACACAAGAGGAATGCGTTCAAGACCTTGCCTAGGTGGCATTTAAGAAGGCTGGCATCCTTGCCTCTACATGAAGCTTATCCGAGTGAAAGAGCCAAGCTGCTAGAGAAGGAGATCAAAAATGGGACGAATGACAACTTTGAAGCATTTGGGTATATGAAAGCTGAGAGGAAGAGGTCAAAGAAGGATAAGGACTGGGTAACCGGGAAAGGGAAGATTGTACTAAGCGTGAAGCCACCAACGACGGTTCACATAGTCGGACTGGCAGATCCTTCCCCTCCTCGTTTACAAGATTTTGAGAAGTGGTTCTATGATAATCAAACGGGGGAGGCGGTGATTAGAGTGAAGGGTGGCATTGAACATAGCGTCTTCGACCTTATGGTGCTTTTTGGATTTTCGGATGAAGACCTGCTCATTCTATGTGAGAACCATATTAAAGCAGGAGCAGGAAAGGAGACAAGGAAGGAAGCAAGCCTGTTCATGATAGTGGCGAACAAGGTTAGAGGCGTGAGGGCTGAAGTGAAGGAGCTGGCAGAAAAGGTAAGGGCTAAAGATGATCTGAACATGGACGTCCGAGACTTGACCAAACAATTTGCACAAGCTAGTGCTCGTCCCGAAGGAGCTGATGATACCGGAGGTGACCAAGGTGGATCAAGTGCTGAAGCTCGTGGAAGAGAATCTGCAGGAGCTGAAAAAGAAACATCAGATGTAGGAGCGGGGGATGCTGGAGCGGAATAGAGATATCAAGAGAAGTGGAGTCGGTGAGATCTAACCATGGGGGAGTATTGAAGATCAAGTATAGATTGGACTCACCTTCGATTAGTATTTGTTTATCTTTCTATGTAATAGGGTTTATGTTAGATTACTTTTGTAAGTTGTTTAGTTTGTTTAATCTATTTTGTAGTCCAGCGAAACTGTAGTTTTGCTCACAGTCAGCTATAAGTTCTCTAGGCGAGACTGCAGTTTCAGCCAGGCAAAACTATAGTTTCGGCAGCATAGTTTCACCTCCAGTGAAACTATCTGCGAAACTACATCTGCTATATATAGATTTCATTTTGTTCATTGTTAGGTATCCTTGCAAAACCCTAATCAAATATTTCTGTTGCAAGAGGCTATTGTAAGCTGTTTCTTATTGAATATATTGAGCTTATTTCATTCCATTGTGTATTGTTGCTTATTGAAACATATTTGAATACATTTTGGTCTTCTTTTGTTCTTCAAATCTTTATGTGTGTTGTGTGTCTTTGGTATTGAACGATTCAAACCATCTTCTGCACTGAAAACCGATCAAATGGACCAACAATAATGAATGATGAATGAGGTTATACCTTGTTGTATGTAAAGAAAGTATTTTATTGAGAAAGAGTTTTTTTTATACATAAACTATATAAAGCATTTCAATACTTTAAAACTAGAACTTACTCAGCAACGCTGACTTTTATGCATTTTCAGTTGGCACACGGGGAGGCTACTCGGCAGGGCGAGACTGGCACCCATTGACGCATAATATTATTGTTGTTTTGAAATGCAATTTGAACGATGCTTTTGTAACGTAAACAACGTTGTATTGCTTAACAACAGTTTTTATATTAACGTGATGAATGGTTTTTGGTTAATGCAAATCTGCTACTTAATCTTATGAAATGTGTAATGTTTTTAAATATATGTTCTATGAATGTTCAATTGTAAGCGTCACGGGAACGGGGCCTTACATTTTGCCATTTTCTCTTGCAATTATGGTTTTTCCCTTTTTCTCCAAACCCGCTATAGATGAATTAACGGTGTTCATCGGGTCTCCTATTTAAAAGAGAAAATTTGGGTTGTTATTACACACCTACAGTAAAATGTAATTAATTTTTAAAAATTATTTTTCTTATTAAAATTATTGTCAAAAACATAAAATTATCTATTCCCACATACCTCTTCGACTAAGATTTTGTTTACTTTTGGCCCCCTCAAACGTGGATGAAGTTAAAGAGATAACGGACCCTAATTTGTGATTTAAAGTAAACATTTAAGCGTGTCATATTTCACCTACATAACAATTTTAATTAAAAAGACGTTATCCAAAATCAAAGTATGAATACCTTTTCGTTTAACGTTAACACTCCTGCTTTTAGATGAACTAAGTTCAATGATAGGAAGGTCCATTTCTGTTTCATAGTCTATATTGTTGTAAAATTAGAATTATTCTTTAGTAATAACATTTAGTATAACAAGACAGTTTGATAAATAATAAAAAAACTAAGCCGAATCGTTACCCTCATCTTGAGAAACATCAATTGCAGTTTCAAGTGTGTTCTTGAATCGATTCAATGATTTACTTGCTAGTCGTTCGCTTGACCTAAATGTAAATATCACAAAAACTCAGAAAAAGTTTGTAGAAATTTTGACAGTTTTACGGTTGTAGGATCATGCTACAACCATTTTAAGAAAACATATACCCATTCTTGAAGAATTAGATAGCTTCATACTGGTTCCCCTGCAACACAATCATCAAATGTAAAATGTAGAATAGAGTATTGGCTGACAAAAACAACTAATAGCAAAAAATAGTTTAAAAGGGGAAAAACTATGAATTGTGAAACAAAAATCCCAAATCAAAAAAACAAGGTTAGGCTTGTAAGTTTTATTCATCCACTTAAATATTTCTCGACTTAGATAAAAGAAAATCTTCATAAAATACGGTAATCTTACTGTAAAACAACAACAATATAAGCTAGGGTTAAGGTAATGTAATAGGTTTTCCCAATTCAGTCAATCGCATACACAAAACTAAACCTTGTATAAGGTAGATATTTTAAAATCTACTGGTTTCCTCTGCATGTAAATCACTAAATTAGTGATGAAATTACCTCGTCGGCCGCATCTTAGAAGATTTTGACTGAGCTCTGACTTTATCAGGCGACTAGAAATTATGGTATAGGTCGGTCTAAAGATATAGCTCAGACTTTAAATTGGCTACGGTTAAACAAAACTAAATTGCGATGTAGAGGTCGGGTTAAAGGGGGAGGGAAACAGTCAAAAGTTTTAGCGGTCTGAAGTTCAAATTAAAGATGCAATGGGAGGTCCAACGGTTACTGTAGCGACGAGGGGGTACAATTGGAGGTGATGGGTTTTAGGTGGTGGTTGGGTTGGACAATGACTATTCTACTGTTAAATTAGATCAATTATTCAATAAAGGAATAAAAAAGGGTAGGTAAATCTGGACAATTGGATCAACATGTATAGAATGCATCAAGGGTCCAAAAAAGTTAATGGGTTATTGCAATTTTGATGGGTTAATGATTGAACCTAACCATATATATATATACACATATATATACATATATATCTATGTATACATATATATATACACATATATATATATACACATAATATATACATAAATATATACATATATACATATATATATACATATATATACATATATATATGTATATATATATACATATATATATACATATATATACACATATATATATATACATATATACATATATATACATATATATACATATTTATATATGTATATATATGTATATATATGTTTATATATATGTGTGTATATATATATGTATATGTATATATTCTACAAGAGAACTAGAAGGAAGTTTCTCAGCAATGTATACAGTGAAAAGTTAGGAATGGATAAAAGCAAAGTAAAGTGTTACGGTTGTAACCATATCAGACACTTTGGTAGGGAGTGCAATACACCAAGGACTAATGGTGGTCAAGCACAATCCATGCCTAACTACACTAATGCTGCTCCCAGAACTGAGAAGCCAAGACAACCAAAACAACAAGATGTTGTTGCTGTTGAAGAAGGAGGCTTTGACTGGAGCTTTCAGGTAAAGATGTTTCTCCCAGTCAAGCACTGATGGATGATCATGAAGAAGCCAAGGTATTAAAGATCTTTGTACTCCTGAATGCATTGCTAAAATAAATATGTATAGGTCCTAAAAGTGGAAGTGAGATCTTACCTTGAGCTGAAAATGACTATAAACTTAAAATAGACGATTTAGAGCAAACAATTTCAACTCTTAAGCATGAGAACATAAATTACATGACTCAAATAAAAGATCTCATTACCAAGTTAACTGAATGCTAGGCTTAGCTTTTGATCACCAAAGCCAAGGCAGAAAAGTGTGTTCTTGAAGAGGAAACCTTCAAGAACATCATATCTTCATCCATGCATGAAAAAATTTTCTATCAGAATAGGCAGGGATTGGATTCAAGCGAGATACCTCCTTTACAAATATTACTATCTGTAAGACCTCCAAGGTATGAAACTTGTCAAGATAAGCTGCCCCCCATAGACACCATCCAAGAAGAGCAAGAAGATGAAGAGGAGATAGTGAAGGATGTATCTGAAGTGAGTGAAGAAGATCATCCTAAGAAGGGTCATTATTCTCCTTGAGAGAAGAAAGAACCAAGGATGACAAGGACTGCTAGGAAGAACTTGATCACGACAGCCAAAAGAAAATCAAAGAAATCCCAAGAGATCAAGACCACCTTCAACTATTAGAAAAAGCAAGTTTTTATCTCTGCTGGATTTGAAGTGGTGAAGACTGAAGACTCAAACATGGACTCTAGTAATAGGAGTCCTAGTTCATGTCCAAATCATCCTTATCAAGAGAAGAAGGCTGATCAAGTGTGCATCACTACTGTATAGCCTTAACCATCCAGTTTCAAGAGCAAGCCTCACCCTAAGAAAGCTGCTGCATCATATGTGAAGATGAAGAAGGAAGTGGAAAAAGATCAAGCTCAGCCTCCTACTCAGAAAAAGACTCTCAGAACTATGCCAACTGAATGCATCATATGTGATAGTGTTTCTTACTTTGCTAGGGATTGCATTTACAATCCTTAAAGTACCATCCACATGACCAAGAAGAAAACTTCTGAGAAGAAGAAGAATATAACTTTGGAAGGAAAATCTCTTCCTTTCAAAAGATCTAAAGTGAATAAGAATATAAGGGAAAACTTAAATTCAAAAGAAAAGTTGGTCTCGAAAGAAAAGAATGCTTGCAAAGTACTGAAGTCTGATGTAGTGGATATAAAAGATTCCAAAGGTGCAGTCTCCAAAACTTCCAAAGTCATCAAAACTTGTAAGGTTATTTGAAAGGCTAATACAACCCAAACACCCAAAGTCTCTCCTGCATGCATGCACAAGTATACTAAAGTGGAATGCTTTGGAAGTTTCCCACATTGCCTTAGAAATTACTCTATGTGTGAAATCTTCCAAAGCCAAGACCAACATCTGCCGAAGCCAAAAGATGAAGTCTTCCAAAGCTTCAAAGACAAAGTCTTCCGAAGCTAACTATTGAAGACAGATTTCTTCCAAACACTTTCTAATTACATGCTTTATCCGAGGGACCTTTTACCTAAACTTGGACCCCTTTCCGCTGCAACTCTGATAAGACACCAACTTTACATGAGTTGGTGAAAAAGTCCATGCTTTTGGTAATTGTACATTGAGGTCTTGAGTCTGTAACTTTCCACTTTATGGACTTTATCCTTTTTGTAATATATTAGAATGTGAGCTATGGCATGTCATAGTCACTAGTCAATAGGCAATCTGCCTTTTGACTCTATATTGATTTTGTTGTCTAGATCATGTATCCAGCTAGCCTTCAAAGTATGGCCGACTGTAGGTTGCAGTATAAGTATTTTTGGTCCTTGTATCTTATTAGTAAAACTTTTGGAAACATTTGTAAGGAACTAGAGAGCAATATACATCAACCTTGAAAACCAATTACTTGTGTTGTTCTTGTTCTGTCTCATATACACTTATGTTTCTTAGTTCTCAAAACTAATTTTCCCAGTTCCCCATTTGAATTGCTAAGTGTTGTTGTATACTCTCCTCTTTGTGTTGTTGTGTTGTAAGTGCATACCCTTCCACCGGTCCTACAATTGGTATCAGAGCTTTTCAGGCTCTTGATATTAGATCTCACCATCTTAAAATCCCTCACACGCACAAAATACTTAACCCTTCAAATGGCAGCTATCTCTAAAGCTGATATGGAAACTGGAACCATGACAAAGTCCCCACTGATTACTCTTGATGACTTTGACACTTGGTGCCAAAGAATGGAAGGCTTCATCAAGTGTCAAGACTCAAGAATGTGGGAATCTGTTGTCACTGGACCTTACATATCAAGCACCTCTTCAGCTACTGCTGGAGGTGGTATGATCCCCAAAGATGTGGCTGACTACTCAGATGAAGATAGAAAGAGAGTAGAAATTGATCAAAAGGCCATGACAGCCCTTCAGACTGCTCTTCCAAACTCTGTATACAGGGGTTTCAAGAAATACAAAACAGTTAAGCAGTTGTGGGATGCATTGAAACTAATGTATGAGGGTTCCACTAAAGCCAAGGAGAACAAGAAGGATCTCCTGAAGCTAAGTTTGAAATCACCTTCAAAACAGGTGAGAGCATGACTCAACAATGCTTCAGGTATGTTGAGATTATGGATACTCTAGTGGATGTTGGAGTAACTCTTGAGAACAGGGATATTCTAAGGAAGTGTATGTCCTCTCTTCCTAGGCAATGGACACATTATTATGTAGTAATCAAGAGGACTAAGAACCTTAAGACTCTCACTTTGATAGAGTTGTATGGCATTCTCAGCGGATACCAGATGGAGATGAACATGCAAGGTTCATCTGGTAACTCCAGCAATCAAATGGGTTTAGCCCTTCATGTGACTGAAAGGGATAGCATAGAACCTCAACATCATCTCATATGCTACCCTGACATCTCACAAAAGGTTCCTTTCATCACCTTCCCAGAGACATCAAGGGAGAACTATACTTAAGGAAGCCCATTCCAAAAGACAAGTTCCTCTCAAGCCATTGTGTCTTCTGATGAAAGTTATGACAGCTTCCTATTCACCCTTGAAGACCTGGACTGTATCCATCCAGACGATCTGGAGTACATGGAGATAGTCCAGAAAATGACTCTTCTCACTCACAGAGCCAAGAGGTTCTATAAGCGGATAGGAAGGAAGTTCCCCAGCAATACAGCCAGTGGAAAGTTTGGGTTGGATAAAAGCAAAGTTAAGTGTTACAACTGTAATTTGATAGGTCACTTTGCTAAGGAGTGCAAGGCACCAAGAACAAATGGTGGACAAGCACAATCCAGACCAAACTACACTGATAAAGATACCAGAATGAGAAGCCAAAGAAGCAAGCTGCAGTTGTTGTTAAAGAAGGAGGCTTTGACTAGAGCTTTCAGGTGGAAGATGCATCTCCAAACCAAGCATTAATGGCTGACCATGATGAAACCAAGGTATTGGAACACCTTTGTACTCCTGAATGTATTGTTAAAGTCAACAGATACAGTTCCAATAACTTAGAAATGAGATCTGATCTTGAGTCCTTAAACATCTTGAAATCTGATTTTAGAAAGGCTGAAAATGAGTATAAGTTAAAGATAGAGGACTTAGAGAAAACCATTTTAGTACTAAAACATGAGCATACAAATTAAAGGACTCAGATCAAGGATCTTATAACTAAGTTAATTGAATGCCAGGCTGAGCTTATGATCATCAAAGCCAGGGCAGAGAAATGTGTTCTTGAAGAAGAGACCTTCAAGAACATCATATTCTCATCCTTGCATGCAAAATTTTGTTATCAAAATAAGCAGGGATTGGGATCTAGTGAGACAGCTCCTCCACACACAATCTTATCTGTGAGATCACCTAGGTGTGGAACTTGTGAAGATGAGCTTCCTCACATAGACCGCTTGAGTGAAGAGGATGAAGAAGTGGTAGTGAAGAATTCCTCTGAGAAGAGTGAACAGGAGGATTCTAAGAAGGGTGACTATCCTTCTGAGGAGAGCAGGAAGCCTGGGATGACCAAGTCTATGAGGAAGAACTTGATTAGAAAGAGCATGAGAAAGGCTAAGAGGGCCCAAGAGATCAAGACCACTTTTAACTCTAAGCAGAAACAAGTCATTATATCTGCAGGGTTTGGCATGGTTGAGACTGAAGACATCAACCTCAACTCTTCTACCAAAAGTTTTGGTTCATGTTCAAATCATCTCAGCATCAAGAAGAAGGCTGATCAGTTGTGTACCACTGCTACACAGCCTGAACTATCCAACTCCAAGAATAGTCCTCAGCCCAAAAGGACTGTCTCAGCATCTGCAAAGATGATGGTGGAGAAGGGAAATGATCAAAGTCAGTCTTGTTCTCAGAAACAAACTCTTGGAAGGAAAAAGATAAAATGTGTTATGTGTGAGAGTACTTCTCATCTTGCTAAGGATTGTCTATACAATCCAAGAGGTACTCTTCATGTATCCAAGAAAGAGACTTCCAAGAGCTCTAAGAAGAAATTCAGCTTCGGAAGGAAAATCTGTTTCCTTCAGAAGCACCAAAGTAAAGAAGAAGGCAAGTGGAAATTTGCCTTCGGAAGAAAATTTGGTCTCGAAAGAAAGGAATACTTCCAAAGCACTGAAGTCTGTGCAGTATTAGTAGGAACTTCCGAAGGTCCAATCATCAAAACTTCCAAAGTCTCAAAAGCTTCCAAAGTATTAAAGGTCAGGTCCAAACTTCCAAAGGTGGTGTGGAAGTCAAAGAAAGACCAAGTGACTGAAAATTCTCCATCAACAACAGCAAAAGATCCTCAAAGCACAACTATAGGATCTATTACTATTTCATTACCTTCTACTTCTTTTGATGAGCTCAAGACCAATAAGGCTTGGGTTTCCAAATGTAACTAATCATTTTCTTTATGCAGGAACAACTCAAGACAAACAAAAATATTTGGATAATTGATAGTGGTTGTTCCAAGCATATGACAGGCAATAGGTGACTACTCTAAAACTTTGAAAGAATTGATGGAGGACCAGTTGCTTTTGGAGGAGATGAAGGATGTTAGATTTCTGGAAGGGGCAAGGTCACAAATGGTAAGCTCATCATTAAGAAGGTAAACTTTGTCAAGGAGCTTGAGTACAATCTTCTAAGTGTTCCCAATTTTGTGATCAGAGTCATAACATGCTCTTTACTGAGCATGAGTGCATTGTTAGCCCGGGGTGATTATTCCTTATTAGGATATCCTGCTCAGAGCCCCCAGGAGAGGGAACATGTATAAGATGGACTTGCAAGAAACATCTCCCTCAGGAGAAGTTTCTTGCTTTCTATCTATAGCTAATAGTGATGAGTCTTTTCTCTGGCATAAAAGAATGTCATGTAAACTTTA
This sequence comes from Flaveria linearis, assembly GCA_024085815.1. Lineage (NCBI taxonomy): Eukaryota > Viridiplantae > Streptophyta > Magnoliopsida > Asterales > Asteraceae > Flaveria > Flaveria linearis. Next base: position 23,394,115 of record CM044017.1, on the reverse strand, counting down.
AAAACATGAAAAGCTGATTAAGAATGATTTGGTAACTAGAATGCTAAAGAAAGAGTTTACAGGTGATGATCATTATGTTGCATGCTTGAAAGGGAAGAAACATAAGGTATCTCACAAGCCTAAGGAAAGAAACTCCATCACTATAACCCTACACTTGTTACATATGGATCTCTTTGGCCCCACCAGTGTAATGAGTCTAGGAAGGACCTCTTACTGTCTAGTGATCACATATGACTTTACAAGATTCACATGGGTATTCTTTCTTAGAACTAAGGATGAGACCCCTGAGATTTTGAAGAATTTCATCTTAAAGATTGAGAATCAATTTGATCACAAGGTCAAAACCATAAGATATGATCAAGGAACTGAATTTAAGAACCAAATCCTTGACACATTTTGTGATGAAAATGGTATTACAAGACAATACAGTGCTCCCAGGACTCCTCAGCAAAATGCTGTTGCTGAGAGGAGAAACAGGACACTGATTGAAGCTGCAAGAACCATGTTGTCTGACTCTAAGTTGCCTATCATCTTCTGGGCAGAGGTAATCAACACTGCCTGCTATGTGCAAAACAGAGTTTTAGTGGTTAAGACTCATGGTAAGACTCCTTATGAACTTTGGCATAAGAGAAAACCTTTCATTGGTTTTCTCAGGTCATTTGGATGTCCATGCAGCATCTTGAATACCAAAGATCAAATTGCCAAGTTTGTTGAGAAATCAGATGATGGACACTTTATTGGATACTCTTCTCAAGCTAAAGCTTATAAATTATACAATATCAGAACTAGAGTAGTTGAGGAGTCAGCCAATGTGACTTTCAATGAGCACACTCCCAGTGTGAAAGTTTTTGATCCGAATTGGCTATTTGATCTTGATTTAGTTACCAACTGTTTTAACAAATCTTGTGAGAATGTTTCAGGATCTACAAATATTTTACCTCCCGGAGATTCTGATCCAAGATTTGGGCTAAGAAGACCTTTAAGTTACACATCTTCACCTCTACTTGTAACTACATCTGCAAATGAAGTTTCTATTAGCACAACAATGACAAATTTAGCTGATACATCTGAGATGCCTTCAAGTTCCAGCTCAGAAGATCAACAGACAAATAAAAAAACTTCAAATATAGAAGAAAATGATGGTGGTGGTGACAGTGATCAAGAATTTCTTGATGCTGATAACCACTCCATAGATGAACATATCAATGATGTCATACACTCATTGGATCAAGTTTTTCTTGATAAGTGTGTTGATGTGGTAGAAGAATCATCAATACCAGATCTAAATTTCTCTAATTTAGATCTCTCTCAGCAACTTGCTATGAGCCCTCAGCTAAGGATCCATAAGTCTCATCCTACCACAAACATCATTGGAGATGTGAAACTGGGGTAAGAACAAGAGGACAAACCCATGAAGCAAATATTTGTCTTCCCTCTTGTTTCTTGTCCCAGATAGTGCCTAAAAAAGTTGATGAGGCTCTGAAGGATGGAAGTTGGGTTGAAGCCATGCAAGTGGAGCTGCTTCAATTCAAAAGACAGAAGGTTTGGAACCTATGTCCTCTTCCACATGGGAAGACCACTATAGGAACTAAATAGGTGTTTAGGAATAAGAAAGATAATAGAGGCATTGTCATCAAAAACAAAGCTAGACTAGTTGTTCAAGGATACACACAAGAAGAAGGAATTGACTACACTGATGTCTTTGCTCCTGTAGCAAGACTAGAAGATGTTAGGATATTCCTGGCATTTGCTGCATCCAAAACCTTAAGGTCTATCAACTTGATGTCAAGTGTGCTTTTCTATATGGGGTAATTGATGAAGAGGTGTATGTCAAACAACCACCTGGTTTTGCAGATCCTGATGATCCTGATTATGTCTACAAGCTTGATAAGGCTCTTTATGGGCTACACCAAGCACCAAGAAAGTGGTATGAGACTCTATCTCAGTATCTCTGCAAGCATGGATACAGAAGTGGTACTATAGATGGAACTCTCTTCATCAAAGGACAAGGAAATGACTTAATGCTAGTTCAAGTATATGTAGATGACATCATTTTTGGTTCAACTAATCAAAGGCTCTCCAAAGACTTTAAGAAGCCGATGAGGGACAGATTTGAAATGAGTACCATGGGGGAACTCAATTTCTTTCTGGGAATTCAAGTGAAGCAAGTTGAAGATGGAATCTTCATAAGTCAGTCAAAGTATATTCAGGACATACTCAAAAGATTCAACAGGACTGATTGTAAGATTGCTAAGACACCCATAGCAAGAAATCAAATTCCCTTGGGCCTGATCTTGAGGGGGAGTGTGTGGATGAACACCTTTATAGGGCTATGATTGGGTCTCTTATGTATCTTACAGCTAGCAGAGCTGATATCATGTTTGCCACATGTATTTGTTCAAGATATCAAGCCAACCCCAAAATGTCTCACCTCATCACTGTTAAGAGAATTCTAAGATACCTCAATGGTGCCTCAATACTTGGTCTTTGGTATCCCAAGAATTCTGACTTCAATCTGTATGCATATACAGATAGTGATTATGGTGGTTGAAATATGACAGCAAAGTCTACATCTGGGGGGATGTCAGTTCCTTTGTGGACGGGTTGTCTCATGGCAATGCAAGAAACAATCCTGGGTCTCTGCATCAACTGCTGAAGCTGAATACATTGCTGCTGCAAGCTGCTGTGCTCAAGTGCTTAAGATTTAGAATCAAATGCTAGACTATGGTATAAACTTCAAGGAGACTCCTATTCACATAGACAACAATAGTGCTATCTCTATCATAGAGAATCCTGTGTAAAACTCAAGGACAAAACACATAAATATCAGGTATCATTTAATTAGAGATAACTTTGAAAAGGGATTAATTAAACTATTCAAAGTTAACACAAATGAAGAATATGATGATCTGTTTACAAAAGCCTTTGATGAATAGAGATTTAAGTATCTTATATCAGCTATTAGGATAATTAACTTTGAGTAGCTTTTTCTTAAAACTAATTCATTTTATTTCTTAAAATCTGTGTGTCCTAAGTTGTCTAGTTGATCACCTTCATAAGCTCATGTTTTCTGTGGATAAAAACATTTTGAAGAGTTTTCTTAGATTTTTGACAAATCTTGATCCTTCGGAAGATATGATTTTATCTTCAGAAGAAAATATACCTTCAAGACGAATAACTGTCTAAGTAAATTTTGCCTTCGGAAGAAATTTCTAAGATTTCTTCCGAAGCTTAAAACTCTCTTAGGCACTTATATGTTTTGAAGGACCATTTTTTTCTTCCGAAGGAAATTAACTCTCGGAAGCTTTGTTCTGTTGAACAAAGCATCCAAGTCTAAACTCTCTTACGAAGCAAATTTGTCAAAACACTTTGAAAATTCTTCCGAAGTCATTTTGGCTTCGGAAGCTTTTCCATTAAAACTTCCGGAGAAAATTTACCTTCGGAAGCTTTTCGATTTCCAAGAAAACCACTTTTTGAGCAAAAAGCAAACTATGTTTTTGAGATAAGACCGCCATCTGGATTTCAAAGTTTATCCTCTTTCATTAACTTTTTCTCAAATCCTTTTCACACATAAACCATGTCGGTTCCCCCTCTTTCTATCATCTTCATCTTCTCTCCAAACCTAAATTCCAAATTTCTCTCTGAAACCACCCTCGTTCATCCTTCCTTCACCTTTAAGCTTTCTCACAATGGCCAACCTTAATAGAAGAAATGACCCAGATTTTTCTATGCAGTTACACAGGCAACACAATCAGGTTGCTCTGTTAAATTCTGAGAAAGATCCATATTTCTCAAAGGTATGCCAATTCATGGCCTTGTCAAACTACTTCACCTCCCTTACCAATGATCCTACTCTGTATGAGGACTATTTGCTTGAATTTTGGAAGACCTGCCAAGAGGTCATCATGGATAGGGAGAAGGCACTGTCTGCCACAGTGCAGGGGATAACAGTCTTCATCACTCCGGCCATAATCAAAAATCATCTTCAGCTGGGTGATGAAGAAGGTGAGGTGTTCTTCCAAAAAGAAGCTGTTAATCATTCCTTTGAGCAGATGGGCTATGAGGGAGATTTCTCTATAAAGACCTTCAGGAAAGGGAAGGTCTCACCTCAGTGGAGGTACATACTTCATGTGGTTATCCACAGCTTGTCCAATAAGCATGGAGGGTGGGACCAGATTTCTAAAGATCTCTCCTTCATAGTGCATGGGATGGTTCACGGAGTCAAGTTCAGGTACTCTCAATTTGTTTATACTAATCTGATTGCAAACTTGGACTTCTTAGAATATTACATGTTTCCTAGATATGTTCAATGCATTCTTAACTGTGAACTGGCCTCACACTTGAGGGAAATAGGCAACATTCTTAAATTGGGATAGATGAAGCCCGACATCTTTAAAATTTTGAGGAAGCCAATTGTTGGCTTCTCAGGGGTAGAAATAGCCCTTGTCCCAAAAATGTTAGAGCTCATTGCTCAAGGTGATAACCTAGCAACACAGGCTAGTGTTGAATCCACACCTTCTACATCTCAACCACCAAAACAAACACAAATCACTATCACCTACCAAAGAAAACATAAACGAACCCCTGCTTAGGCTATTGAGAATGTGTAGGCCCCCATATACTTAGCTATACAGAAGGAAGTGGATACTGGAGCTCCTACTTCTCCTGAGGAGCAAACCACTCCTATTACTTCTAAGATCAGTGCTGAGGTTACTCATGCTCAACTTGATAAGCTCACAACCCCAAATGCCTTAAGCCTTCACTCTAATCTTAACACTCAAGTGAACAACCTTCAGGGGACAGCTACCATCCCTAGCCTTTAGACTTAAACCAACCTATTCCAAATCTTGACTTCTATACTGATAAAGACTTAGGTTTCAGTGAGTACCATGAGTCTCCCTACTACTCCCCTCCTCAAGAGAGACGAGTGCTCCTGAGTCACCTAGGTCTAGCCTACATCACTCACCTATCACTGAGGTGGATACTTCTGAACCTGTTTAGCATGTCCATATGGAAAAGGCTCTCACTTCAGCAAGTGATTACAAAACTTAGACCTCAACCATGGCAACTTAGCTCATTGACACGTCAACTGAAGTTGTCACTGAGCAGAGGAAATCTAGCAGCCAAGAACACCATGCTGGTGATGAGGAAGAAGACCTTGGTCTAATTCTCTCATCCCCTAATGATTCTTTTGATGAAGATATGGGGAATCTGAGACTACAGGTGCGAAAACTCTAAAAAAACAATCACTTATCTAGTCTCCAAGGTTAGTCATCTTGAATCTCAAGTGACTACCTTGCAACACAGGGTCAATGATCAGCAACTTAGATATCTTATCTTAAGGAAAAACTAGCAGGGAGACCTTTAAGGGGAGCTCAACCAGGAACACAAGAACCTGTGAATGTGATTGACCTAACTCCTAGCTCACCTATGCAAGAGGGTGATGCTACCAAAAAGGGGGAGAAAGCCAGTACAGTCACAGAACCTGGGAGTTCTTCAAGGAGTATGGACATTGAGAACTCGCCATCCTTACTTGCAATTGTGCATACTCAGCAACTTTCTCAAGTTCACATTAATGTGGACAGTATAGACTCTATCACTAGGAGTCTCTTTGAGAAAGGCATTCCAAGAGCTATATCATCCCCACCAACTTCAAATCACATTATTAGGTGGAGGTATGATGCTGATAGAAGAACTCTTATTCTTCAAAGAGTTCAAGACAAGAACACTGCAGTGTTCAGCCTTAGAAGAAGACTAAGGTAATCAGGCAATATCATCGGTCAACAAGATGTTGAGGCAGACCCTAAGATTAGTTTCAAAGGGGAAACCTTGACTGATGGCGCAGTGGTAGAACCTGAGAGCCCTGTCTCACTATTAACTGCTGTAGAGGTTCATTCCCTTGATGAGACACCTGCTGGTGAAGGTGCATCTCAACCTCTCTCTTCCCAGAGCTTGGAAGCTACACCAAGCGATGAAGGCCAAGTCTCTCTCCACCCTTAGTCATAAAGGTCTGTGAGGACAAAGGGAAAAGAAAATTGACTACTAAGGAGATTAAGGAGGAGGAGAGAGAGAGAGGAGAAGGAAGCTAAGGGGAGAAAGTTCCTCTACTGGGTCTGCAAGACTCATGGAGAGTGCTATCAGGGCTGCCCCCAGACCAAATACTCAGGATGATGAGTTAAGGGCAGCCAGGATCAACTACTTGCAGACCAGGAACTATGACATTGATAACCTCATTTCCCTCCCCTTAGATGAGTTAAATGAACTGGCTGACATGGTACTGTCAAAAGAGAGAAAAGAAGAAGAGGATGCAGAGCTACTTCTTAAAATCAAATAAGAAAGAAGATAGAAGAGACTCTACAAGCATGTGTTTACTCTCTCACCAGTTCAAGAAACTCACGAACAAGAACATGTGGTTCCACAAGAACCTCAGGTAGACAAAGAGAAGGATAGAATCAACATGATAAACTACCTGAGTGCCATAGGCCTCTATCAGGCTGATACACTTCTTCCTTACCCTTTGACTACATTGAGTTTGAGTACCTCAAACAACTTGAACTTGATATAGTCAAAGAAAGAAAGATCACCAAAAGAATGTTAAGGGAAGAGGATGTAAATTCAAGAGCCATCATTCATAAAAACTTGAAGAAGTCTACTGATAGGAAGAAGAAGATGAGCTTCTTGAAACTGTACGGATTCTCCGGAAGGAGACTTGGTGCCATGTCTCTATCCACCATGGATGAGCACATCAGGGCAATCAAAAAGATGATTCAAAGAGGTGAACTTGCTGACTTACACTCCCCACCAAGTTAGGTCCCTCAAGAAGTGGAGATTAAGGTTGAAACATTTAAGAGAACACAACCTGAATCTCCTGCTGAACCTCAGCAAGCTTCCACATCTAATCCACAACAGGGATCTATCCCCTCTCAATCTGAACCTGTGAGAGAGGAAGACCCAACTGAGAAAGACAAAGAAGATCAATCAGGTGCTGCAGGCTAGTCTTCTCAGTTAAAAAGTTCAAAGAGGAGAAAAAGGATGGTTTCCAAACCAAAGTCAAAGAAAAAAGAGAAAGAAACATCTAACTCCAGACCTCAGGATGAGTGAGAACATCCTGAGGATGTGCAACAAGAGGATGCTCCACCAACTCCAATTCAAGCAGCTCCTCTAGCATCAGGAAGACCCATCTTGTCTTGCACATACACTATAAATCCAGAAATATGGCATGTCATAAGTGATCAAGGTGTTGAACATATCTACACATGGCAGGATATGTTCAATCTGCCTCTACATGATCTCTTTGACATGAGAAGACACTATGAGAGTCTGACTGATCCTGATCATCTTATGAAGAAAGGGATGGTCATTATCATAATGAGGATTGTTAACATCTGAAGTCTTCAAGTGCTTTTGTAACATCAACCTAGGGGGGTTTGTAAGGTTATTTGTAAGGCTGATGCAACCTAAACACCCAAAGTCTCTCCTGTATGCAGGCACAAGTGTACTGAAGTGGAATGCTTCAGACGTTTCACACACTGCCTTAGAAATTACTCTAAGTGTGAAATCTTCTGAAGCCAAGACCAATATCTTCTGAAGCCAAAAGATGAAGTCTTTCGAAGCTTCAAAGACAAAGTCTTCCGAAGCCAACTATTGAAGACAGATTTCTTCCAAAGACTTTTTAATTACATGCTTTATCTGATGTACCTTTTACCTAACGCTGGACCCCTTTCCGTTGTAACTCTGATAAGACACCAACTTTACATGAGTTGGTTAAAAGGTCCATGGTTTTGGTAACTGTACATTGAGGACTTGAGTCTGTAACTTTCCACTTTTTGTACTTTATTCTTTTTGTAATATCTTAGGATGTGAGCTATGGCATGTCATAGTCACTGGTCAAAAGGCAATCTGCCTTTTGACTCTACATTGATTTTGTTGTCTAGATCATGTATCCAGCTGGCCTTCAAAGTATGGCCGGCTGTAGGTTGTAGGACAAGTATTTCTGGTCCTTGTATCTTATTAGTAGAACTTTTGGAAACATTTTTGAGGAACTAGAGAGCAATATACATCAACCTTGAAAACCAATTACTTGTGTTGTTCTTGTTCTGTCTCATATACACTTGTGTTTCTTAGTTCTCAAAACTGATTTCCCTAGTTCCCCATTTGAGTTGCTAAGTGTTGTTGCGTACTCTCCTCTTTATGTTGTTGTGTTGTAAGTGCTTACCCTTCAACCGGTCCTGCAAAACTTCTAAAGTCTTGAGGGCTAAGTCTAATCTTTCAAAGATGGTCTGGAAGATGAAGAAGTCCATGTGACTGAAAGGTCTTTGTCAACAACTACAAATGATCCTTACAGCTTGCATATAGGATCAATTACTATTGAATTATCTTCATTTCACTTTGACAATCCCAAGACCAACAAGAGTTAGGTTTCCAAATGTAACTAACCATCTCTTTCATTGCAGGATCAGCTGAAGACCAAAGGAAATGTATGAATAAATGATAGTGGATAAATAAGGCAGATGACAGTCAATGGCTCTTTACTTTAGAACTGTGAAACATTGGATCCCCCATTGCTTTCGGAGGACAATCTGGTGGTTACATCACTAGAAGGGGTATAGTCATAAATGGTAAGCTCAGCATTAAGACGGTAAACTATGTTAAGGAGGTTGGGTACAATCTCTTGAGTGTATCTCACTTTTGTGACCAGAGACATAACATGCTCTTATCTAAGAATGAGTGCATTGTTCTCAAGCCCGGGGTGGTCATTCCTCAGGAGCATATCTTTCTCAAAACCCCCAGGAAAGGGAACTTGTATAAGATGGATTTGTAGAAACCATACCCATCAGGAGAAGTTTCTTGCTTTCTATCTAAGGCAAATAGTGATAATTCTTTCCTCTGGCATAAAAGATTATGGCATGTAAACTTTAAAAACATGAATAAATTAATTAAGAATGATTGATTAACTGGAATGCTAAAGAAGGAGTTTACAAGTGATAACCATTGTGTTGCATGCTTAAAAGGGAAGCAACACAAAGTGTCTCACAAGCCAAAGAAAATAAACTCCATCACTACTCCCCTACACTTATTATATATGGATCTCTTTGGCGCAACGAGTGTAATGAGTCAAGGAAGGACCTCATATTGTTTGATGATCACAGATGACTTCATACGATACACACGGGTCTTCTTTCTTAGAACTAAGTATGAGACCCCTAAGATCTTGAAGAGATTCATTCTAAAAATTAAGAATCAATGTGATTACAATGTCAAACTCATAAGATGTGATCAAGGAACTGAGTTCAAGAACCAAATCCCTGATTCATTTTATGATGAGAAAGGTATTACAAGACAATATAGTGCTCACAGGACTCCTTAACAAAATGTTGTTGCTAAGAGGAGAAAAAGGACACTTATTGAAACTGTAAGAACCATATTATCTGACTCTATACTACTCATCACTTTCTTGGTAGAGGCAGTCAACACTGCCTGTTATGTGTAGAACAGAGTTTTAATAGTCAAGACTCATGGTAAGACTTCTTATGAGATGTGGCATAAAAGGAGACGTTTTATTGGTTTCCTCAGATCATTTAGATGTCCTTACACCATCTTGAATTCCAAAGATCAGATAGACAAATTTGCTGAGAAATCAGATGATGGAAATTTTGTTGGATACTCTTCCTAAGCTAAGGCTTATAGAGTATAAAATCTCAGAACTAGAGTAGTTGAAGAGTCAGCCAATGTGACTTTCAATAGTCACAATCCAAATGGGAAAGGTTCTAGTCCTGATTGGGTTGTTTGCTTTTGATTTAGTTACAAACTGTTTTAACAAATCGTGTAAAGATGTTTCAAGATCTATAGGTTGCTTATCGAAAGGAGATTTTGACCCAAGATTTGTGCTGAGAAGACCAAGTTAGAAAAATACTTCAAATCCAGTGGTAACAAGCCCTATAGATGAAAATCCTGTCACCATAACAATAACAAACGCTTTAGCTGATATATCTGAGGTACCTACGAATTCCAGCACAGAGGCACATAACTCAAATGAAGAGATTTCCAATGTAGGAGGAGATAGAGATGGTGATAGTGGTCAAGAACTTCTTGATGCTTTCACCACTCCACAGAATACAACATTAATGATGTCACACACTCATTGGATCAAGTTTCTCTTGATAAGTGTGTTGATGTGGTGGGTGATACTTAATCACCAGATCTGAATCTCACTAATTTACATATGTACAATCAACTTGCTGTGATTCCTTAACTGAGAATCCAGAAGTCGCATCCCACCATAAACATTATTGGAGATGTTAAGATAGGGGTGAGAATAAGAGTACAAACCCATGACAAAAATGTTTGTCTTAACTCTTGTTTTTGTCCCAGATTTAGGCTAAGAGGATTGATGAGGCTTTGAAGGTTGAAAGTTAGGTTGAAGCAATATAGGAGGAGCTTCTTCAATTCAAAAGGCAAAAGGTTGGGAACCTATGTCTTCTTCCTTAAGGGAAGACCACCATAGGTACCCAATGGGTTTTTAGGAATAAGAAAGATGATAAAGGACTTGTCATCAAGATTAAGGCAAAGGAATCAATTAAGCATGAATCAATTTTTATTTTCTTATGTCATTAGGCAAACCAAATTTTAGATTCAAATCCAAGAATCATTCACGAGTTCTCAGATGTTTTTGCTCTGGTAGCAAGACTTGAAGTTGTTAGGATATTTGTTGCTTTTGCTACATACAAGGATTTCAAGGTCTACAAACATGATGTCAAGTGTGCCTTCTTATATAGGGTGATTGATGAGGAAGTGTATGTCAAACAACCACCTGGTTTTGTAGATCCAGATCATCCTTACTATGTCTGCAAGCTTGAGAAAGCTCTATTGGGTTGCATCAAGCTTCAAGGAAGTGGCATGAGACACTATCACAGGTCTTTGTTAGCAAGGCTACAAGAGGGGTACTATTGATGGAACACTCTTTGTTAAAAGAACAGGAAATGACTTGATGCTGGTTTATGTTTATATAGATGACATCAACTTTGGCACAACTAATCCAAAGCTCTGTATGGACTTTGAGAAGCTGATAAAGAATAGATTTTAAATGAGTGCCATAGGGGAACTCAATTTCTTTCTAGGAATTCAAGTGAAGCAGGTTGACAATGACATCTTCATAAACCAGTCAAACTATGTGTAAGACATACTCATCAGATTTCATTTGACTGAGTGCAAAGTTGTTGCTGGACTGGTGAGGGTGGTCAATACAATCATTTTCACAATAAGGAGAGACTTAAAACACTTAACAAATCAAATAGGGAACCAGGTTTAGATTTTAATAGTAAGAACCCATGTAAGTATAAGATAGAACAAGAACAAGAACAAGATAAGTTTGGTTTTCAAGAATGCTATATATTGCTCTCAAGTTCTATTAGAAGTGTTACAAAACATAAAAAAGAATATAATATCTTGAGACACTTTATACTACATCCTACAGCCGGCTATAATTTGAAAGTCAGCTGTATACACTAATCTAGACAACAAGATCAATACATAGTCAAAAGATAGATTGCCTTTTGACTTATGACTATGACATGCTATAGCTTACATCCTAATGTATTATAAAATGGATAAAAGGTACAAACATAGAAAGTTACAGATCAATGACCATAATCTACAATTGATAAAAGCATGGACATTTTCACCAACTTATCTAAGTTGGTGAGTCTTCTGAGGTGGCAACGAAAACTAGTTCAGTTTTCTATCAAAAGGTGATCAGAGAAAGCATGTATTCTCTGTCTTCGAAAGAAATCAATCTTTCGGTTTGGAAGACTTTGTCTCTAAAGCTCCAGAAGACTTCATCTTTGGCTTTAGAAGTATTTGTTAATTGGCTTCAGAAGATTTTACACTTAGCTTATTTCCATTAAGTAGAGTAAAACTCTGAAGTAACTTTACTCTGTACTTCATGATTGCATGCTGAGAGCTCTTTGGTTGCTTTGGCTGCATCAGCTTTTAAGTGTAAACCATACAAACTCCCCCTAGGCTGATGCTACCAAAACAAAGGAGATTACTTAGATATTGACAGTCCTCATTAGGATCAAGAACATTCCTTCCTTCATCATTTGGTCAGTATCACTCAGACTCTTATAGTATCTCCTCATGTCATAAAGATCATACAGGGGAAGATCAAGCATGCCTTGCTGAAAATAGACATCTTGACCTCCTTGATCTTTAATGACATACCAGCTGTCCAGATTAGCAGCAAAAGTCGAGGACATAATGGTTCCTACAGCGGCAAGAGGCTCTACATTGGTTAGACTTGGTTGAGAAGCTTCTTCTTGAGTAACCTCAAGATGCTCTGACTTATCCTGAGTTATAGAGGTGGATGCCTTGGACTTCTGCTTCTTTTGACTGTCCTTCTTCATGGCCATCATTTTCTTCCACTTTCTTGATTTCAACTGAGAGGACTGACCTTCAGTACCAGGTTGTTCTTATGTGTCTTTTTCAGTTGGGTCCTTTTTCCTCACAGGTTTAGAAGGAGATAAATCAGGACCCTATTATGGATCAGAAGATGAAGTTGGCTGTGGTCTAGCACTAGGTCCAGGTTGTGTTTCCTCTTGGGGTTCAACCTTGACATCAACTTCAGGTGCAACCTGACTTGGTAGAGAATGCAAGTCAACAAGCTCACCTTTTTAATCTTTTCCTTGATCACCCTATTATGCTCATCCATGGTGGATAAAGATATTGGACCAAGCCTCCTTTCGGAGAATCCATACAACTTCAAGAAGCTCATCATCCTCTACCTATCAGCAAACTTCTTTTGGCTCTTTTAGATGATGGCTCTTGACTTTGAAGCTTCTTCCCTCATCTTTCTCTTAGCAGTTTTTTCTTCTTTTATTACTTGTTGCTCAAGCTACTTGAGGTACTCAAACTGTATATATTCATATGATAAAGAAAGAAGTGCAGATGCCAGATAGAGGCCTGTAGCACTAAGGTAGTTGATCATATTTTGTCTGTCTACTTCCATGTCTACCTGAGGTTATTGCTTAGTTACCAAAGCCTCTGTCTCAGCACTTTCTTGAATTGAGGAAAGGGTAGGAGCATGTTTGTAGAGTCTTTTCTTCCTCCTTTCTTCCTTGATCTTGAGGAGCAGTTTTGCATCCTCTGCCTCCTTCCTCTCCTTTGACAACTTAATGTCAGCCAGTTCATTTAGCTCTTCTATGGGAAGAGAGATGAGTTCATTAATGTTGTAGTTTCTTGACCGCAAGTAGTTCAATATGGCTGCCCTTAACTCATCATGTTGAGTGTTTGGCCTGGGCGCAGCCCCGATTGCAACGTCGATGAAGCCTGGGGACCCACTTAAACTCTCTCCCCTTAGATTCCTCTTCCTCTCTCTTTCCTCCTCAATATCCTTAGGAGTTACTTTCCTTTTCCCTTTGTCACTCACAGGCCTTTGGTGACTCAGGGTGGTGAGAGCTTTTGCCTTTATTACTTGGTTCGACACTTAAGCTCTGGCTAGAGAGAGGTTGTGAAGCACCTTCATCAAATGGTGCCTCACTAAGGGTAATGGGTACTGAAGAGGTTCTTGTCCCAAGGTTCACAGGCTCAACTACTGGGTCTTCAGTAAAGGTTTCCCCTTTGAAGCTATTCTTGGGGTATACATCAACATCTAATTGTCTAACAGTCTTTCTGTTAGGACCATGTACGTACGGAGTACTAACTGATTCAATGTGTAACCTAATCAAATAGTGCAGAATCCTATTTGATTGGTGATACAATCAGTGAGAATGAAAACCCGGATCAATCTAATGATAGAACAATGTTAAGAATGATTAGAAAATGATCAGGGATGAACTATGAACTTGGATGGACGAGATAGAACTCTCTTGATGGCTAGGGTATGAAAGAATTCGAAGTGCTATATTTCTCCATGAATTACGTGGTATTTATTGGTTTCAGTATACAGTCATACGACTGAGCCTTAGCATGGTTCAGTCATGCGACAGAGCCATACGATTTGTTCATGCGCACGATTGAACCATACAATTGGTTCAATCGTGCGACTGAGCCAGTCTTATGACTCAGTTGTGCAACTGACCCAATCACCTGGTTCAGTAATGTAACTAGTCCATAAGCATGGTCCATTAGCATGAATAACCATAAGACTAAGTCAAACACATTCCTGAATCATTATTAACTCAAAACTGTGACTGACTACTACAAACCCTTATATAATATTCATTCAAGCATGTAATTATAAATGATATAAGAATAAGACACATTCAATAGTAAATATACATTCAAACACATAACATATTACCAAAATATCCTTGTATTACACATATGTAAGATTGAAAGACATAAACATTTAAGTACAATGAACTACGGATATCATGTATCAACAAACTCCCCCTGGACCTAGTTCACTCTATCATCTAACATTCTTCACACATTCAACAAACTTCTTCAGCTTTTCTTCTGTTGTGACCCCAGCATGGATTTCGAATGCAAAGCACAATCTGGTGACATGCTAGAGTTGAAGAGCATGCACTATGTCCAGAGTATCATAGAATAGTGGCCACTTGTATAATGTGTAGACATCATCCTCAGATAAGTTTGTAAGTGACATAGGGTCAAACACCCTGATTTTTATCTCAATCTTTCCTTGCCGATCCAATACAATAGCTACTTCACCTGTCCTCCAGTCATAATACCACCAGTTGAAGTCAGGCATGAAGTCTTGTGGCATTCTCCTTAATGGAATCCTTGTCATGGTCCGGGGAGGTCTATACTTCAGAACGACTTTTGGTCTTCCTAAAACAGGATCAATATCAGTTTTGCTCACGAACCTCCTTGGTTGTTGAGGCTTGAAGTTCAACCACTTAGTATGATATTCTTTCCTTAAAGCCCTTTCAAACCATTCTGACTTCTTTCTTGGGTTAGCATATAGTAGGTCTAAACCTGCTAGTCTATTCAGCTTAAAAACAGGTAGACTCTTCAGATCATGAGGATGTGTAAAGTACTCTATCCCCTTTTCTCTTTTGATAGCATACATATTTATGCCCTCAAAGTAAACCAGCTGAATTATTTTCCTAGACACCTTCTGATGCCTTCTAACTTTATACAACTTAGTGTAGGCATTTTGTTTTGGTGGTTCACGCTGGTTCCTCATTTCAGCTAGACAAGCAGCCCACTCAGCTTTTCTCTGCTTAACATCAACATCCTTATCTTGAGCTGTCTTCTCCGTCAATTCTTTCTTAGTGACCTTCTTATTTACTTTGTTGAAGGTTTCACTGTCAAACATCTCACCTAAATCAGGTAAGGCATCCCCATCATCATTAGTATATTGAGGCTAGAAATCATATGTGACATCCTCAATCTCCACCTCATCTAAACCATGTAGTTCCTCATCGCTAATAACATTGACTTTTGGTGTGCCTTTGATGATATTATCGGGGTTTAGCCTGAACATCTCTGCAATCTGTTCATCTGATAGGTCATGAATGATCTTCCCCTCTTCTGGTGCATAACTCACTGATCTTCTGATAATCCCCTGCAAATTAAGAATCATGGTAAACTGTGTCTTGATTTGATGGAGAGGTGAAACATGGTGTTCATCGATCTGGTGAGATTTATCTGCTAGATAGAGTTATCAACATAACAAAGTTTAATAAACATCATTGCATTTCATATAACTTGCCATTCATTTTCATTAATTTACGTACATTTCAATACATATGATTTCAAATTACACAAACATATTAATCATTACTTGTATCTTTTTCTTGACAATCTTTGTCTTGAGGAGCTGAGGATGAGGCTCCCTGATCTTGGTTCCTTTTTGTTCGTCTCTACTTATCAGACTGCTATGATGTTGGAGCTTTGCCTTCACCCTCTGGTTGATCTTCATCTTCATTGTCATCCTTTTCCTTCTCCTCATCTGTCTCATTTTTGTCAACCTCATCATCATTATCATCAGACTTATCATCACTAGAGTCGTCATCATCATCTCCATCACCTTTGATCTTTAAAGGATCCTCCTTCCTTCCTTTCAGTCTCAGCATAATCTTCTTGTTCTTCTTCTCTAAATCATCAATTTTCTTGGTGGATGCCAGCAGCAACTGATTCCGAGATTGAAGAGCCTTATGTGCTCGAACCAAGGCACGCTTATGAGCATCATTTCTCTCAGTCAGTTTGGCAACCTGTTGTCCTTGAGCTGCATTCACTAACATCAATTGCTTGATTTGGGAGGATTTGAGATCATCAGCAACTAGCAGCTTGAGTACCAACCTATTAAGGCTAGCCAGCTGTTCCTCCAGACCAACGGTGGGTAAAAGGGAACTCTAAAGAAGGGGAACTTGATGGGTTGAGGTGCCATCTTGTACAGTGGATGGGTTGGTTATAGATGTTGTGTATACAGGTGTAGGAATGGGTAAGGTTTGAGGAATTATGGTTGTGGTTCTTTTGGGTGAGGCTGGTATGGTTTGTGTAGTGGTGAGTAAGATGGTGGTAGTAGGTAGGACTGTGGTAGTAGCACTAGATGTAGCTGGAGTGGTGTGTGAGGGCAAGGAAGAACTCATCATCACTAATCTCTGGCGCTTACCCTTCTTATGGGAAGGCCTGGCCAATCTCTTCTTTCTAGAGCTAGAGGGAGTCGCAGGTTCCTTACCCTTAGAGTTAGGCTGATCAGGTGTGTATGATGGATTAGCATCCTATAATCCATCCCAGCTGATTTCCTCTGTTGCACACCCACCATCTCTTTACCTCGGTCAGTGGCGACCTATTTACCTCTAGCTTCCTAACTAGAGGTTCTTCCTCAGAGTCTCCTTCCTCCTCTTCCAAGTCAAAGTTCCTTATATTCTCAATGATAGGGATGTCTGGGTTGGTGGCAGCCTACTCAGACCCTCCAGCAGTAGTTGATCCACCCTGCTGAGTAATTGGTTCTGCAGTGAATCTCTCAGCAGGTTAGGCTTGGTGTGATGCTTCACTACCACCACCTTGACCTTTATCAAAGTCATCATCATCATCATTCTGATCATTATCAGGAATCACCACGTTTTCTATATTAGAATCACTATTGTCATGACGCCATCTCTTTCCCTTAGGTGCAACATAGCCTTCTCTTGCAAGATGACCGAACAATCGTCAAACTAGGGGCTTCTATGGCTTTCCCCTATAAACTTTCATCCTTCCTAGTATCATGTCATCCATCACCTCTAGAATGATCTCGTCATCTTTGTTCTTTGGTAGGTTGGGAAGCTTCTCGTTGATCATCATCTGGAGGAATCTAGGATACATGCAGAAGCTTTCCTTCCTTTTCATCTCATGTTCTCCCTCATGTAGTTGAAGAACATCTTAGAGAAGCTGATCGGATTGTTCAGATTTAGTGCCATGAATGCATTTTGGATCTGATCACTGGGCTCATCGAAGCCACCTTGACGTGAAGCAATGCACTTGAGAATCACGTGAGCTAAGTACTTGAAGGGTGGGCACATGTTGCTCTAGTGAAGTACTCCGACATTGATGTCACTGGCGTACTTAATCCTTAGGAAACATCCACGCACTACTAAGGGATGTAGTTTAGTCAGATGATCCCCATCTTCTCCTAAGCCCAATACCCTTCATAGGTCGTCTTCACCAATATCAATAGCCTCTCCGAAAATCAAGCTCCGGATTCGGTAAGGCTTAATAGAGCGGTCTACCATAGCATTCTCCCAAAATGCTTGCTGTAGAGATCTGTATGGTGTTCATGCCATAGAAATGGCTCTGTGAATCCTGGATCGGTTTAGGAATTCGATAATTCCTACAAACTCGGTGTCGTTCATTGACGTTGTGTTCAGATAAGCACAGACGTTATGCTTGGTGCTTATCGTCCTCCGCTCTGCCATTTCACTGTAACACAAGAGACAAACACCCATTCAACACGTTAGATCAGTTTAACATATAAGATTACTTGACATTGAAACTGATCATATGCAACTTGGTCAATCATACGATTGAACCATACTAATGAACTCAGTCTTACGAATGAGCATACAACTGAGCTTATTCGGACATTTAGACATCAAATTGACCTATTCGTGCGACTGAATTCACGATTGGTTCAATCGTGCGATTGAATCATGCGAATGGTTCAATCGCACAATTGAAGTTCTTCCGGATGTCCAGTCACATACTGACGGTTCTAGTCCAAAAAATGTTGATTTTGTTCAAATTGGTATCTAAACCATGTGTTTTAGGTGTCCTTAGATGCGTCTAATACCGACAAAGCACTAGTTATTGTTTAATTTTACATATATACGCATTTTGGGGTTGTTTTGATGGAACCATTCTTGGTTTTTGTAATTTACACATAAATTAGGTTTAGTAACCGATTATGCACTCAATGTTACGTCATTTTTTCTTCAATCTACCTGTAATCAAACGACGAAACGTTAGTGAACACGCAAGAGTCCTGATCACAAAGAAAATTTGAACAGAGTTCCACTAGTTTGCTGGTATAATCAGAGGGTTTAAAAACTGGTGAATGGGTCATGACCGACAAAGCCTCTCCCATACGCATGGTTCGGATATGCGACTGAATTCCAATCGCATGAATGACCTTGACGCCTTACCAATCGTGCGATTGGATCATAATGATCTGCCAATCATGTGATTGGGTCATGCTGATGGTCCGATCATGCATTAGGTCCATGCTCATGGTCGAATCGCGCGACTGCTTGAATAATTGGGCCATCTCATGGTCCAGTCATGCGATTGGGTCATTCGATTGGGCCATACCCATGATTTAGACTTAGTTTGTCTCATTCATGCACACAATTACATTTGATGTAACTTCCTAGCCTATCGATCATCTCAGACATGATCCTTTTTTCTATTGATCACCTCAGACGTGATCCTTTTAATTGAAAACCATTGATCACCTCATACATGATCCCTTTTTATCTTTCAGAAACAAGCTTTTCACAGTTACGATTCGGTTCAATTTTTTTTGTGACGCTCATAGAGTTAAATCTTGTTACATAGTCCGATGTTGACACATTGCACACATAAATAGAACTAAACGAAACATGAAATAAAACTTAAATAAGACATATTTTTATGATTTTTGTTTGAGGAGGGTTGAAATCACTTTAACATCACTTAAACGATTTCTCCTCCTGAATAGAACATCTTAAGACATTCACTTCATTTCAAGAAAGATTCATATGGAATCATACAGGTAAAAATGCAATTATTTGGAACTTTTTGTAGATATATCAATGGCAGAAAACATTATATGTACTATTCACAAAATCTCAATTATCTAAGAATTAACAGCACCAACAGGAAATCATGCTGGACCAGTTATGTAGCACACTTTGATTTTGAACATCAAGAGATGCAGCCATGATGATTGTCAGTATGTTTTTCCACTTAAATTCACGCACAGATTTCTGACATACATCAGTGAATTTTAGGTGAATTAGATCTACAAGTATTTGTGGATCCCACTAGTATATGGTAATCAATCTTCCTCAGGAGATTTTTAAGCGGTCTGGTGGTTACGAAGAGACTGTTCTAAGAGCTTTCAAAGAAATGCAAAGCCTCAGGTCAATGCCATCGCATAGCACAGAGACGTAAACAACAATGAATTCTTAGAACATATAGGTTATGCCAGGCCTCAGGTCAGTGCAATCGCACAACAGAGCGACGCAAGACCTATCTTCTCATTAGAGCAATAAGATTTGATATTTAACGCAGCAATGACATTTGTCATCAACTTGATTAAATTTAACTCTTATTTTGATGCTTTATGACATTTTCATATTCATTGCTCTTTTTTAGGTCGTTTGCACACATTTGTGGCTTTCATTTGCTCCTCACCCCTTATTGAAGCTTGATTGATTGTGCAGACCAGGGATATAATGGGAACCCACAACTTGTTGATTGATTTAATTTATGTGAATCACCAATGATGTCTTCTAGTCTATTGTGTTGAATCTACCGACATATCGTATAATGGACTAGCAACCCCTAGATCTACTTTCTCCATGTAACCACGATAACTGGCTAGCTTACTATCATTTTTCAACTTGCTAGGCGTTGACATCTTAGATTTATAATATTCTGTGATTTTAAATTTATCAGAAAAATGCAAAAAAGGAAAATCTTTTTGGGTAAATCTTTTTGGGTGTTCCAAATAAATCGATGCCTGTGTATAATCATTTTCCATATCATTGAATTGCTTTCTTAGAATTGTTGTCTTTGCCTATCAGCTTACCTGCCCTTTCTCCCCCCCCCCTTTTTGGGAAATTCTCCCCCTAAAATTTTAAAACAGAAAAGCTTTTTGTGATTTTAAAATTTTCATATGCGAGAAAAGAAAAATTAGATTAGACGTAATTTTAAAGAAATGAAAAAGAAAATAAAATTTAAAAAATAAAAAACTGAAGACACTATGTCGGACTACTAACTCGATTCCTCGGGAATCACATCTTCTTTCTTTTTGACGCTGTTCACCACTAATAGATAATAAAATCTTGGTTTGTAAAATGATTTTCTATAGAGGTCGGTGCGCTGAAAATTCATGTTAATTTTAATCACATCAATTAAATGTTTTTAAAACAGTCACGTATGAAGTGATACTTTATTCCGATGGATTGAAGACACTATGTTGTACCGGATTTTAGTGACAGCTATGGCAGCAGAATTATCAACAAAAATAGGTGTCTTAGTAAATTGCAAACCGTAGTCCCACATTTGCTATTGAATCCAAATGATTTGATAATAGCAACTTGCAGCAACAACATATTCAGCCTTACATGTTGATAGAGCAACTGAAGTCTGCTTCTTGCATTGCCATATGACTAACCGCCTTCCAAAGAACTGACACCCCGTAAATGTTGACTTATAGTTCATCTTATAGCCTTCATAATCTGAGTCATTATATGCAGTAAGTTCAAAGTCATCATCATGAGGATACCACAACCCTAGTGATGGTGTACCCTTTAGATAACAAAAAATCCGTTTCACCCTAATGAGATGATTTACTTTTGGTTTTGACTGATATCTTGAGCAGAGACACGTGGCGTACATGATATCAGGACGAGAGGCCGTGAGATACATGAGAGATCCAATCATCCCATGATACATGGTGGCATCCATCAAATCCCCATTTTCATCAGGTGCCACATCGTGGTTCGTGGCAAGAGGGGTACCAGAAACAGTGACATTCTCCATGTCAAGCCGACTTAGAATGTCTCCAACGTACTTATTCTGATGTAGAAAGATGCCAGAAGGTGTCTCATCCACCTGTAATTCCAGAAGGAACTTCATTTCTCCCATCGCACTCATTTCAAATTCGGCTTTCATCACTGCTTCAAATTGTTTGCATAAATCTTCGTTATTGGAACCAAAGATTATGTCGTCCACATATATCTGAACCATCAGTAAATCTTCATCCTTTTCTTTTATGAACAACATGCAGTCAATTACTCCCCTTCAAAAACCGTGTTTCAACAGATGTGTGGAGAGTTTCTCATACAAAGCTCGCGGGCTTGATGTATGCTATACAAAGCTTTGTCTAATTTATATACCCTGTCTCGATTATAAGGATCTTCAAAACACTCGAGTTGACTGACGTATACTGTTTCACGGATGTGACCATGAAGGAAAGCACTTTTCACATCTAGCTGGTAGACCTTGATCTTCATGTAGGATGTATAAGCTAGGAAGATCCTGATTGCTTCCATCCTAACCACTAGTGCAAAAACTTCATTGTAGTCCACACCTTCGACTTGTCTAAATCCTTGAACCACTAATCGTGCTTTGTTTCTGATAATGACCCCTTGGTCATCTTTCTTGCAGTGAAGAACCCATTTCGTTCTAATAACCTTGGCACCCTTCGGCTTGTCCACTAGCGTCCAAACGCGTAGCTTCTTAAATAGTAGAAGTTCTTCTTGCATCGTATTAACCCATGCCTCATCTTTCAAGGAATCACTTACATACTTGGCTCAACTTAAGAAAGAAAACATTTGTGCCCCATCATGCACATATCCCCTTTCCATCATAGTTACGTAGTCAGCAGTGTCCATTTCATTTCTTGTCTGTACCCCGGAGAGAAGATCCCTGATGATGTTTTCCTAAGGATGATTTACACTAATCCATATCACAGGACTTGTGGGAACAACCACTATATTATCCAAATTTATTCTCACTGGTTCATCATCTGTAACTGTTTGTTGTGTTTCCCCAGAGGATTTAGTCGAATCATTTTCAACTACGGTGCACTTTCACTTAAGCTGTCATGCTCCACATTGCTTGTACTTTCATTTGCAGTTTCCTCATCATCTGAGGAGTGATCACTTACTTCTAGATCTATTCCTGAAGACCCAGAAGTACCATTAATTGGAGCTATAGAGCTGGAGTTCATATTTGGAGTGTTCAGAATGTCATACATCATTTGAGCGGCAATGTCATCGTCAGAATATTCAGGAGGAAGATTGAATGATTTGAAGAATCCATCATAATCAATGAATGATGATGGAGCTTTCCCAGCAAGGGGGGTGGTTTATCGTTGAATGTCTACATTGCACCACACTTTAACTTGACCTGTCGAGTTGTTGTAAACCCGTTTGTCAAGAATATTATATCCAACAAAAATGCCCTCATCCGCCTTTTCATTAAATTTTCCAGTCTGAGTTTTCTTCAGCAACATGCAAGGAGCACCCAACGGTTTGAGATACTCTAGATTTGGTTTACGTTTCTGAAGCAACTCATAGCAGGTTTTTCCATGACGCTTGGCTACCAGAACTTGATTAAGAGTGTAACATGCATTCGCAACCGCTTCATTCTAGAATTGAACAGGCAGTTTCGAGTCTGCCAACATAGTCCTTACGCTTTCAATCAAGCTTTGATTTTTGAATTCAGCAACTCCGTTCATCTATGGAAAATTGATGTACAATCCCCTTCTCTCTACAAAATGCATCCATCCATTGATTCTTGAATTCTGTGCCATTATCTAAACTAATTTTCCTTACTTTCAATTTGTAAAGAGACTCTAGTGTAGTGACTAATTCCTTGAATGACTTAAATGTCTCTTATTTTGACTGAAGAAACATGACCCATGAAAATCTTGAATAATCATCTGTGACCACAAAACAGTACTAGTCTCCAACTATGCTTTTAGTACTGACAGAACCGAATAGGTCCATGCGGAGGAGCTCCAGAGGCATCTTAATTGAATGAACTTTCTTTGATTTATGAGATTTCTTGGTCTGTTTCCCTTTCTCGCATGATATGTAGAAATCTGGAAGCTGAAAATTTTTAACTGTAACTCCTTCAACCAGATTATTTTGAACCAAGTGATTCTTTTTCTGTGGATTGATATGTCCTATTCTCCTATGCCAAGATATGAACTCTTTCTATGTGGCTTTGGACAAGAAACATTGTGCAGCTGACTCAGTGGTAGAAGCTCTTGACATGTCCAAGACATATAGATCATTTCATCTTGAAGCTGACATTAAGATTTGCTTCTTAGGGATAGCCTATTCCTTCTTTAGACTGTAGTATTTCTTATCATTGAACATCACTTTAAATCCCTTATTGCAGATTTGAGAAACAGAAAGTAAATTGTTCTCTAGTTGTTGAACTTAATTTACTTTATCAAAATTCACCATCCCGTTTCCTACTTCGCCTTGAGCTATGATGTAGCCTCCTTTATTTCCAGCAAAAGATACATATCCCCTTTGATTTGCTTGATATTGAAAAGGAGAGAAAAATTCCTGGTCATGTGCCTGGATGCCCCACTATCAATAATCCAGGTGTTAGTGATGGCGCTGTAGCGGACAACCTGCACAAAAACAGAATTGATTAGTTTAGGTGTGGGACCTAAGCCTTTATAGGCTTGGGCTTCCCTGAGGCATCACACATAACAAACTCTACCCATTGACCTTTTAAAGTTGGAGAGACAACATGCTTCACATTATCCACACTCTCAGACACCACTGATGATTTGGCTTTCCATAAACCAGTTCTGTGTAAGGACTATTTATGATAAACAGACGATTGGTTTAATTATTCAACCCGTGGTTTGCTTTCATCAACTTGTTTTACCTCAGTCATCACAGCTTTACCAGTGGCCTGTCTGTGTTGCCTGTGGTGTTTTGGAGGGGTATTTGATCTTGATTTAGTAAACCTGGTTTATTATCTTGAAAAAGTTCAACCTTTCATCTTGGTGTCTAAGAGTAGGGATAATTTGGAGATATATGTCCTCGTTTTCCACATCTAATATAGGATCTCCATTCTACTGGACAGGGCGATCTTTTATGTAGTGGGGAGTATGGTCTTGGATTGGTCTCAATCTTCTCAACCTTATGTTTCTCACCTTCTTTGACAAACTTAATTTGTTTAACATTTTGATTACAATTGCATTTCTTTTTGTTGAGATTTTGATGATGAACAGTTTTAGACTGAATTGATTCTGAAATTTTAGGTTTTGTAACAGACACTTTTGAACCCAACCCAAAAGTATCCTTTTCATCCTCTTCAACCCAATCTTCAATTTTAATCCCATCTTTTGTGCCAGATGTAGTTGATTTCTTGTTAGTTACTGGTGGCACAGGTTTAACTGTGGTATCCGGATCACTGACTAGAGGTGTTGTCACCACATGATCCTTTATTGGGTTATTATTTATAGGTCGACATTTTATGTTCAAAAGGATCACATGTTGTAAGGCCCCGTTTCCGGGCACCTCATAGTCGGTCATTCATCCACATAAAACATACACATATTTAAAACATCACAGCGGAAATTAATTAAAAACCATTTCATATATTTAAATGACAACTTTTGCAAAGTAATCCAATACAGTTAACTGTTACAAATTGTTATAATTGCATTACATCACAAAAATGTCATTGTTACACTAATGGATGCCATCCTAAAAATGCCATGTAGCTGCCCTGTGCCATCCTCAGCAACTTTTACCTGCCAACTGGAAAATACATAAAAGTCAGCGTTGCTAAGTGAGTTCTAGTTTGATAAATAAAATACTTTACTTTCGATAAAACCTTATTTACTTTCATACACGATCATGCATCATACGTACAGATAGAGAATATTACTTTTAACTTTCATTATCATACATTTTTTTTCACCATCATAGTCATAGCATGCTTTCTTTCATGTTTTTCGTTAACATTCTCTTACTTTCATTTTCATTCTCTCGTAACGTACTTTACATCATTCATTTACTTTCTTACTTTCTTACTTTCTTTCTTTCTTTCATTGTACATTACGTCATTCTTTTACTTTCATATGGATTGATGAACAATACCCCGAACATTGTGCATGAAGCTGATGCTGGACCTGTGGTAATTATACCATGAACATTGTGCATGAAGCTGATCCAGTCACCTTGGGCAAGTCATCTCGCCCATTCATTCAACCAATTGGTGTAACCCAAACATTGTGCATGAAGCTGATGCTGGACTTGTGGTAATTAAACCATGAACATTGTGCCCAAAGCTGATCCAGTCACCTAGGGCATACCAAAAGGCCTTTTCAATCTCAATGATTGACCTTGTGTTCATCCTTTGGGGTAGCTAACCTGCATCACAGTTGAGCTAACGACAACATGGTCGTGCACCTTCTTTCATTTGCTTGCAAGCCATTCTTTCGTTCAGTACGTTTTACTTTTCGTCATTGTTATCTTTCATTTCATTACGTCATTCTTTACGTTCTTTCATTCATTCCTCATACTACGTAACGTAAAAGATAACACATTTTACATGGACGCATGGGCCACTGTTTGGGTGCATGGGCAACTAACTATCACTTAAACAAAATAAATCAGTCCCAATTCATCTTAAATCATGATCTAAGCTTAGTATTAGCATTCTAAGCATCACAACATGTACATACACACATATATATCCCAAATTTACACCCACCCACATACACATTCACACACACACATACGGGTGAAAACCTATTTTTCATTAAAACATAAACACATGCATTTCCAGCCCCAAAATTTGTTAAAAACATGTTAAGAAGGGGGTTCTAGAATACACCTTAGCTACTTTAGAGTTTGAACCCTTCTCTTGAACATCTCAGACGTTTTAACACCTAAAACCCACTAAAACACACAACCAGACATACAATAACACACATAAGCATGTAACCGAGACTAAGGCAAGTTAAGAACATCACAAACCAAGAATTCTTACCTTGAATTCAATTTCTTCTTCTTGTTCTTCAAAACTCGAGAGTTTCTGCTCTTCCTCTCTCTCTCTCTAAAAAATCTGAATGACGAGGTGTAAGCAGGCAACATGGGCGGCCATGTTGCTTTATTCACCAACTTTTCAAATTTTTGTCCTTTTGGACACTTTTAACCCTTCTACTTGGGTGAAATTACATTTCTCCTCTTTATTCGCGTTTATTCTTTCTTTCTTTCTCGTCTATAAAAATATCCGGGTGTTACAAGTCCACCCCCCTTATATAGGTTTCGTCCACGAAACCTATTATTCCTCAAACAGATGTGGGTAATGCTGCCTCATCTCTTCTTCAGTCACCCACATAGACTCGGATCCTTTCCTATGCTTCCACTGTACACGCACAAGAGGAACCACTTTATTCATTAACCTTCTCTCTTTATGATCGCCACTGGTTGCTCCACATAATTGAGCCGTTCAACCACTTCGATATCTTCCAGTGGTACAACCATATCCTCGTCTGCTAAACACTTCCGCAGATGAGATACATGGAATGTCGGGTAAATTCCACTTAACTCATCTGGTAGTTCCAACCTGTAGGCCACCTCTCCTACTCGAGCAATAATTCAGAAAGGTCCTATGTACCTCGGGCTCAACTCGCCTCGCTTTCTAAATCTTATAATACATTTCCAAGGTGAGACTTTTAACATGACCCTATCACCCACCTGGAACTCAATCGGTCTACGCCATTTATCACCATAGGACTTTTGCCTATCTTTGGTGCCTTCATAAAAGCTTTAATCTTTTCTAGTTTCTCAGGCATAGCCTCGATCACCTCAATGCTTCCCAACTTTTCTGACCAATGTCACCCCAACAAACGGGTGTCCTGCATCTTCAACCGTATAGCATCTCGTATGGTGGCATGCCAATGCTGGCATGATAACTATTGTTGTACGAGAATTCTGCTAACGGCAGATGGTCATCCAAACTTCCTCCAAAATCGATCACGCACGCTCGAAGCATATCCTCGAGTGTTTGGATCGTCCTCTCAGACTGACCGTCCGTTTGAGGATGATAAGCTGTGCTGATGTGTAGCCTCGTCCCCATCGCATCGTGGAATTTCTTACAAAACTTGGATGTAAAACGAGTATCACGATCAGACACAATAGACACCAGCACACCATGACAAGCTACCATCTCTTTGATAAATAGATCCATGAGTCTCTCAGAAGAATATGTCTCTCGGATCGGTAGTAAGTGAGCACTCTTCGTTAAACGATCAACTATCACCCATATAGCATCAGACCCTTTCGGGGTACGTGGTAACTTCGTAATAGAGTCCATGGTGATATGCTCCCACTTCCACTCGGGTACATCCAACGGTTGGATCTTCCCATACGGCTTCTTGTGTTCCGCCTTCACTTGCAAACAAGTAAGGCATTTACTCGCATATTCTGCTATGTCACGCTTCATACCTAGCCACCAGTAATCTTTCTTCATGGCGTGGTACATCTTGGTAGCACCGGGATGAATGGAGTATCGTGTCTTATGATCCCCGTCCATGATCTTTCCACGTAAGTTCCCATAACAAGGAATCCACATTCGTCCGAATCGAGTTCTAACACCAACAGTGTTCTCCGCCAATTCTGCGACTAGACCTTTCATCCTTTCAGAGTTAAGATGATCTTCTTTTAAAGCCTCATCTTGAAACTCCTTGACCTTCATCATCACATCAGAGGTCATAATCAACTGATAAGCCTTTACCCAAATCGGCTCGGGTCTCTCCTTTCGGCTAGGGGCATCTGCCACCATGTTGGTCTTGCCTGGATGGTAATGGATCTCGTAATCATAATCATTTATGAGCTCTAACCATCGCCTCTGCCTTATGTTAAAATCTTTCTGCTCGAAAGAAGTACTTCAAGCTGTTATGGTCAGTGAAGATTGTGCACTCAGTCCCGTATAAGTAGTGCAGCCAAATCTTCAATGCGAAAACCACAACAGCTAGTTCTAGATCGTGCGTGGGATATTTGACTTCGTGGGTTTTTAGCTGTCGGGATGCGTAGGCCATCACCCTTCCATGTTGCAACAATACGCAACCTAGCCCAGAATAAGAAGCATCCGAATACACCTCTAAGTCTTCACTACCTTCGGGTAACGTCAAGAAAGGAGCTTGCGTCAACATCGTCTTTAACTCCTCAAAACCATCCTCCTGTTATTGACCCTACACGAACTTCACATCCTTGCGAGTCAACTTTGTCAAAGGTGAGGCTATCTTGGAAAAGTCTTGACCGTGTAGTAGCCCGCCAATCCCAAGAAGCTACGAATATCGGATGGTGTCTTTGGAGACTTCTATTGCATCACGACCTCAACCTTTGCCGGGTCCACCATGATTCCCTCAGCATTTACTACGTGACCCAAAAATTGCACCTCGCGCAACCAAAAAGCGCACTTGGAGAACTTAGCATACAACTTCTCCTTTCTCAATGTCGCCAACATTTCCCGAATGTGATCGGCATGCTCTTCTTCGCTCCTTGAATAAATTAGGATATCATCGATAAATACAATCACTGATTTATGTGACATCGGCCGACACACTCGATTCATCAAGTCTATAAAAGTAGCTGGCGCATTGGTTAAACCAAAGGAAATAACGAGAAACTCGTAGTGTCTATAACGCGTGCGAAAAGTTGTTATAGGAATATCTTGCTCCTTCACCTTCAACTGATGGTAGCCAGATCGAAGATCTATCCTTGAAAACCAACTGGCACCTTTGAGTTGATCAAACAAGTCATAAATCCTCAGTAATGGATACCGATTCTTCACCATCAACTTGTTCAATTCGCGGTAGTCAATATAAATCCTCATACTACCATCCTTCTTCTTCACGAATAAGGCCGGAGCACCCCAAAGAGAGATACTTGGTCTAATAAAACCCTTATCAAGCAACTCTTGCAGCTGCGCCATCAATTCCTTCATCTCAGTCATAGCCAACCGATACGGTGCCTTAGCTACAGGCTGAGTACCGGGTATCAAGTCAATTTGAAACTCGATTTCGTGATCCGGTGGCACACCAAATAAGTCCTCTGGAAACACATCGGAAAAGTCACACACCACCAGAACATCTGACAATTATGGTGTTGACGTGTCCGCATCCTTCACGTAGGCCAAATAAGCACTACATCCACGCCCCATGCACTTTCCCGCCACCACCATCGAAATCACTTTCGGAATCGTCGTAACTCAATCACCGTACATCGTCACCGAACTCCCGTCAAGCGCTGTAAGTCTAATCATCTTCTTATGGCACACGATGTTCGCTTTATAGGTTGCTAACCAATCCATCCCTAGTACTACATCAAATCCACCTAGGGGCATCACATGTAACTTAGCAGCAAACCTATGACCCTCTAATTCTATGGCACAGTCCTCTATCATATCAGTAACTCTATTGGACTTACCAATAGAAGTTTCTACATCGAAGGGCTCATCAACACGTCTACTAGTAACAGACAATTTAGAACATAAAGCAGCAGAAATAAAACTCCTACTAGCTCCAGAATCAAATAACACAGAAGCAAAAGTTTGATTTACTACAAACATACCTGACACAACATCAGGGTCCGTCCTAGCCTCCTCTCTGGTCATCGTGAATGCTCTGGTGCTCGCCCTTTGCTCCTCAGTCCCGGTCTTGTTCCCCGCTCTGGAACTTTCTACCCTCGGTTTCATGCACTCCCTGTTCATGTGGCCTACTTCACCACTGTTGAAGCACCTCGCTGCTCTGCAATCTCTAAAGATGTGGCCGGGCTTTCCGCACTTGAAACAAACATTAAGCTGCAGCCTGCACTCGCTAGCATGCTCCTTTCCACACTTCCTGCATCTCTTCACTCCCGAGCCTACGACAACCACCCGTCGATCATCTACCCTAGCATTATTGTTGTTTACCTGAGCACTACCCCGTCCAAACTGTTTCCAGGTCCAGCTCCTGTCATCACCACCTGTTTTCTTCCCCTCGACCACCATCACCTCCCTCTCATCATACAACCTCCCAGCAACTACCGACCTGAATGTACTCGGTCGAGCGGCAATCATGTGCCTACGGATATCCGCCGACAAGCCCTGAATATATCTCTTGATCTTTCATGACAGGGCGTCACCTGATCTGTCCCGCCTCCAGCTGCAGGAACTCTCTCTCCACCTTTTCCAACTCCTGATGAGGGTAGAACTCCTTAATCACCAACTTCTTCAGCTCGCTCCACCTCATTCTACTAATTGCCCTCCTACACTTGGCCTGGACAATGTTGTCCCACCAATATAGAGCCGAGTCCACAAATGAATGAGTGACAAACTTCACCTTATGGTCCTCCCCGCACTCGCTGATTTCCAGAACAGCCTCCATCTCCCTCACCCATTGGTGAGCAACAGCAGCAGTGCCATTACCATCAAAGGTAGGGGGCTTGCATCTCTGAAATGCCCCATAGTTACAGCCTCATGCTGCCTCCAGCACAAGTTCTTCTTCCTCCTCTTCCTTACTAGTAGGATAACCGTCTCGGTCTCGGATTACTCTCTCCCTCCCGAAGACATGTCCCTATCCCTCCTTTCTCCTTCTCTAACAGCCTTAATCACTTCGGTCACTACAGACGGTAGGATCTTCTGCATGACCTGATGAACCTCCTCCACCACGGCCTCCTTCACTGAGACTCTCATGTTAGCACTCTCATCTCCACCCTCCGGATGAGGGGTCTCTGGCCCCTCATGGGTCACCTTCTCAACCCTAGGCCTTCCTCTTGTGGCCCGTGGTTCAGCACCCCATCCACCACGTACTCCGCCTCGTGAAGCCTTAGAAGATCTACCTCCAGCCATCCTCTAACACACTATAAGATTCAAACACTAACAAGGTCATTCAAGGTAATAGCTCAGTTTATGTTAAGTATAGTAAGACCCTAATTATAGTGGCCAGTTATGATTAGCCACTTACTTTACTCTTCATACCCCAAGAATTTCCTATCCTGACTACATCAGTATCTAAATCTACTAAGGGCCAACAGATCAAATAACATGCGCACATAATACCGGTTAATGTCAAAGAAAATACCTGATGGCATGTAGTTACTTGGATGGGCATCCCTTCCCATTGTCCCCTTTTCAGTTTAAGTTAGGTTTCTTTTGAAAATATTTACCCATTTCACTTAAACTTTGGCTCTGATACCAACTTGTAAGGCCCCGTTCCCGGGCACCTCATAGTTGGTCATTCATCGCATATAAAACATACACTTATTTAAAATGTTGCAGTGGAAATTAATTAAAACCATTTCATATATTTAAATGATAACTTTTGCAAAGTAATCCAATACAGTTAATTGTTACAAAATGTTATAATTGCATTACATCACAAAAATTTCTTTGTTATACTAATGGATGTCATCCTAAAAATGCCAAGTAGCTACCCTGTGCCATCCTCAGCAACTTTTACCTGCCAACTAGAACATACATAAAAGGCAGCATTGCTGAGTGAGTTCTAGTTTTATAAATAAAATACTTTACTTTCCATATAACCTTATTCACTTTCATACGTGATCATGCATCATACGTACAGATAGAGAATATTACTTTTAACTTTCATTATCATTCATTTTTTTCACCATCATAGTCATAACATTCTTTCATTTCATGCTTTTCATTAACATTCTCTTACTTTCATTTTCATTCTCTCGTAATGTACTTTACATCATTCATTTACTTTCTTACTTTCTTACTTTCTTTCATTGTACGTTACGTCATTCTTTTACTTTCATATGGATTGATGAACAATACCCCAACATTGTGCACGAAGCTGATGCTGGACCTGTGGTAATTAAACCACAAACATTGTGCATGAAGCTGATCCAGTCACCTAGGGCCTGTCATCTCTCCCATTCATTCAACCAATTGGTGTACCCCGAACATTGTGCATAAAGCTGATGCTGGACCTGTGGTAATTAAACCACGAACATTGTGCCCGAAGCTGATCCAGTCACCTAGGCCATACCAAAGGACCTTGTCAATCTCAATGATTGACCCTGTGTGCATCCTTTGGGGTAGCTAACCCGGATCACAGTTGAGCTAATGACAACATGGTCGTGCACCTCCTTTCATTTGCTTGCAAGCCATTCTTTCGTTCATTACTTTTTACTTTTTATCATTGTTATCTTTCATTTTGTTATGTTATTATTTACGTTCTTTCATTCATTTGTCATACTAAGTAAAGTAATAACATAATATTTAACGTACTTTATAACATATAATAAATACGTTTGCATACTATTAAATTATAACACATTATACACGCCACACATCATCCATACATTCCGTAACCCTAAAACACCCCATAATCATTCTTAAAATGGGTAATCATTGCTTATAAGTCAAATCCGGTCAAAATCCTAAACTTTCTGTTTTTCCTAAAATTTCAGAAATTATTCTAAGTGTCTAGGCGCATGGGCACTATTTTGGCGTTTCTGCCCTGTTCAGGCGTTTTGCAACTATGCAGGCGTTTGGACTGACACTTGGTAATTTTTCACTTTGAACCATGGGCCTATTTAGGTGCATGAACACTATTCAGGCGTTTAGGACTAACACTTGGTCATTCTGGGACATTTTCCAGATGTTTGGGTACTATTCAGGTGAATGGGCCTGACTTAGGCGCATGGGCACTTTGGCGGTTGGGTACTGTTTAGGCGGTTGGGGTTCTGGGCGGTTAGGAACACTTAGTAAATTAAACCATTGGACGCATGAGCCACTGTTTGGGCGCATGGGCAACTAACTTTCACTTAAACAACATAAATCAGTCTCAATTCATCTTAAATCATGATCTAAGCTTAGTATTAGCATTCTAAGCATCATAACATGTACATACACACATATATATCCCAAATTTACACCCACCCACATACACATTCACACACACACATATGGGTGAAAACCCATTTTTCATAAAAACATAAACCCATGCATTTCCAACCCTAAAATTTGTTAAAAACATGTTAAGAAGGGGGTTCTAGAACTCACCTTAGCTACTTTCGAGTTTGAACCCTTCTCTTGAACTTCTCAGACTTTTTTAGCACCTAAAACCCACTAAAACACACAACCCGACATACAATAACACACATAAGCATGTACCCGAGACTTAGGTCAGTTAAGGACATCACAAATCAAGAATTCTTACCTTGAATTCAATTTCTTCTTCTTGTTCTTCAAACCTGAGAGTTTTTGCTCTTCTTCTCTCTCTCTAAAAAAATCTGAATGACAAGGTGTAAGCAGGCAACATGGGTGGCCATGTTGCTTTTCAAAGTTTTGTCCTTTTGGCCACTTTTGACCCTTCTACTTGGGTTAAATTACATTTCTCCTCTTTATTCGTGTTTATTCTTTCTTTTTTTCTCGTCTATAAAAATATCCGGGTGTTACACATGTGGTGGTGGCACAACTTGATAACCAATTCCTCCCCCTTTCTTTCCTTAACCAAATTCTTAACAATGTGAGAAGAACTAGCAAGACTATGAAGTTTTTGATTTAAAGACTTAATTTCAAATTGACGAATTGCTTTTTCTTTCTTCGTTTCCTATATTGTTGTTAGATAGAATTTAATGTCATTTGCTTGATTAAAGGCAACAACTTCAGTTTTCCTAAGTTGCTTTCCTGATACTTCAAACTTTTCTTTAAAACAACTCTCATTTTGTTTTAACACCCTGTTAGCTTCAGTGCATAATTTTAAATCATTTAATAAACTATTATTGTGATCTAACAGTCTAGCAAGTTTTAAATCTATGCTTTCACAAAATTTATCGCATTCTTCACGGGCATGTTTATTAAAAAGTTCCTCTTTGGATTCTACCTGTGATGTGCCGGAGGTATCAGCCATGAAGGAAACTTG
Source organism: Flaveria linearis (assembly GCA_024085815.1). Taxonomy (NCBI): domain Eukaryota; kingdom Viridiplantae; phylum Streptophyta; class Magnoliopsida; order Asterales; family Asteraceae; genus Flaveria; species Flaveria linearis. Next base: position 23,360,037 of record CM044017.1, on the reverse strand, counting down.
AGATTCCTCGTTAGTTTGTGATTCTGTGCTCGCAACAGCCAGTTCGTCTTCAACCAAGTGTTCAACTGCATCTATAGCTTCCTCGGTGTCTAAATTGGCATTATCAGCTAAGTTATCTCCTTCAATTGCTGAATCATTGTTAAGATCTTCCACCAACGCCACATTAGCTTCACCACCAGAAATGAACCAAAATGTCCAGTCCTGTCCTTCTTCTCCTTGAGCAACCATAGCTTTGGAATCTTGACTGGTTGAAGTCATGTTCTTTTCCTTACCATGACGATTGTTTGATGTAAAAGGGTTACCATTTCTACTCTTCTTTGGTTTCACGCATTCTCGTTTGAAGTGTCCCTTTTCACCACAGTTAAAGCATGTGAATTTTGTTTTATCAAACCCAAAGGTTATGATTTTAGTAGCAATTAGGTTTTGACCAGTCTTTTTCACAAACTTCTAACTGCACTAGGTAGAGCCCATATTATGTCCATTCTTTCCAATTTAGCCTCGTCAACCAATTCATAGTCTTCATCAGCAAGATGACAATTTGCAATTTTTCCAGCAACTAATTCATCATAAGAGTGCACAACAGCAGCAAGAAGATCCATGTGTTCCTTGGCTACTTCAACAGTAACATTTCCCAGATTCTCAGTCTTTAGCTTTATTGGATTTGCTTCTGTGATATTGTATTGAGCACCCGAAGATCCTGACATTTCACTTCCAGATGACCTACTCTGAGAATTTCTAGAAGTGTTGGATACGAATGTTGTTTGAAGAGGTGCTCCTGATGAAGATGGTGTGGGAACAACGTTATACAGTGATGGATTTTGCGTATATGACCCCTTCTTAGACTTGTATTTTAGCCCCAGCTCCTTCTCCCTCAGCTTCGAGATAAAATCATTGACGTCTAGAGTGGCTAAAGTATCATTCTATCTCAGATTAGAAACAAAGGGATCCTATTTATCCAGCAATCCATCAGCAAAGCTTGTAACGTTATCTTCCATTGATGTAGTTACCCCATGTGTGTGCAACTCACTCATCAGATGATAAAATCTGTTTATAATGTCATCCAAGCATTCATTTCCAATGGATGAGAAGTTGTCAAATTCCTTCTTGAGGGGTTTGGCCTTCAGTGCCTTGAACGTGGCATTACCATCGTATCGCTTTTCCAAAGATGATCGTAACTTCTTGGACTGTTTATGTTCTGAAAATTGATGGAAAATATCTTTAGGAATCGACTATGTCAGTAAGGCATAAGCTTTCTTCTCAGCATTGTTAGCAACCTTTTGCACTTCATTCATCCCACTCAGCGTCAGCTTAACACCATTAGCTCCAACTGGTGTAGAGTAACCAATTTCAGTAGCAATCCACAAGTTAGGGTCTACACCATTAAGATAAGTCTCAAGCTGTTATTTCCATCATGGGTATTCATCCAAAGTTAACAGTTTTGGAAGTTTGTTGTGAATTCCAATTTCATTTTACAGCAGTAAGAGGTTTTGGATTCTTGAGTCCTTTCCAGTGGTAAACGTACTGTTTTGATCGTCCATGTTATCAAAACTTGAGGATACCCAAAGTCAAATGTTCAAACTTCAAAACTTTATGTGACTAAATCAATCATGCGATTGAGATTGTGAATGAGTTCAATCGTACGAATAGAGAGTGCGAATGGATTCAATCGTAGGATTGAAGTCAATCGTGAGATTAGGGATGCGACTGAGTCAATCGTGCGATTGAATTGTGCGATTGGGATTCAGTCGTGCGATTAGGATTCAGTCGTGCGATTGGGATTCAGTTGTGCGATTGGGATTCAGTCATGCGATTGAGCCAATCGTGCGACTAAGAGTGCTGAATTTGAAAAGTTCAAGATTTTGAACACGTTTAGACTCAAAATGATTTTGCACAAACCCTAAACTGTTGTAAGTTGAAAAGTTTAAAACTTTTGAATCATGCACATGTTAAAAACTAGTTTTGTATCAAAAACAAGGATTTTTTGAATAAAAACATTAACTTTAACCAAAACGCTAATCGAATCAACGAAGAATCAAGAGCCAAAGCTCAGACACCACTTGTTAGGACCGTGTATGTACGGAGTACTAATTGATTCAACGTGTAACCTAAACAAATAGTGCGGCATCCTATTTGATTGGCGATCCAATAAGTGAGAACGAAAACCTGGATCCATCTAACGATAAAACAACGTTAAGAATGATTAGAAAACGATTCAGGACGAACTATGAACTTGGATGGATGAGATAGAAGTTTTTTGACAACTAGGGTATGAAAGAATTCGAAGTGTTCCGTTTGTCCACGAATTACATGGTATTTATAGGTTTCAGTATACATTTGTACGACTGAGACATTAGCATGGTCAGTCATGCAACTGAGCCATACGATTTGTTCATGCGAATGATTGAACCGTACAATTGGTTCAATCGTGCGACTGAGCTAGTCTTATGACTCAATCGTGTGACTGACCCAGTTACCTGGTTCTGTCGGGCGACTGGTCGATAAGCATGGTCCATTAGCATGAATAACCATAAGACTAAGTCAAACACACTCCTGAATCATTATAAACTTAGAACTGTGACTGACTACTACAAACCCATATGTAATATTCATTCAAGCATGTAATTATAAATGATATAAGAATAAGACACAT
>CM044017.1:23067387-23352387 GCA_024085815.1 Flaveria linearis | reverse complement strand
GGTGAGCGACTCTGTGTCGCAACAGACTCGAAAGGGGTCCTTGTCGCGTACTCCGGTACTGTGTCAGTCTTCAGACATGAGTCGAGGGTTTGTGTACAGGCCCCGGCATAGTATTAGTCTTCGGACATGAGTCGGGGGTATTGCGTGAGACATGATCTAGTCGAATGGATAGAGGATCGCATGCTCCGGTACTATGTCAGTCTTCGGACATTAGTCGGGGGTTTGTGTACAGGCCCCAGCATAGTATCAGTCTTTGGACATGAGTCGGGAGTAGTGCGTGAGAGTGAGATGAGATGAATGGGGAACGAATCGCGTGCTCCGGTACTGTGTCAGTCTTCGGACATGAGTCGGGGGTTCGTTTATAGGCCCCGGCACAGTATCAGTCTTCGGATATGAGTCGGGAGTATAGCGTGAGTTGATGAATGAGAAAGATAATTATGAAAGAAAGAAAGTATGAAATGAACGAACTTTAACGAACGTAATGAAATTTAAAAAACGACCGAAAAAAGTAATGAACGGAAGGAACATAATAATAACGTATGAAACGGGATCCTTGTCACTCGACCTCAGTAATCATGGTTGCGTGCCATGAAGGGGGTAAAGTTTGATAGGATCTAGATAGAAGTAAAAGATAAAGAATGAATGAATGAAAGAATGGATGATGAAGAAAATAATGATTGTATTATCTATGTGTACATATGATGTGTGATCGCATGAAAGTAAAGAAACAGTTTTAACGAAAGTAAAGTATCTTCTATTTAAAACTAGAACTCACTCAGCAACACTGACTTTTGATGTGTTTCTAGTTGGCAGGTATGTTGCTGAGGATGGCATGGGGCGACTACTCAGTTTCTTTCGGATGGCATCCATTGTTATAATGCTTTTATAATGAAATATAAAATGAGATTATGTAATGAACTGTGGTAGTATTTTGTAAGTGCATTTTATTGAAATGAAAAGGATGTTTTTTTAATGTTTCCGCTACAATGTTTTTATGAAGAATGATAAAGAATTATGTTTTGAGCGCGATGAATGACCAGCTGTGAGGTGCCCTGGAATGGGGCCTTACATGTTGGTATCAGAGCCAGAGTTTAAGTGAAACGGGTAAATCTTCAAAATAAACCTTAGCTTAAACTGAGAATGGGACGGAAAGGGATGGGATGCCAATCTGAGTAGCTGCGTGCCATCGGGTATTTTCCAAAAGTTAACCGGTATTATATGCGCATGTTATGTGTTGCTGGTAGATTTAGATACTGATGTACTCAGGACAGGTAATGCTAGGGGTACGAAGAGTAAAGTAAGTGGCTAATCACAACTGGCCACTGTAATTAGGGACTTACTATACTTGACATAAACTGAGCTATTCCCTTGAATAACCGTGTTGGTGTTTAGATCTTTCAGTGTATTAGAAGATGGCTGGTGGTAGATCTTCTAAGGCTTCACGTGGTGGAGGGGTCGGGGACGTGGTGCTAAACCACGGGTCACAAGTGGTAGGTCTAGAGTTGAAAAAGTGGTTCTTGAGGAACCCAAAACCCCTCATCCGGAGGGCGGTGATGAGGGTGCTAACCTGAGAGCCTTGATGAGAGAGGCAGTTGCGGAGGAAGTGCATCAGGCCATGCAGACAATCCTACCGTTTGTAGTGACCGAGGTGATAAAGACTGGTAGAGATGGAGAGAGACAGGAAAGGGGTAGACCTTCGGGTGAAAGGAGACGGCCCGAGACTGAAACGGTTTTCTTCAATGATGAAGAGGAAGAAGAGAAGCAAGAGCCTGCGCCGGAGGCGGCACGAGGCTGTAATTATGGGGCGTTTCAATGATGCAAGCCCCTAACTTTTGATGGTAATGGCACTGCTGCTGCTGCTCACCGATGGGTGAGGGAAATAGAAGCTGTCCTAAACATCAGCGAGTGCTGAGAAGACCAGAAGGTAAACTTTGCTGCCCACTCTTTCGTGGACTCAGCCTTGTGCTGGTGGGACAACATAGTCCAAGTTAAGGGTAGCCGGGATACCGGAAGGATGAGGTGGTCAGAGCTAAAAAGACTGGTGGTTGAAGAGTTCTGTCCTCACCGTGAGATGGATAAAGTTGAAAGGGAGTTCCTGCAGTTGGAGGCGGGGACAATGACACATCAGCAATCTACTACCAAATTCAACAAAATGGCACGGTTGGTGCCGGATGAGGTGACACATCTTTCGTGGAAGATCAAGAGACATATTCAGGGCTTGCCGGTGGATATCCGTAGGCACATGATCGCTGCCCGACCAAGCACGTTCAAGTCAGCGGTTGATCTAGCGGGAAGGCTGTACGACGAGCTGGAGGCGATGGCGGTAACGGATGAAGCGGAGGAGCGAGTCTATGTCAAGAAGGGGAAAGGAAGGCGAGACAATGATGGTGGATTTGTGTCTGAAGGTACGGCGTTGAGGGACGATGATCAGAAGAGAATAGAAAGAAGAGGAAAGGTATGCAGGAAGTGTGGTAGAGGTCATGAGGAGGAGTGCAAGTGGGGACTGAACGTCTGTTCTCAGTGTGGGAAGGAAGGCCACAAGGCGAGGGATTGCCGCATGGCTAAGTGCTATGATTGCGGTTAGACTGGACATCTGAGCAGGGATTGTAAGAAGTCGAAGGCAGGAAGCTCCGGTGCGAGGAAGGGGAACAGAGGGTGAAGGCTAGAACTTTTTCTATGACCAAGAGGAGGCTAGAGCGGACTTTTACTTGACGTCAGGTACGTTTCTGGTAATTTAAGTTTGTGCACTTATGCCTTGAATGTGATGCTAGTAGTAGTTTTGTTCCTACTGCTTTCTGTTGTAAGTTGCATGTTAGGAGAAGGAACATCGATGAGTCCTTCGATGTAGAGATTGCTATTAATGAATTCACTAGGTTACCTGATGCCCTAGAGGATTGCGTGATAGAATTGAGAAAACGTTTGTTCCTGCTAGACCATTCGGGAAAGACTTGGGTGGATAGCCATACACCATAAGATGAATGGGCTAGCAATCCACGAGGCGTGCACGTATTGCCTACTTGGCCGATGTAAGGCATGTGGAGATACCAATATCCCAACCGTCAGATGTACCAAGACACTAGTAAAGACTATTGGTGGCCAGGTTTGAAGCGTCATATAGTGAAGTACAAGAGTAACTTCCTTACTTGTTTACAAGTGAGGGCAGAGCACCAAATGCTATATGGGAAGTATTGAGGCGATTGAGGCTACGAGTGAGAAGCTCGAAAGGATCAAAGTCCTGATGGAAGTAGCCAAAGATAGGCAAGAAGTCGTATGTTGATAAACGGCGTAGAGCGATTGAATTCCACGAGGGAGACTGGAAAAGAGATGAGGTAGTATTGCCCGCAATGGTTTAAGAAACAACAGGTTTCGGGGACGAAACCTGTTTAAGGGGGTGGACTTGTAACACCCGGAAATTTTCTTTGAAGCCGACGGAAGAAGAAAAGAAATAAAGTCCAAAGTCGAGGGACCAAACTCGCCAACGAGAGAAACTTGGATGAGTGGGAGTATAAAAGGGGGAGGAAAGCCCACACCCTCCCCATTCTTGCCAAACTCAGCCAAGGGAGAAGAGAAGGGAGAAAAAGAGGAGAAAAGCTTGGTTCGGGTGGATTCGAGCATGAAAATCGACGTGTAGCGGGTCAAATCGAAGCTCTATTCGACGGGATCGTTTAGGTAAGTTCTAGGACCCCTCTTTTACATGTTTTTGAATGATTTTGGGGTTGGAACACATTTGACAATCGTTTTTGGGTATTTGGGTGTAAACCCGTTTATGTATGTGTGTGTATGTGTATGATTCATTTGGGACTTGATTTCAGGCTTGGATAGGCTTGAATGAGGTCGTGGTATGTTTCCTATGGATTAGAAGGGTTGATTTGAGCTCAACAAGGTCTGGAAGGGTTTGGAGGTCGAAGGTCGCGGCTGCAGTTCGGGATGAACTGCATTCTGCATCAGCTAGGGCTATGTGACCGACTGTAGGTCCAGGCGACTGATTGGAAGGTGATTGGGTCCATACGCATGAATAGAGTGCGACTGAGGTTCATTCGCATGAAAGTAATGCAACTGAATGAGATGCGGATGAATGTCGTGTGACTGAATGAAATGCGGATGAAGGTCATGTGACTGAAGGTCATGCGACTGGAGTCCATACGCCCGTGAGTCGTGCGATTGAGGTTCATAGGCATGACAGGTGTGCGACTGAAGGCCATTCGCATGAAGGTCATACGACTAAGGTCCATACGCTCGGATGTCATGCGACTGAGGTTCATTCACATGGGAAGTATGCGATTGGAGGCTATGCGACTGGAGGTCCATTCACCCAGGTGTCCTCATACGCATGGAGGACCATACGACCAAATAGGGTCCGTACGCCTGAATGACCATAGTATTGTCTGACTTTCCGAAAGTGCAGACATAGGCTCGGACCTTTGGGGTTGTTGATGATGCGACGGGTACGAACGATATAGGATGACGCATGATGATGGGTGATGCCGTATAGTTGTTGATGTGATGCGCGTGGGTTTGATGATGTTGATGTCGTGTGCTCGTGCACGTTGTATGCTATGTATGATGTATGTTATGGGTGTGCGATGTTGCTCTGTGTAATTGATGTTGTACGTTGCTTGTATGTTCCTTATTATTATGTACGTTTATCTTTCTGTGGTTTTACGTTGAATGTTAATGAATGAAATGAAAGTATTATATAACGTAAAGTGGAAGATAATGGAAAGAGGAACGTAATGAATGAATGCATGCATTAATAAATGAATGAACGAACAAAAGGCTTGCAAGCAGATGTATGAGGTGAGTGACTCTGTGTCGCAACAGACTTGAAAGGGGTCCTTGTCGCGTACTCCGATACTGTGTCAGTCTTCGGACATGAGTCGGGGGTTTGTGTACAGGCCCCGGCACAGATCAGTCTTCGGACATGAGTCGGGGGTATCGCATGAGACAGGATCTTGTCGAACGGATAGAGGATCACATGCTCCAGTACAGTGTCAGTCTTCGGACATGAGTCGGGGTTTGTGTACAGGCCCCGGCACAGTATCCGTCTTTGAACATGAGTCGAGAGTAGTGTGTGAGAGTGAGATGAGATTAATGACGAACGAATCGCGTGCTCCGGTACTGTGTCAGTCTTCGGACATGAGTCGGGGGTTTGTTTACAGTCCCCGGCACAGTATCAGTCTTCAGAAATGAGTTGGGAGTATTGCGTGAGTTGATGAATGAGAAAGATAATTATGAAAGAAAGAAAGTATGAAGCGAATGAAAGTTAACAAACATAATGAAAGTTAAAGAAACAATGAATGAAAGTAATGAAAGGAAGGAACATAATGATAACGTATGAAACGGGATCCTTGTTACTCGACATCAGTAATCATGGCTGCGTGCCATGAAGAGGGTAAAGTTTGACAGGATCTAGATAGAAGTAAAAGATAAAGAATGAATGAATGAAAGAATGGATGATGAAGATAATAATTATTGTATTATCTATGTGTATGTATGATGTGTGATCGCATGAAAGTAAAGAAACGGTTTTAACAAAAGTAAAGTATGTTTTATTTAAAACTAGAACTCACTCAGCAACGCTGACATTTGATGTGTTTCCAGTTGGCAGGTATGTTGCTGAGGATGGCACGGGGCGACTACTCAGTTCCTTTAGGATGGCATCCATTGTTATAATGCTTTTATAATGAAATGTAAAATGATATTATGTAATGAACTGTGGTAGTATTTTGTAAGAGCATTTTATTGAAATGAAAATGATGTTTTTTTAATGTTTCCGCTGCAATGTTTTTATGAACAACCATCAAGAATTATGTTTTGAGCGCGATGAATGACCAGCTGTGAGATGCCCGGGAATGGGCTTACAGTGTGTGTATATAAATATGTGTGTATATATATATATATATATGTCTGTGTGTGTGTTTGTGTGTTTGTATATATATATATATATATATATATATGTGTGTATATATATGTATATATATCCGTGTGTGTACATATATATATATAGATATATATATATATACACATATACACACACACACTAGCACGGTACCCGCGCGATGTGACGGGCGTAAAAAAGTTTAAAATCATTAAATAGTTCCAAAGATTATTAATACATTAAAGTAATACACAAATAAACAAATATAACTTTTAAACACAAGAATTTAAGAAACAAATTCGGTACTCATTTTATTCAATGGTGAAGTAATCTAATAACGATGAGATCAATTTAGTTGAAATGCTCGCACATCCGACTGATCTCGACTATGTTGTACATCCTCTAAAAAAGCGTTCAAGATGACTTTGTAGTTGTCTAAAGGACCTAGGTCCGCAAGACTACGAAATGTAATGACATAAGGATTTGTAGAAAGTACACATGACAAAATCTCAGTAATATTCCGATCAAGATTTGGCCATTAGAGCCAGTTTTCTAACTTTGTTTCTGAATCATAAAAATACAGTTATAAATATTTGGGTGTTCCATCCCCGGAAATTCTATGATAAATCCCTTTATGCGCACGAAAGGTATACACACCATCTCTCATATTGGTAAGTGTATCATCTAACATGACACCCATCAAGGTGAAAGAAAAACTGGCGTTATAAGCTCGTATGTTCACCCTAAACATTCTGCCAATTTCATTTTGCATCATGTAGAGCTTGTACAATTCAACATGGATTTCAATAGGTGCTAATTTGGTTTGACCACTAATGCAACAAAAGGTAAGGAATTCTTATTTAATCATTTTGCTTGTATGGTCCCTATCCCAGGAAACCTCACAGTTGGTCATTCACAGCGAAACATAGACTTAAAGCGATCGTTTACTTATATATGTATATATATATTGCAGCGGAAAGATATAGTAATTTCAGTTCTTTACAACGTAGTTAAATTAAAATATAAACATTGTCTTTAAACATCAAAAACTCTTTAAGGTCCTCTTAAATTCTTCTTCATCTGGGATGCCAGTCTTTAGATGCCAAGAAGCTTCAGTTCCATGCTCCCATCCCATAAGCCCTAACTCTCACCTGTCAACTGATATGCATACAAAAGTCAGCTTCGCTGAGTGAATTCTAGGTTTACTTTGTTAATTAACTTTTGTAAAAAGTATTAGCTTTAACAGATGAAAATAATCACCATCTATCAGAACATCAATACACACGGCTGTTAGTTTATCGATACTTTATCATTACTTGTTAATTATTACTCTTCTTTATCCGTCAATTCCCTGTCACTATCGGTGCCTATGATAAACACAGGACTTTACCGACACGCCCATCCAGGCCTTACTGTCATACCCAAACAGGCCATTATTGTCATGCCAATCCAGACCTTACTGACCTGCCTTTTCGAGCATTTACTGTCATGAGGGCACAACAAATGCAACCCTCCACTATCATTTGCTTGCAAGGCTTTACTTTCTCAAGGTGCACGTTATGGGCCCAATAACAGTTCTTTAAGTTTCACATATATTTTAGTTTTCCCAAATCTCTTAAACATTGGCTCTGATACTGTAACATCCGGTTTCTAAATCCGGACTTGTAATTATATTATAGTTATGATTAATTAACTAAGTTGAGTTAGTTTGATTGTTTTGGTGTTCAGTCGCATGACTTGTATCCGAATGAACTCAGTCGCACTCCTTATGTGTGATTGAGGCTCAATCGTACGAATAGTAGGCGCATGAGCTTCAGTCGCACGATTCAGTGGGGCAAATGGTTCAGTCGTGCGATTGGAAGTAAAGCGGTTAAGTTGTAAGTATGGATAAGTAAGGCGGTGTAGAAGGTTAAAAACAGACTTCTGTCTGTATTATCTTCAATCTCTTATTTGCTTTAAACCCAAACACCCCTGTTCTTGACAGTCAACTAGGCTAAACTCTGTTTTGGTAAGTTTGAACATCACGGATCAATCCTGAGATGTTATCAGCTGTGGAAATGGTCGAAATTGATCCTACAACGTGTTTTAAATCATTGAATTGGTCTGGTTCATTTCTAAATTAAAATCCGGGAATTCAGATCCAAGTTTTTGTGAAGTTTTGATGAAATAATGGTCCGAAACCATTATAAACGATGTGTATATGATCTGTTTTGAATATGAATATGATTTGGATGGTTAAAACTCAAATTTTGAGTGAGTTTGGATCAAAAACGTCAAGAATACAGCTGCTGATTCGTTTCAGATGAATGGGCTCAATCGCATGCCGCAGTCGTACGAATGAGAGTCTAGTCATGCGACTGAATGCGAATGGAGGTTCAATCGTGCGATTGGAACTCAATCGCCTGGTAGAAGGCCGAATAAGGACGAATGAACACTGGATATGAATGGGAACTCAGTCGTGCGAATGAATAGCTAGTCGTACGATTAAAGGCTCAGTCGCATGGTTCATCCGCATAGGTCCAATCGCATGAGTGCTCATTCGCATAAGTGTTCAATCGCATGAGGGCCCTATTTGGGAATAAGTTTACTGAATCAAGGTTTATTGCTTTACATATACCTTGATTAGAGGAAGGACTAGTTACCTTGTGTACGTGGATTGTGTAGACTGTGGTGAGGAAGTTGATAAGGTGAGTTCTAAGCCCTTTTCAAATGTTTGGTTTTAACATTCGGGCTAGCACACATACAATAATAAATGAATTAAATGTTTAGTATGAGAATTGTGATAGTGATGTTGATATGTTTCTAACAGTTTGTAAAGCTGTTAGGGGGAAAGTGGGGCTAATAAATGATTACCTGAACATTGTTAATCATTACGTGATGGTAATGATTTCAGTGGGTCAGATGGGGTGTAATGATTAATGAAAATATGTTAAAACTGGTGCTAAAAGAAAGAATGTGTGGGGTGTAAATGAATGTGATAATGTTGGCAATAAGTAGGCCAGTTAGGGTAAGATGCCTGGGTATGAAACTGTACAGTTTGATAGGAGTGATAACGATCACTCAGCTTTGTGAACATCTTGTGGTGACGACCCTAGATGATTAATTGGAATCCTACTGGATGAGAGATAGTAACTGGTAGTTGCTGGATGTGGGCAACCGACGTTACTGAGTATGGGAAACTGGTAGTTGGTAGACGTGGGCAACCGACGTTTCTGGGTGTAGTAACTGGTAGTTGCTGGATGTGGGCAACCGACGTTACTACTTATGGGGAACTGATAGTTGCTAAATGTAGGCAACTGACGTTTGGTGGGACAGGTCCAGTGGGACAAAGTAATGATAAAAGTTGAATTTATAATATTGCCAATATAAATATAACTTTTGTGTGTGTATGATGCTGTTAATGTTTTAATGAAAATTTAGAACTCACCAGTTTATCTGATGTTTTGAGTATGTTGTGTGTGCTAGGTAAGGAGGGATCCTCTAATAATAGAGGAAAGCAAGTATGAGCTGAATGAGGACGCTATCCCGGAGTAGTTGCTGGCATAGGATATAGGGCTAATATTGTAAATAGGGCAATGTATAATTAAATACAATTATATGTAAAATGTTTTAATAGTTGGGTTAATATATAATATTGTTTAAAGTCTTCCGCTGTAAGTAGAAAGCTTTGATTTGTGTTTAAAATATTAATCGAACTGCATGACGTGCCTCCGGTGCCTTGCCGGGTTTAGGGCGTCACATGTTTGTATCAGAGCAGTAGTTAAAAGGATCTAGTGACATAATAAGTAGACTTTAACTAGAAAATAGATATGCCAGCAGGGATAGCTAGGTGGAATAGTTTATTAAAACAAGAAAAGGTGATGGGACTATCATGAAAAGGAATAACGAGAATAGTAAAAGTAAAGTAAACAATTAATAGTACTTGGCCAACATTATTATTAATTTACTTTACTTATAGTATTCTGGTTATATACTTACATGCGAGTACCAAATAATCCTGATCTCATTTTAATAGGTTATGGCTGATAGATAGAGTGAAAGAATGCAAGGTGGAACCTCGGAAAGAAATGTTGATGAGAGCACCGAGGTCTTAGTATGACGAGACAGCAATTCCTTGATGCAATTGCTGAGGAGGTTCGTAAAGCCTTGAATGTAGCTAGACCGGATGAAAGTAGGAATGTTGATAAAGCTGAGGGGTCTAGCGAGAGAAAGAGAGTTACATATAGTCAGTTTAAAGAGTGTAATCCTCCACGATTTTTTGGGCTATGGATGTGGTAGCCACTCATAAATGGCTTCGTGAAATGGAAGCCATGATCAAGTTGAGTGAGTGTAGGGAGGATCAGAAAGTAAAGTTTGCAGCCCACTCGTTTATAGGTGAGGCTTTGTATTGGTGGGATACGATTATCCAGACGTTAGGTGAGGAGGCTACTAACAAATGTTATGGCCTGAATTTAGAAAGTTAGTATCGGATAATTTTTGTCCGAAGGGTGAGATGGATCGAATAGAGATGAGTTTCCTGCAGTTTCAGGCAGGTAATATGTCCCATAGGGAATACACGTCTAAATTTGAGGAGATGGCGAGGTTGGTGCCTCATTTGGTAGTTCCTGAAGAGAAGAAAATTTTGAGGTATACACAGGGGTTACCTCAAGAGGTTAGAAAGTTGGTTAGATCATCTGCTCCAAGTAGTTATTAGTTGACAGTAAACTTAGCAGCAGATATGTATCAAGAAGTTTGTGGTAGTAATGTTGCTCCTGATGGGAGTAAAAGGAGGCGTGAAGAACCTGTAGTGCAAAGAAGATTTGAGAATCCAAGTCTTTAGAAGAAGGGTAAGTTTAGAAGGGGCCAATTCCAAAGGAATGTTAGAAATGAGCTACCACGTTGCGGGAAGTGTGGCTACATCAGGGTGAATGTATGATTGGTAGTAGGACTTGTTTTAGATGCGGGAAGTTGGGGCATTATGCAAATGAATGTATTGAAAGTCCTCGTAAATGTTATGAGTGTGGAGAAACAGGACATATTCGTGGTGAATGTCCAAGACTAACCGTTAGAAAGCCTGAACCGTTTAGATCGATGAAAGGGTCAGGAGAAGGGTCAAGTGTGGCGAAGGGGCGAGCCTATTCTATGTCAGCTAGTGAGGCTAAAGCTCTGCCAGATCTGGTCTCAGGTACGTTTCTAGTTAATGGGATTCCAGCTAACGTGTTATTTGATTCTGGTGCAAGTGGAAGTTTCGTATCTGTTGATTTTTGTCCGATGCTTGCATGTGAAATTCGACCATTAGAGGTAGCCTTTATAGTTGAAACTGCTAATGATAGATCTGTGATGATCAGTAGTATGATTGATGGTTGTTATATGGAATTAGAAGGATATAGGTTGCCTGTTAAACTATATGCTATGGTGTTAGGAGGGTTTGATGTAGTTTTGGGTATGGATTGGTTGGTAACCATGAAGCCCATGTTGTATGTAATAAAAAGCTGATTCAGTGAAAAGCTCCGGATGGGAAAACGATTAATGTGTATGGTGATAGAGAAGAGTCAACTGTGAAAATAGTGTCTATGATGAAAGCTGATAAGTTAATGAGCCACGGGTGTGCATCTTATTTAGTATATGCGATCGATTCTCAAAAGCCTGTAAGAAAGATTGAGGATATTCCTGTGGTTAGAGATTTTGTAGATATGTTCCCAGAAGAATTACCAGGTATTCCTCCAGATCGTGAAGTTGAGTTTAGAATTGATTTGGTTCCGGGTGCTAAGCCAGTTGCCAAGTCACTTTATAGACTAGCTCCATCAGAATTGAAGGAATTAATGAAGCAGACTGAAGATTTGCTAGAAAGAGGCTTCATTAGACCCAGCTCTTCCCCGTGGGGTGCTCCAGTATTGTTCGTGAAGAAGAAAGATGGGAGTATGCGTATGTGTATTGATTACCGAGAGTTAAACAAGTTGACAATAAAGAATAAGTATCCACTCCCACGAATAGATGATTTGTTTGATCAGTTATAGGGAGCTAGTTGGTTTTCTAAGATAGATCTCCGATCTGGTTACCATCAGTTGAAAGTTAAGGAGGAAGATATACCTAAAACGGCGTTTCATACCCGTTACGGTCACTATGAATTTTTGGTTATGTCCTTTGGGTTGACAAATGCACCCGCTGCTTTTATGGATTTGATGAATAGAGTGTGCCAGCCAATGTTAGATCGATCAGTAATTGTGTTTATTGATGATATACTGATCTATTCAAAGAATGAGGGAGATCACGCCTACCATCTTCGTGAAGTGTTGGAAAGGTTGAGAAGAGAAAAGCTTTATGCAAAGTTTTCTAAGTGTGAATTTTGGTTGCAGGAAGTACAGTTTTTGGGACATGTGATCAATGCAGAAGGCGTTTTTAGTAGACCCTACCAAGATTGAAACGGTAGTGAAGTGGAGCCCTCCGAAGACGCCATCTGAAATTCGTAGTTTCTTGGGTCTGGCTGGTTATTATAGATGGTTTATTCAGGATTTTGCCAAAGTTGCATCCCCGTTAACGAAACTGACGAGGAAGAATGAAGAGTACGTTTGGGGACCAAAACAAGAAAATGCATTTCAAGAACTGAAGCAGAAATTAACCCAGTCACCAGTGTTGTCATTGCCAGATGGAAATGAAGACTTGGTGATTTATTCAGAAGCTTCTTATCAAGGTTTAGGATGTGTATTGATGCAGAGGGGACGAGTGATTGCTTATGCTTCTAGACAGTTGAAAGAGCATGAAAAGAATTATCCGACGCATGATCTACAACTGGCAGCAGTGGTATTTGCCTTGAAGATATGGAGGCATTACTTATATGGGACGAGATGTACGATTTACACAGATCATAAGAGTTTGAAATATTTCTTTGATCAGAAAGAATTGAACATGCGCCAGCGGAGATGGTTAGAGTTGGTGAAAGATTATGATTGTGAAATACTTTACCATCCGGGTAAAGCAAATGTAGTTGCTGACGCGTTAAGTAGAAAGAATGAACACCCTTCGATCCGAGTTAAGTCATATAAGTTAATAATAACCCCAGGTTTTATGCACCTGTTACGAGAAGCTCAATTAGAAGCATTGAAAGAAGAGAACGTGAAGCGAGAACGAATGAAGGGTCAAACGAAAGATCTAGAAGAAAATAGTTTTGGGGTAAAGATAAAATGTGGTCGTATGTGGGTTCCGATTAAGATGAGGGATTTGGTGTTAGATGAAGCTCACAAGTCCAGATATTCTATACATCCTGGTGCTACTAAGATGTACAAATATTTAAAACAAGAATATTGGTGGCCCGGTATGAAGTTTAATGTGATGCAGTACGTAAATAGGTGTTTGACGTGTCTTCAGGTCAAAGCTGAGCATCAGAAACCGTATGGTAAGCTTCAACCTTTAGAGATTCCAAAATGGAAGTGGGAGGAATTGACAATGGATTTCATAACTAAGCTTCCACGTACAGCTAAAGGTCATGATACCATTTGGGTCATAGTGGATAGATTGACACGTAGCGGGCATTTCTTACCAATCAAGGAGACGTATAACTCCGAGAAGTTAGCAGAATTGTTTATTCGAGAAATTATTCCTCGTCATGGGGTACCAGTATCTATTGTGTCAGATAGAGATACGCGTTTTACTTCAAGGTTTTGGAGAAAGTTTCATGAAGATATGGGTACTCGTTTATTACACAGCACATCTTTTCACCCAGAAACTGATGGGTTGACTGAAAGGACTATCCAAACAGTTGAAGACATGTTACGAGCTTGTGTTATAGATTTCGGGGGTAGCTGGGATAGTCATCTGCCATTAGTTGAATTCTCCTACAATAACAGTTATCATTCTACGATTGGGAGAGCCCCTTATGAGATGTTATATGGAAGAAAGTGCAGGAGTCCGATATGCTGGGGAGAAGTTGGGTAGAAAGAGTTGGGCAGTTTGGAAATTGTACAGGCTACGAATAAGAAACTAGATCAGATCAAAGCTTGGTTTAAAGCGGCTTAGGATCAACAAAAGTCTTATGAAGATAAAAGGCGAAGGCATATAGAGTTTGAAGTAGGAGATAGAGTTATGTTGAAAGTATCTCCTTGGAAGGGAATTATCAGATTCAGAAAGAGGGGAAAGTTAAGTCCTCGTTTTATAGGACCGTTCAGAATTTAGAACGGATTGGGGAAGTGGCTTATAAACTAGAATTACCTGATCAGTTGCAAGGAATCCACCCAACCTTTCACGTGTCACAGTTGCGCAAGTGTTTGGCCGATGAGAATGCTTATGTACCTTTAGATGATATAGAGGTGGATGATAAGTTGAACTATGTTGAGAAACCTACTGCTATAGTAGACAGAAAGATGAAAAGGCTGAGGAATAAAATTATTGAGTTAGTTAAAGTGCAGTGGTCAAATAGAAAGGGATCTGATTTCACTTGGGAATCAGAAGATGAAATGAAGAGAGATTATCCCCAGTTGTTTGAATAAGTTGGTTTCGGGGACGAAACCTATTTAAGAGGGGGAGAGTTGTAACATCCGGTTTCTAAATCCGAACTTGTAATTATATTATAGTTATGATTAATTAACTAAGTTGAGTTAGTTTGATTGTTTTGGTGTTCAGTCGCATGACTTGCATCCGAATGAACTTCAGTCACACTCCTTATGTACGATTGAGGCTCAATCGTACGAAGAGTAGGCGCATGAGCTTCAGTCGCATGATTCAGTCGTGCAAATAGTTCAGTCATGCGATTGGAAGTAAGGCGATTAAGTTGTAAGTATGGATAAGTAAGGCGGTGTAGAAGGTTAAAAACAGACTTCTGTATGTATTATCTTCAATCTCTTATTCGCTTTACACCCAAACACCTCTGTTCTTGCCAATCGACTAGGCTAAACTCTGTTTTGGTAAGTTTGAACATCACGGATCAATCCGGAGATGTTATCAGCTGTGTAAATGGTCGAAATTGATCCAACAACGTGTTTGAAATCATTGAATTGGTCTGGTTCATTTCTAAATTAAAATCCGGGAATTCGGATCCAAGTTTTTGTGAAGTTTTGATGAAATAATGGTCCGAAACCATTATAAACGATGTGTATATGATCTGTTTTGAATATGATATGATTTGGATTGTTAAAACTCAAATTTTTAGTGAGTTTGGATCAAAAACGTCAAGAACACAGCTGCTGATTCGTTTCAGACGAATGGGCTCAATCGCATGCCTCAGTCGTATGAATGAGAGTCTAGTCGTGCGACTGAGTGCGAATGGAGGTTCAATCGTGCGATTGGAACTCAATCTCCTGGTTAGAAGGCCGAATAAGGACGAATGAACACTGGGTATGAATGGGAACTCAGTCGTGCGAATGAATAGCTAGTCGTACGATTAAAGGCTCAGTCGCATGGTTCATCCGCATAGGTCCAGTCGCATGAGTGCTCATTCGCATAAGTGTTCAATCGCATGAGGGCCCTGTTTGGGAATAAGTTTACTGAATCAAGGTTTATTGCTTTAGATACCTTGATTAGAGAAGGACTAGTTACCTTGTGTACGTGGATTGTGTAGACTGTGGTGAGGAAGTTGATAAGGTGAGTTCTAAGCCCTTTTCAAATGTTTGGTTTTAACATTCGGGCTAGCACACATACAATAATAAATGAATTAAATGTTTAGTACCAGAATTGTGATAGTGATGTTGATATGTTTCTAACAGTTTGTAAAGCTGTTAGGGGAAAGTGGGGGTAATAAATGATTACCTAACATTGTTAATCATTACGTGATGGTAATGATTTCAGTGGGTCAGGTAGAGTGTAAAAGATGGTCATCTGAACATTGTTAATATTACGTGATGGTATTGATTCCAATGGGTCAGATGGGGTGTAATGATTAATGAAAATATGTTAAAACTGGTGCAAAAAGAAAGAATGTGTGGGGTGTAAATGAATGTGATAATGTTGGCAATAAGTAAAAGAAATGTTTTCGAAGTGGTAATGTGATGAAAATCTCAACAGGCCAGTTAGGGTAAGATGCCTGGGTATGAAACTGTATAGTTTGATAGGAGTGATGACGATCACTCAGCTTTGTGAACATCTTGTGGTGACGACCATAGATGATTAATTGGCATCCTACTGGATGAGAGATAGTAACTGGTAGTTAATGGATGTGGGCAACCGACGTTACTGAGTATGGGAAACTGGTAGTTGCTAGATGTGGGCAACCGACATTTCTGGGTGTAGTAACTGGTAGTTGCTGGATGTGGGAACCGACGTTACTACTTATGGGGAACTGATAGTTGCTAGATGTGGGCAACTGACGTTCGGTGGGACAAAGTAATGATAAAAGTTGAATTTATCATATTGCCAATATAAATATAATTTTTGTGTGTGTAATGATGCTGTTAATGTTTTAATGAAAATTAGAACTCACCAGTTTATCTGATGTTTTGAGTATGTTGTGTGTGCTAGGTAAGGAGGGATCCTCTAATAATAGAGGAAGCAAGTATGACCTGAATGAGGACGCTATCCCGGAGTAGTTGCTGGCATAGGATATAGGGCTAATATTGTAAATAGGGTAATGTATAATTAAATACAATTATATGTAAAATGTTTTAATAGTTGGGTTAATATATATATTGTTTAAAGTCTTCCGCTGTAAGTAGAAAGCTCTGATTTGTGTTTAAAATATTAATCCAACTGCATGACGTGCCTCCGGTGCCCTGCCGGGTTTAGGGCGTCACAGATACCAACTTGTAACGCCCCTATCCCAGGAAACCTCACAGTTGGTCATTCATAGCGAAACATAGACTTAAAGCGATCATTTATTATATATGTTTATATATATTGCAGCGGAAAGATATAGTAATTTCAATTCATTACAACGTAGTTAAATTAAAATAAACATTGTCTTCAAACATCAAAAACTCTTTAAGGTCCTCTTAAATTCTTCTTCATCAGGGATGCCAGTCTTTAGATGCCAAGAAGCTTCAGTTCCATGCTCCCATCCCATAAGCCTAACTCTCACCTGTCAACTGATATGCATACAAAAGTCAGCTTCACTGAGTGAATTCTAGGTTTACTTTGTTAATTAACTTTTGTAAAAGGTATTAGATTTAACAGATGAAAATGATCACCATCTATCAGAACATCAATACACACGGCTCTCACTTTATCGATACTTATCATTACTTGTTAATTATTACTCTTCTTTATCCGTCAATTCCCTGTCACTATCGGTGCCTATGATAAACACAGGACTTTACCGACACGCCCATCCAGGCCTTACTATCGTACCCAAACAGGCCATTATTGTCTTGCCAATCCAGGCCTTACTGACCTGCCTGTTCGAGCATTTACTGTAATGAGGCACCACAAATGCAACCCTCCACTGTCATTTGCTTGCAAGGCTTTACTTCTCAAGGTACGCATTATGGGCCCAATAACAGTTCCTTAAGTTTCACATATATCTTTAGTTTTCCCAAATCTCTTAAACATTGGCTCTGATACCAATTTGTAAGGCCCCTATCCCAGAAAACCTCACAGTTGGTCATTCACAGCGAAACATAGACTTAAAGCGATCATTTACTTATATATGTTATATATATTACAGCGGAAGATATAGTAATTCAATTCATTACAACATATTTAAATTAAAATATAAACATTGTCTTTAAACATCAAAAACTCTTTAAGGTCCTCTTAAATTCTTCTTCATCAGGGATGCCAGTCTTTTAATGCCAAGAAGCTTCAGTTCCATGCTCCCATCCCATAAGCGCTAACTCTCACCTGTCAACTGATATGCATACAAAAGTCAGCTTCGCTGAGTAAATTCTAGGTTTACTTTGTTAATTAACTTTTGTAAAAGGTATTAGCTTTAACAGATGAAAAATCACCATCTATCAGAACATCAATACACACGGCTGTCAATTTATCGATACTTTATCATTACTTGTTAATTATTACACTTCTTTATCCGTCAATTCCCTGTCACTATCGGTGCCTATGATAAACACAGGACTTTACCGACACGCCCATCCAGGCCTTACTGTCGTACCAAACATGCCATTATTGTCATGCCAATCCAGGCCTTACTGACCTGCCTGTTCGAGCATTTACTATCATGAGGGCACAACAAATGCAACCCTCCACTGTCATTTGCTTGCAAGGCTTTACTTTCTCAAGGTACGCGTTATGGGCCCAATAACAGTTCTTAAGTTTCACATATATCTTTAGTTTTCCCAAATCTCTTAAACATGGCTCTGATACCAACTTGTAAGGCCCCAATCCCAGGAAACCTCACAGTTGGTCATTCACAGCGAAACATAGACTTAAAGCGATCGTTTACTTATATATGTATATATATTGCAACGGGAAGATAGTAATTTCAATTCATTACAACGTAGTTAAATTAAAATATAAACATTGTCTTTAAACACCAAAAACTCTTTAAGGTCCTCTTGAATTCTTCTTCATCAAGGATGCCAGTCTTTAGATGCCAAGAAGCTTCAGTTCCATGCTCCCATCCCATAAGCCTAACTCTCACCTGTCAACTGATATGCATACAAAAGTCAGCTTCGCTGAGTGAATTCTAGGTTTACTTTGTTAATTAACTTTTGTAAAAGGTATTAGCTTTAACAGATGAAAATAATCACCATCTATCAGAACATCAATACACACGGCTGTCACTTTATCGATACTTTATCATTACTTGTTAATTATTACTCTTCTTTATCCGTCAATTCCATGTCACTATCGATGCCTATGATAAACA
This sequence comes from Flaveria linearis, assembly GCA_024085815.1. Classification (NCBI taxonomy): domain Eukaryota; kingdom Viridiplantae; phylum Streptophyta; class Magnoliopsida; order Asterales; family Asteraceae; genus Flaveria; species Flaveria linearis. The sequence goes on along the minus strand of CM044017.1, from coordinate 23,333,782 downwards.
CAGGACTTTACTGACACGCCCATCCAGGCCTTACTGTCGTACCCAAACAGGCCATTATTGTCATGCCAATCCAGGCCTTACTGACCTGCCTGTTCGAGCATTTACTGTCATGAGGGTACAACAAATGCACACCCTCCACTGTCATTTGCTTGCAAGGCTTTACTTTCTCAAGGTACACGTTATGGGCCAATAACAGTTCTTTAAGTTTCACATATATCTTTAGTTTTCCCAAATCTCTTAAATATTGGCTCTGATACGAACTTATAAGTCCCCTATCCCAGGAAACCTCACAGTTGGTCTTTCACAGCGAAACATAGACTTAAAGCGATCATTTACTTATATATGTATATATATATATTGCAGCGGAAAGATATAGTAATTCCAATTCATTACAACGTAGTTAAATTAAAATATAAACATTGTCTTTAAACATCAAAAAACTCTTAAGGTCCTCTTAAATTCTTCTTTATCAGGGATGCCAATTTTTAGATGCCAAGAAGCTTCAGTTCCATGCTCCCATCCCATAAGCCCTAACTCTCACCTGTCAACTGATATGCATAAAAAAGTCAGCTTCGCTGAGTGAATTCTAGGTTTACATTGTTAATTAACTTTTGTAAAAGGTATTAGCTTTAACAAATGAAAATAATCACCATCTATCAGAACATCAATACACATGGCTGTCATTTTATCGATACTTTATCATTACTTGTTAATTATTACTCTTCTTTATCCGTCAATTCCCTGTCACTATCGGTGCCTATGATAACACAGGACTTTACCGACACGCCCATCCAGGCCTTACTGTCGTACCCAAACAGGCCATTATTGTCATGCCAATCCAGGCCTTACTGACCTGCCTGTTCGAGCATTTACTGTCATCAGGGCACAACAAATGCAACCCTCCACTGTCATTTGCTTGCAAGGCTTTACTTTCGCAAGGTACGCGTTATGGGCCCAATAACAGTTCTTTAAGTTTCACATATATCTTTAGTTTTCCCAAATCTCTTAACATTGGCTCTGATACAACTTGTAAGGCCCCTATCCCAGGAAACCTCACAGTTGGTCATTCACAGCGAAACATAGACTTAAAGCGATCGTTTACTTATATATGTATATATATATTGCAACGGAAGATATAGTAATTCAATTCATTACAACGTAGTTAGTTAAATTAAATATAAACATTGTCTTTAAACACCAAAAACTCTTTAAGGTCCTCTTGAATTCTTCTTATCAAGGATGCCAGTCTTTAGATGCCAAGAAGCTTCAGTTCCATGCTCCCATCCCATAAGCCCTAACTCTCACCTGTCAACTGATATGCATACAAAAGTCAGCTTCGCTGAGTGAATTCTAGGTTTACTTTGTTAATTACTTTTGTAAAAGGTATTAGCTTTAACAGATGAAAATAATCACCATCTATCAGAACATCATACACACGGCTGTCACTTTATCGATACTTTATCATTACTTGTTAATTATTACTCTTCTTTATCCGTCAATTCCATGTCACTATCGATGCCTATGATAAACACAGGACTTTACCGACACGCCCATCCAGGCCTTACTGTCGTACCCAAACAGGCCATTATTGTCATGCCAATCCAGGCCTTACTGACCTGCCTGTTCGAGCATTTACTGTCATGAGGGCACAACAAATGCAACCCTCCACTGTCATTTGCTTGCAAGGCTTTACTTTCTCAAGGTACACGTTATGGGCCCAATAACAGTCTTTAAGTTTCACATATATCTTTAGTTTTCCCAAATCTCTTAAAATTGGCTCTGATACGAACTATAAGTCCCCTATCCCAGGAAACCTCACAGTGGTCTTTCACAGCGAAAATAGACTTAAAGCGATCATTTACTTATATATGTATATAAATATATGCAAGCGGAAAGATATAGTAATTCCAATTCATTACAACGTAGTTAAATTAAAATATAAACATTGTCTTTAAACATCAAAAACTCTTAAGGTCCTCTTAAAATTCTTCTTTATCAGGGATGCCAATTTTAGATGCCAAGAAGCTTCAGTTCCATGCTCCCATCCCATAAGCCCTAACTCTCACCTGTCAACTGATATGCATAAAAAAGTCAGCTTCGCTGAGTGAATTCTAGGTTTACATTGTTAATTAACTTTTGTAAAAGGTATTAGCTTTAACAATGAAAAATATCACCATCTATCAGAACATCAATACACATGGCTGTCATTTATCGATACTTTATCATTACTTGTTAATTATTACTCTTCTTTATCCGTCAATTCCTGTCACTATCGGTGCCTATGATAAACACAGGACTTTACGACACGCCCATCCAGGCCTTACTATCGTACCCAAACAGGCCATTATTGTCATGCCAATCCAGCCTTACAGACCTGCCTGTTCGAGCATTACTGTCATCAGGGCACAACAAATGCAACCCTCCACTATCATTTGCTTGCAAGGCTTTACTTTCGCAAGGTACACGTTATGGGCCCAATAATAGTTCTTTAAGTTTCACATATATCTTTAGTTTCCCAAATCTCTTAACTTTGGCTCTGATACCAACTTGTAAGGACCTATCCCAGGAAACCTCACAGTTGGTCATTCATAGCGAAACATAGACTTAAAGCGATGATTTACTTATATATGTATATATATATTGCAGCGGAAAGATATAGTAATCTCAATTCATTACAACGTAGTTAAATTAAAATATAAATATTGTCTTTAAAAACAAAAACTCTTTAAGGTCCTCTTAAATTCTTCTTCATCAGGGATGCCAGTCTTAGATGCCAAGAAGCTTCAGTTCCATGCTCCCATCCATAAGCCCTAATCTCACCTGTCAACTCATATGCATAAAAAGTCAGCTTCGCTGAGTGAATTCTAGGTTTACTTTGTTAATTGGCAGGCCCTAGTGGGGTCCAAGGGGCAACGCCCCTGGATGGAGGGGGTCTAGAACTCACCAGAACTTAGCCAAATAGCTTAAATTCTAAGTCACTTAGCTATAGTCCGAGTACACGAGTTGCACGGAAGTTAATACACAAAAACGTCATTTTCTTTACAATTCCGCTGCCAGTTTCGCTGCCCAGTTTCGCTGACAGTTTCGCTGGGCAGTACTTCTGCTAGTTTCGCTGCACAGATTCGCTGCCATGAGCACCCAACTTTCGTTGGAATTTTCTAGATTCGCTAAGTCTATAGATCAACCTGCGCACTAGCGAAATTACCAACAAAACTATAGTTTCGCACAGCGAAACTGTAGTTTCGCTAGAAATCTCCTAGTTTCACTGGATGAATTGCACAGTTTCACTGGATGAATACTTAGTTTGGCTGGACCGGGGCCCAGTTTCCCTGGACGACGAAAACTAGGAACCAGCCCGTTTTTGATCAAAATCTCAATTTTTACGTCCAAATCCTCGGTTTACCATCCATGAACCCATATCTAACCTTTTTACACGTTTTCATATGTAAAATTTGACCTTTATGTGTCTCTTTGAAACTTTTTCAAAACCCAAAACCGTAGAATCCGGGTTTGATCTACAGAAGGGTTTAGAGAGATCGATTCTTACCTGGATTTGTTCCTCTTTTCTTAGGGCCCTTGAACCCACCAAACATAGCCCATTAAGGTTAATTTAATTTATAGCCCACTAATTTACGTTTCTTTCTTAAATTAACCCTTAAAGCCCATTATTATTAAATGGCTTGCTTCGGGAAATTTTGGGGCGTTACACTGCTGAACATTTCTGACATGGATTTTGTTCCTTTAGTCTAAGATACTATTTAGGTACATGGTCATAAACAAAATTATATGGATCCTCTTCTATGATCACATCTCGTACGGGTGGTTGGTCACCGAACGGAATCTGCGTAATATGTATACCATTTGAAATATGTTGGATGTCATCTCTTTGTGCAACATAATATCTTCTATTAGCCTCCCTTCGTCTTTCATGAAAACTACAATAATCACTCTCATTTGTCATTTGTAATGTTTGACCAACACTGGGGTTTAAGGTAGTTAAAGGTATCATTTCACGTGACTGGTAAAGCGTACTTGGTACAAATGAAATATTTTGAGAGATATTGGTGGTGCAAATTTTGTTGCTTTGTTGTTTAAAAAGTATCATATATATATTCTTTCCATTTTGCAAGTTGTGACTTAGATGCAGTTGAGGACGAAACATCATTCTGATCTTTTGGTGAAATATTAATAAATATTAATAATATCATAATTTTATTTACGTAAATTAGGATGGAATATTTGATGGGATACATTTACGTAAATTACGATGGAATATTCGGTGGAGATACTTACTTGAATCTTATTTAAGTAAAAATATTGATAATTTGATCAAAATATTAATAAATATCATATTTTATTTACATGAATTATAGATAGTTTTTTTCAAAATCAAAATCAAAATATTAATAAATATCATAATTTTATTTACATAATTTAGGATGGAATATTTGGTGGATACTTCTTTGAATTTTATTTAAGTAAAATATTTGGTGGAGTTGTTGCTAAAAATTAGGATAGATTTTGATTGCAATTGATAGTTAGTCTAGGGTTATTATGTAAAAATTGTAAGGGGATAATCCATAAATACTGATATAATTACTATTTTACCCTTAAAACTGGTTGTATTTATGCATTTAGAGAAGTTTTTGTTCTTATTTTTAGGGTATCTTAAAATACCCCTCTTAAAGTCTTTATATATAGTGTATATATATATATATGTGTGTGTGTGTGTGTGTGTGTGTATGTGTGTGTGTGTGTGTATCAGGCAGAATAGGTCCAGTGGCCTATCGACTAGCATTACCTGATTCACTGAGTGGAGTCAATAATGTGTTCCATGTTTCAAATCTGAAGAAGTGTTTATCTGTTGAAACACTAATTGTATCACTAGAAGATGTTCAAGTGGATGAACAATTACGCTTTATCAAAGAACCAGTCGAGGTGTTGGATCGTGAGGTTAAAACACTTAAGCAAAGCATGATACCCATAGTCAAAGTTTGTTGGAACTCGTGACGTGGACCGGAATTCATGTCAGAACGTGAAGATCAAATGAAGCTTAAGTATCCTCAACTATTCAAGACGATGCCTGCAAACGAAGGTATTGATTTAAATTTTAGGACGAAATTTCTTTCAACATGGGGATGATATGACAACTCATCCAAAACTCACTAGATTTTGATTTCTGTGTGCCAATGCAGTAGACCAGTGAGGGAACACTCTCACCATGTAACGCAATTTTCGGGACGAAAATTCTTTCAACATGGGGATAATGTGACATCCGGTAATTTTCCGTTACCAAACTCCGTTAGTTCCGTTAAGTTTTGCATACACGCGTCGTGAGCACACACTAGTTGTCATTGAACGTTGATGACTTAATGATAACTAATTATGTTAACTGATGATAACTTAACTGATTATGTGGTTGCTAAGTTATACTTTTGTGTTTGCCGTGTTTTACATAGTAATTAGGAAATTAATCGCGTAACGTGACAACTTGTTATGTTTATTTCATATGTTGTGTGTCAAGTGAAAATTATGCAAGATTATTATTTGTGACTAATAATAGTTGTGTTTAGTAATTAAAAACCTTTTAAAAACTAGTTAAAACCTGGATTTTTATAACAGTCAGCTTCGATTGCGAAATCACTATGAATTAATATTTTTTGTTAATAGACTAGCTATCTGTTAAAATACACTGCTTATATATATCACAACTGTTAAACTGTTATGTTTAAACGCCAACTACAACCATTGTGTTCACATTTTAGTATGCTATCTCAGGTCGATAACTCAACTTGCTAATAGGAGCACACACGGGTCGAGCATGCATTCTAAGACTTAAACTATAAATACATTTGCTCGTCTTTACATTTTGGGTTTTAAACAGTTGGTTGGCGCATGTTTTGCCATATTATACAATTTTTTATTTTGGGTTTGTCCTATTTACAATACGCTTCCGCATGGTTTAAAGTTTGAACTCTAGTTTGGTTTATATTAATTATGGCATATAGAGTCGTTCTGAGTAACTATTGACTGTGATCCCGGTTTGTTCACACGCCTCACGGTAAAACTTCGCATGTGGCTTTTGAGGGTGTGACAGATTGGTATCAGAGCCATTGGTTATAGAGAACTAGGTTGCATACACACTAGACTATAAGCACACAGTTAGTTAGTTACTCGTCCGGATTTATATACTGTATACATTGGCATACACATCACACTCTCTGCAGCATGGCGTCATCGTTTAGAGCTCCTGGTAAGCAACCGACATCACCCACTCGATCCGATTCCCCACCTCCTGGACCAGTACTGACAATGGACGCGACTGGCCTCGTTCAGATTACCCACGAGGAGAGTTTGACTTGGATCAACCTTTCGCCCTGATGGAGCGCGACCCTCCACGAGACTGGAGTTTCTATCCTGAGTTCGTGGACCATATCATGTATAGGGAACATGTACCTACACCGAGACCTAGAAGTAGAACTAACACCGAAACCACTACCTTCACTCTCGCGGACGATGCAGTCCAACGAGCAAGTGATTGCTGCGTTAGTGGCAGCACTGGATACGGAGCAGCAGTACCAAGTCAGGCGAGTCACAAGTGACGTTTGTACACTACAGCACGAGGTGTACAAACTACAACACCAGCTGGATACACTTGAGGAACAACATGGTAAGACCTTGGAGGGATGTTACCACATGCGAGATGGTTATCAGACACTTAGTGGATGCATGACTTCTCGAGAACAGCGCGACGAAGAAGCCGATAATAGGATTGCTACTTTAAAAGCCCAGTTGGCGGCGCTTCAGATTGCCCTAGCTCCTGCTCCTGTAGAGGCCCCCGAGGAGGAGAGAACCCAAAGAGGAACCTGAAGAGGAACTGAAGAAGAACCCGTAGAGATGGAAGATGACAGTGACGGGTCTGATATTGTTGATTGATTTTTTTTTCTTTAAATGACTTGGACTGTGTAGCGTTTCTTTCTTTTAAAACCAATGTGGGAAGGGTTGTTTCCCCACCTGAACAGAAACTTAAATTTTGACATTGGTGAATACATTGTGACTTATTTACAATTTATTTATCTTGGTTATCATTTTTGTTATGAATGTTGTGGATGTGATGATTCATTACTTTCTTATTGTTTACACTACTTCAATGAGATAAATATGTTGATGTTACTCATTATCATATTTGTGAATGTAAAGTGAAAGCAAATGGATGCCCGAGGACGTGGACATGGTTGAGGACGTGGGCCGGACATGGACGTGGCGCCGGTGATCAAGGTGGCGGTACTATCAACATAACCCCTGCTGAATTAGCTGCCCTGATCAACGAACAGGTTCAGGCAGCGGTGGCTGCTGCCCAAGTGGGACAGCCAGTAGGTAAACGATAATAGAAAGTTAAATCAAATGCTATAGTTAATCGTATAGGATCTCTGATCGATGTTTATCGTGTTAAAACAGGACCACCCGTGTGTACTTATAAGTCCTTTATCGACTGTAAGCCACACGCCTACAGCGGTACTGAGGGAGCTGTAGGGCTAGCACACTGGTTTTAGAAGACGGAATCTGTTTCTCAAAGTGCGACTGCCCACCTGCCGACCAGGTGAAATACGCCACTGGAACTCTGGATGGTGTTGCGTTGTCCTGGTGGAATGCGCAAGTACAAATGCTAGGGCAAGCCATGGCAGATGAACTCCCCTGGAATGAATTTAAGGAGATGATGACTGAGGAGTACTGTCCTCGAAGTGAAGTGCAAATGCTAGAAATGGAGTTCTGGCAACTGAAAATGCAGGGCTCGAAAATCGAGGCTTATACAACTAAAACTCATGAATTGGCCACTCTATGCCCAGGAATGGTAAATGAGATGCATAAGCGGGTGGAGCACTACATTCATGGATTGGTGCCCGAGATTCGGAGCATGGTGACTGCCTCCAACCCAGCTACAATTCAACAAGCTATTCGATTAGCTCACAAGCTGACAGACGAAGCCGTGGAACAAGGACGGTTACCGAAATGGGGAGCTGTGGCGAGCATGCCCGATAACAAGAGGAATGGGATGCTTCCGACAACAACAAATCATCATCGTCTAGCGGTCAACAACAACCTCAGCAACAACAGCCGGTTCAGCAACAACAACGGAGGTTCGACACAACCGTAACTTCAACCAGTCGGCTACAAACAATCAAGAACCAAGCGTTTATGGTGGTAAACAACCGAGGTGCACGCGGTGCAACTATCACCATGTGGGAAGATGTGACAACTTCAAATGTCAGCGTTGCGGTAAAATGGGACACTTAGCCAAGGATTGCCGTGGTGAGTTGGTAAAGAAGCCACAACAACCCCAGGAGACTCCCAAGGGTTGTTTTGAATGTGGGAAAGAAGGGCACTACAGGCGAAACTGCCCGCAACTGAGGAAAAATGGTAATGGCAATGGTCAAAATAACAACAACCAAGGCCCACAACAATAATGGAGCCAAAGGGAGAGCCTTCGTCATTGGCTCAGGTGAGGCTCTAAATGACCCTACGACTGTTACTGGTAGGTTTTCTGTCAATGGATGTTTCGCTACGGTATGTTTGATACTGGAGCAGATAGGTGTTTCATATACGTAAAATCCTATAGTCTTCTAAGTGATATTCCCTCTGCCTTAGAATTTAAATACACTGTAGAATTGGCCGACGGTAAATAGATCCATGTAACACATATGCTTAGAGATTGTAAGATAGAGCTCGCTGACCATACTTTTGCAATAGATCTTATGCCTGTTACACTGGGAAGTTTTGACGTGGTGATGGGCATGGATTGGCTCTCTAATAAGCAAGCGGAAGTCATATGTCACAAGAAAATTATACGAATTCCTATTGGTGACGAAATCCTTACAGTCAGAGGCGATAGGAGTGGTGCAGTGATAGGCATCATCTCTTACATGAATGCACAAAAGTAGATCACCGGTTTGTTGGGCTGAAATTGTGATAGTCAACTAAAGGGTCCCGAGCTAATACATGAGACAACTGAGAAGATTGTGCTGATACGGAACCGTATGGCTGCCACGCGAGATAGACAGAAAAGTTATGCTGACAAGAGACGGAAACCTCTAGAGTTTCAAATTCGCGACAAGGTTTTATTGAAAGTCTCACCATGAAAGGCGTAGTTCGGTTTGGCAAGCGAGGGAAGTTAAATCGAGGTATGTTGGACCATTCGAGATATTGTAAAGAATAGGTCCAGTGGCCTATTGACTAGCATTACCTGATTCACTGAGTAGAGTCCATAATGTGTTCCGTGTTTCAAATCTGAAGAAGTGTTTATCTGATGAAACACTAATTGTACCACTAGAAGATGTTCAAGTGGATGAATAATTACGCTTTATCAAAGAACCAGTTGAGGTGATGGATCGTGAGGTGAAAACACTTAAGCAAAGCAAGATACCCATAGTTAAAGTTCATTGGAACTCGCAACGTGGACCGGAATTCACATGGGAACGTGAAGATCAAAGAAAGCTTAAGTATCCCCAACTATTCGAGACGATGCCTGCAGACGAAGGTATTGATTTAAATTTCGGGACGAAATTTCTTTCAACATGGGGATGATGACAACTCATCAAAAAGTCACTAGATTTTGATTTCTGTGTGCCAATGCAGTAGACCAGTGATGGAACCTCTCACCATGTAACGCAATTTTCGGGACGAAAATTCTTTCAACATGGGGAAAATGTGACATCCGGTAATTTTCCGTTACCAAACTCCGTTAGTTCCGTTAAGTTTTGCATACACGTGTCATGAGCACACACTAGTTGTCGTTGAACGTTGGTGACTTAATGATAATTAATTATGTTAAACTGATGATAACTTAACTGATTATGTGGTTGCTAAGTTATACTTTTGTGTTTCCGTGTTTTTACATACTAATTAGAAAATTAATCGTGTAACGTGACAACTTGTTATGTTTATTTCATATGTTGTGTGTCAAGTGAAAATTATGCAAGATTATTATTTTTGACTAATAATAATTGTGTTTAGTAATTGAAAACCTTTTAAAACTAGTTAAAACCTGGATTTTTATAAAATACAAGTTAAAAGGGCCTAAAGGGTAATTAAGGGTAATTAAATAAAATTAAAAATCAAAAACCAACCCTAAACCCACCCATCAGCCACGACAACCAGCCCCCACCCCTCTCCACTTCGAAATGAACCAAGAACAACCATATTGCAGCGATTTTGGTTAGATTTCAAGCCATACAACAAGTTCACAACATCAAAGCTTGCTTTTCCACGATTTGAAGGTTAGTTTGATGTTTTTTCACGATTTCTCACCTTGGCCAAATCCCTAGTTCAAATGGGCTGTTAACTATGTCGAGTTTCATGTGTTTGGTGATGTTAACATGTTAGTTAGGTTGTAGGTATGTTGTTTAACGTCGATTATGCAAGGATGATACGTATTGTTGAATTGTTCATAGGTTTTGATTCAAAATAAACCCTAATTCGAATTGGTGATGATCTTATGAAATTGTTGGTTGTTTGATGATTCCATGATGTTAGTTTGATTAGGTGAATGCTAGAATACATTGATCTTGCAAGAAATTGATGAATTGGAAGCTTTGTTCATAGGTTACTAATAATAGTAACTTTATTTTGCATGTAATGTTGAATTGTTATGTATTAATGTTATTGATGTGTTTATGATGATAAATGGATGTTAGATTGTTGCTATGAATATTGTTAATTCAAGAATATATGCTAGAATCCATACATTACTATAGATAGTAACTTTTTAGATATGAATGATGGATTATGTTAGTTTGATGTTGTTGATCATGCTTAGGGGTATTATGAACTTGAAATAGTATATTATTGATGAATTATGTATACATTGGATGTTTAGTAGATTTTGGGATGTACTTTCCCCAAGGGAAACTTATTTTTGATGAACTTTGGATATGATGGTTTGGACATGTTCTGATGATAGGATGCTAGAGTGTTTATTGTGGATATCTAATGTTTTAGAATTTGTTATTGAGTTGTATGGATACTTAGTTGATCATGTGGGACTGATGAACCTTGATGACCATGTATGGTGTTAAATGTTGATTAGTAACTAGGACATCATGTTTGGGACTGGAAATCGATCATCTTAATGTATGTTGAACGTAATGGACATGTTGAATGTGTTGTGGCTAGTATGGATGATTAAATGGTAATTATCTGTTTTCGCCTGTGTATGATATTCATAGTTATGGATCATATGGTAGATTTTGCATGATTTGGTCTTGTATGATGTATGATTATGTTTGTTTAAATGGTTACAACCACATAATGTCACCAACGGGTCAAATGGGTCAACTAAGTCAAACGTTTTTGTTTTATAAAACCTTGAGTTCTTTGATTGTAGTGCACTTAGGGTTTCCTGGGATTTCTGTGTACATGTACTTATGTACTTGTGTGTTTCTAGGTAACCTTTGAAGGTTGTCTTTCCACGTGTTCTTGTCAACTTAAGCCTTAGATATCTATCATGCATATCAGGTGAGTTCATGCCCCACTCTTTATTTAAATCTCTTTTGGGCGAGATAGCATACTGGTAATCTCGCAAACGCTTATGTATTTTAAGTTGTGTATAATATTAATATAGTGTTGTTTACCATTGAAAAGTCCTCACACTTTCGAATTGTTAATATTGAATAGCGGGGACACTTGGGCAGTACTACTGGGTCTGACGAGCCCCCACCTGTGTGACTCAAGGTCAACTGGGTGCAATTTGTCCTATGAACATTTGTCACAACATGGTAAGTCGTGACAGGAGGAAAAAACAATCACAGTCAGCTTCAATTGCGAAATCACTATGAATTAATATTTATTGTTAATAGACTAGCTATTGTTATAATACACTGCTTTATATATTCACAACTGTTAAACTGTTATGTTTAAACGCCAACTCTTGAACTCACCAACCATTGTGTTGACATTTTAGTATGCTATTCTCAGGTCGATAACTCAATTGCTAATAGGAGCACGCACGGGTCGAGCATGCATTCTAAGACTTAAACTATAACAATACATTTGCTCGTCTTTACATTTTGGGTTTTAAACAGTTGGTTGGCGCATGTTTTGCCATATTATACATTTTTATATTTTGGGTTTGTCTTATTTAAAATATGTTTCCGCATGGTTTTAAAGTTGAATTCTGGTTTGGTTATATTAATATGGCAATAGAGTCATTCTGAGTAACTATTGACTGTGATCCTGGTTTGTTCACACGCCTCGTGGTAAAACTCCGTATGGATTTTGAGGTGTGACAGAAGATATAATATATATATATATATATAATATATACATAAATATATACATATATGTATAATATATACATGTGTGTATATATTTGTCATGTATATGTATATATTTTATATATACATGTTTGTATATATATATGTGTGGTGTGGTGTATATATATGTATATGTATATGTATATATAGATATGTATATGTATATATAGATATGCATATGTATTTATATATATCTATATATATACGTATATATATGTGTGTGTGTGTATATATTACATATATATATATGAGGCAGAGGCGATGGTTGAAGTCATAAAGGATTACGATTGCGAGATTCATTACTATCCGGGCAAGGCCAACGTGGTGGTATATGCGAGGACCCGAGCCGATTCAAGTGAAGGCTTATCAGTTGATTATGACCTCTGATGTGATGACGCAGGTCAAGGAGTTTCAAGATGAGGCGTTGAAAGAAGATCATCTTAACTCTGAAAGGAGAGAGCCTAGTCGCAGAGTTGGGTGAAAACACTCTCGTTGTTAGAAACCGATATGGGCGGATGTGGATTCCTCGTTACGGGGATTTATGTGAAAAGATCATGGATGAAGCTCACAAGACACGATACTCCATTCATCCCGGTGCTACGAGATATACCATATATGAAGAAGAATTATTTGTAGCCGGGTATGAAGCGTGACGTAGCGGAAACGTAAGTGCCTTACTAGTTTGCAAGTAAGGCGGAGCATAAGAAGCCGTACGGGAAAAATCCAACCTTTGGATATACCCCAGTGGAAATGGGAGCATATCACCATGGACTTATTATGAAGTTACCGCGTACCTCGAGAGGGTATGATGCTATATGGGTGATAGCTGATCGTTTGACGAAGAGTGCACACTTCCTACTGATCCAAGAGACGTATTCCCCTTAGAGACTCGCATATTTATTCATCAAGGAGATTGTATCTCGTCATGGTGTACCGTGTGTCTATTGTATCAGATCGTGACACTCGGTTACATCTATGTTTTGGAAGAGATTTCACGATACAATGGGGATGATGTTACATATCAGCACGGCTTACCATCCTCAGACGGATTGTCAGTCAGAAAGAACCATTCAGACACTTGAAGATATACTTCGATCATGTGTCATTCACTTTAGAGGAAGTTAGGATGACCATTACCGTCAGCTGAGTTCTTATATAACAATATTTATCATGCCACATTAGTATGCCACCTTATGAGATGCTATACGGTAGGAGATGTAGAATGCCCGTGTGTTGGGGCGATATTGGTCAGAAGCAGTTAGGAAGTATCAAAGTGATCGAGGCTACGACCAAAAAGCTAGTAAAGATTAAAGCCTTTATAAAGGCAACTAAGATAGACAAAATTTGTACACCGATAGGGATGTAGACCGATTGAGTTCCAGGTGGGAGATAGAGTCATGTTGAAAGTCTCACTTTGGAAGGGTATTATTCGGTTCAGGAAGCGGGGCAAGTTGATCCCGAGATACATAGGGCCTCCCGTATCTCAGCCAACATTCATGTCTCATCTGTGGAAGGTTTAGCTATGAGGATATGTTGTACCACTGGAGCACATTGAAGTTGATCAACGGCTCAACTCTGTGGACAACCAGTGGAGATCATTGATATAAAAGAGAAAAGGTAGGAATAAGGTGGTTCCCTTGGTGCGAGTATAGTGGAACATAGAAAGGGATCCGAGTATACGTGGGAGACTGAGGAGGAGATGAGACGGCATTACCCACATCTGTTCAAGGAATGACAGGTTTAGGGGATGAAACCTATATTAGGGGTGGACATGTAACACCCCATGCACCCAAACAGTACCCATGCGCCTAGGCACTCATGCGCCTGCATAGTGCCCATGCTCCTAGAATTGACCGAGAATGACTATGTGTTAGGCCATGCGCCCGAACCTTCCCATGCGCCTAAGTGTTCCCATGCGTCGAAAAGGCCATGCGACTACATAGTGCCCATGCGCCTGCATAGTGCTCATAGGCCTAAGACATAGAAATATTTTCTGAATTTTTAGGGCTAAAAATTCATACTAAAATTACAATTTAAATGACCAAGATTTTAAGAAGTTTTAAGAGGAAGATCAATTTTTCTATAACAAAGTGTGCTATATGAATGTGTTAAAATACAAATTTTTCGCGCTAGGGGAGCATATCACCATGGACTTTATTACGAAGTTATCGCGTACCTCGAGAGAGGGTATGATACTATATAGGTAATAGTTGATCGTTTGACGAAGAGTGCACACTTCCTATCGATCCAGAGATTTATTCCTCTGAGAGAATCATAGATTATTCATCAAGGAGATTGTATCGTCATGGATTACCGATGTGTGTGTATATATATATATATATATATTATATATAATATATATCTATATATATATATGTTGCCCCTTGGACCCCACTGGGCTGCTGCCCTAGCCCCCGAACCCCGCTGTTTCGCAGAGGTCTGTAATGTTCTATGATGACTTGTACTTGCTGTGGATCTGCTTGTGGGTGTGAATGAATAATGCATGATGTATGTTATGCATGACTATGGGTGACAATATGCTTATGTATGATATGTTTCCCTTACGTTCCTTATTATGTATTATTCGTGACCCACGTATTATGAATATGAAATGAACGTGAAGTATTAGGTAACGTAAAACGGAAGTTAATGTTAATAATATGTGAAAATAAAGAAAGAATGAATGCATGCACTAACGAACGAATGAATGTAAGGAAAGTCTTGCAAGCAATGTATGGAGGTTCACATCCATGAAGGGTGTTAGCTCAACTGTGTGTCGGTTAGCTAGCCCAGAAGGATGCATACTGGGGTTTAATCCTTATGATGGCATCCATTTGTATAACAATGATGTTTTTGTGATGTAATGCAATTATGATATTTGTAACAGTTTTTTACTACATTGTATTATTTTGCAAAAGCATTCATTAATATATGAAATGCTTTTAATTAATTTCCGCAGTGATGTTTTAAATAAATGTATGGTTTATGTGCGATGAATGACCAACTGCGAGGTGCCTGGGAACGGGGCCTTACAACCTCACAGTTGGTCATTCATAGCACTAAACATACATATTATATACATTTCATAAAATATCACAGCGGAAGTCATTAACAAAAACCAATCATTTTATTTATAATCACTGTTGTTATGCAATAGAACACTGTTCAACTACAAAAGAAACTTTCACTGATTGCATTACAAAACAACAATAGTAACATGCGGTGAATGGATGCCAGTCTTGCCCTGCCAAGTAGCCTCCCTACGTGCGTTCCTCAGCAACTTTTACCTGCCAACTAAAAATACATAAAAGTCAGCGTTGCTGTGTGAGTTCTAGTTTTACAAGTATCAAAATACTTTATACGTTTCATACGTAAAATACTTTTTACCATAAAACACTTCCTTTACTATCTCACATGTTCATCATTATCGTACATGTTTGTTCGTTTCGTACTTTATCATTCATTTCGTTATTACTCGTTTCGTACTTTATCGTTATCATCCGTTAACGTTCGACTCGTACTTTATCACTATCTTTCGTAACGTTCATTTCGTACTTTATCACTTCATTCGTTTCATACATTATCATCTCACTCGTCTCGTACTAATTCTAGATCCTATCAGGCTTTTCCCCCATCACGGTCCGAACCGCCATTCCTAGCACAAAGCTCCTTTACTATTTTGCACGAAGCCAGTGGACTGAAACACCATTCTAGGCACAAAGCCCGTTACTATCTAGCACAAAGCGGTATCATATATTGGCACAAAACTCGGGTTCGAATGACAAGGATCCCGTTCGTCTATGGGTTCAGTCACCTAGACTGATCCCCCTGTGTGTGACCCATGGGGGTAAAATCGCACGTTATAAAACACACAGTTGAGGTATCAACTCATAAAGAGTTGTAATCTTTCTTTCATTCTGCTTGCAAGCCTTTTCTTTCTTTCATTACGTTTCACTTTTCATCTTTGTGGTATCTTCTCTTCATTACGTTATACTTTACGTTCATTCACACATTCATCAAACTACGTAAAGTAATAGCATAATACTTCACGTATGTTATATTATGATATAAATACATTTTGAAGACTAATAGAAGGTAACAACTTATACACATATGCATATTACATTCAGCATAATATCATGCATAAGCTATCATAAACCCTGACTTATTCATACTTAGAATAGTCCAAAACAGCCCACAAGTCAAACCAGGGTCAAACCATAAAATTATGTTTTTCCTTAAAATTTAGAAAAATTTTCTATGTGTTGGGCGCATGGACACTATTTAGGCGCATCAGCCCTGTTTGGGCTTTTCTCAACATCAACCTACACTTAACAACTTTAACACTTAGGTGCATGAGCCTTTTTTAGGAGCATGGGCACTACTTGGGTGCTTCATCTACACTTAGTCATTTCAGCCAAAACTCAGGTGCATGAAGCACTGTTCAGTCGCATGAACTCACAAATAGAAATTCTAAGGCAAATCTAGGCGCGTGAGCTACTATTCAAGCGCATCATTACTTTGAAACTTTTCTAAGGAAATACTAGGCGCATGGGCTACTGTTTGGGCGTCTCATCTCATACTTTGTCTTTTAAGCCTATTATTCTGGCGCATGTGCCCTGTTTGAGCGCATAAACACACTTTCTATATGTTTCTAACTATTTTCAGTCCCAAACAATGTTCCAACATTTATTTAACTTATATTTACCTTCTAAGCATCATCATAACATATACAACAATAAAACACTAACATTCATGCATTTATGCATACAGGTAACATACACAAAAATTATTAAAATACTTTTACATGCATTTTCAGCCCCAAAGAAGTTTAAAAACAAGTAAACGGGGTCTAGAAATCAACTTAACTGCTTTCAAGCTGAATCCTCTCAACATGAACTTTTCGAAAGCTCTTAACACCTAAAACTGTCATGAATACATATCCGAACACATGCACACACATAGAAAATGTAGAAATCAGTCCTATGGTTGGAAACCATAAAACGAAACCAAAAACATGAAAACACTTACCATTTGCGAATTCAGCCTCTTTCTCTCTCTGCAACCGAAACTTTGCTGCTTTCTCTCTCTAAACCATCAAGCAGTGGAATGTAGCAGGTGTGTGGGTAGCCATACCACCTTTTACAAATTAATAATAAGATTTTGTCCTTTACACTTTGCACCCCTCCACTTTGGCCTCATGTTCTTTCTTACAAAATATGTTTCTCTATTTTTCATTTCCTTTCTTCTTTATTTTGACAAGATTTTCCGGGTGTTACATAATGTTAGGACCGTGTACGTACGGAGTACTAACTGATTGCACGTATACCACTCAAATAGTGCGGAATCCTATTTGATTGGCGATCCAATCAGTGAGAACGACAATCTAATCAATCCTTACGATGAAACAAACGTTAAGAACGAACTAGAATTGATCAGAGACGAACTATGAAGTTGGAATGGTGAACAGGGTCACTCTGGACAGCTAGGGTATGTGTATATTCAATGTGTTCCATTTTCCATGAAATAAGTGGTATTTATAGGTTTGGTGTCTTCATTCGTGCGACTGAAGTGTGACTGAAGCATGCGGTTGATCCATCGCATGACTGAAGGTCCAGTCATGCGACTGAGTCAATCTCATATCACAATTGTGCGACTGATATAGTCTTGGTTCAGTCGTGAAACTAGTCCATTAGCATGAAGTGTTCATGCGTATGGTCCATTATCATGGTCCATTCGCATGAGAACTTCATACAATTCACAAACCTATATAGTTAGTTCAATGTGCGTTATCATATAATAAACAATGAAATATTAAACATTATAAGCATCACACCACATATTGTATTTCATTTATACCTATTCAATTACAAATATGTAAGACATGAAAGACATTTACATTACGCTCCTAAACGGTACATATGTATCAACAAACTCCCCCTTAGACCGTTACATCAATGTCTAACATTCTTAATCACCTCTTCAAACTTCTTGTACTTTTCCTCTCTTGTAACTCCGGCATTTATGTCAAATGCGAAACAAAGTCTTATCACGTTCTGGAACTGGAGAGCTTGTACAATGTCTTGCGCTATCATAAAACAGTGGCCACTAGTATAATGTGTATACATCATCAAAAGACATAGTATCCATTTGGCCCTCTTTCTGCAAGACAATAACGGCTTCACCGTTCTCCAATCATAGTACCACCACTTGAAGTGTTGAGTGAAGTCCTGTGGCATTTCCCTTAGAGGGATTCTGACATAGTGCGCGGAGGACTCCACTTCAAACAACTTCAGTCTTTCCAGTAATGGCGTCAACTTCAGACCTTCTCATATACCTCATCGTTTGTTGAGGTCTGATGTTAACCCACCTGGTGTGGTACTCTCTCCTCAAAGCAGCCTTAAACCAGCCTGACATCTTTTTCGGGTCAACATACAGCAACTTTAGGGTGCCAGGTGGTTGAGCTAAAACCGGGAAGAGTCTTTAGATCATGTGGAAATCTAAAGTACCTATTCCCTTCTCCCTCTTGACTGCATACACACTCAGATCCTCAAGTATGCCCATGCGATAATCTTGGCTCACACCTTGAGATGCTTCTTCACTTGTAGAGCTTGGTGTAGGCACTCGGCTTTGGTGCAGTGCGCTAGGCGGATCTCTGCAAAAAAGCCGCCCATTCAGCCTTTGATATCAACATCGGTGTCCGAGGCTTGGACTTGGCTTGTTGATGTCTCTGCCTCCTTTTCCATCTGATCTAGCTTCTCCAATGTATCATGCCGAGGTACTACCCAAATTGGAACCACATTTCCCTCGCGGTCAGTGTACTCTGGATTAATGTCATCCAGGTTGTGACGTCTTCAATCTCTATTCATCCACATCGCTAAGCTCGTCGTCACTAGCCACATCAAAGTAGGAGCGTCCTGACAATCTCATCCAGGTTCAGCCGGAACATCTCAGCAAGTTGCTGCCGAGTATGGTCATGAATTATTTCTCCTTCTTCGGGAGTATAACTCACAGACCTCCTGAACAATCCCTTGAAAATGTATCATAGTTAATTGAGACTTGATTTGCTGTAGGGGAGCAACATCATACTCGTCTTGCTGAGATGATTGATCTGCTTGATTAACATCTAAATACATCCGCCATTAGTAATAATCAAGACAGTTAAATATCGAATATATAAAATATTAAGTACATAAGTTTAATACATGATTCAAGTACAAAAGCTTTCACAATACATAAATATCTAGCATTACTTTTGTCTGGATCGCTGGCTCGTCAGCAGGTGGTGCAGAGGATTATGCTCCTTGGTCTTGCTTTCTCTTCGTTCTTCGCTCTGACCCTGAGCTGAGGCAGATGCGCTGCATCACCTTCATATCATTATCATCTTGCCTCATCTTGGACCTCCATCATCACTCTCATAATCATATCATTGTTATTATTACTTCTCCATCATCATCATCGTCAATCATGTCCTTCTCTGATCTTAAGAGGCTCATCCTTAGATCCTTTGAGCTTGAGCATGACGTCTTATTGGCAGCCTCCAACTCCTCTATCTTCTTTGCTGATTCCACCTTATGCTCTTGGAGTTGGGCAATCTGCTGGGCTTTGCTGTGAGATCTGAGGCGCTTGGGTATCATTGAGCTCCACAAGCTGACGTATCTATGCAAGTCTTCTCCTCCTCAGCAGCCCAAACTTCAGCACCATACAGTTCAGTACTGAAAGATGTTCCTCCACTCCAATGGGAGGGAGGAGTGATCCTATAGGGAATATGGGATGGGTTGATGGTCCGGCTTGGTGCCTGGTGGTGGTGGTAGTTGTGGCTGTGGTGAATAGGTGGTTGTGAATGAATGGGTGGGAAGTATAGGCTGTAGAAGTGGAAGGTGGAGGTGTTGTAGTAGTTGGTGTGGTGGTTGTAGGGGTGTGGTGGTTGTAGTGGGTGTGGTGGTAGTAGTAGGTTCTCTGATCTTAAGAGGCTCATCCTTAGATCCTTTGAGCTTGAGCATGAGTCTTATTGGCAGCCTCCAACTCCTCTATCTTCTTTGCTGATTCCACCTTATGCTCTTGAGTTGGGCAATCTGCTGGCTTGCTGTGGGCTTGCTGCGCTTGGGCGCTAGCATTGAGCTCCACAAGCTGACGTATCTATGCAGTCTTCTCCTCATCGCAGCCAACAACTTCAGCACCATACAGTTCAGTACTGAAAGATGTTCCTCCACTCCAATGGGAGGAAGGGATGATCCTATAGGGAATATGGGATGGGTTGATGGTCCGGCTTGGTGCCTGGTGGTGGTAGTTTGTGGCTGTGGTGAATATGGGTGGTTGTGAATGAATGGGTGGTGAAGTATAGGCTGTAGAAGTGGAAGGTGGAGGTTGTTGTAGTAGTAGTGGGTGTGGTGGTTGTAGTGGGTGTGGTGGTTGTAGTGGGTGTGGTGGTAGTAGTAGGTGGTGTGGTAGTAGTATATGGTGTGGTAGTAGTAGAGGTGGTGGCTGGAGTGGTAGTAGTGGTGGTAACCAACGTGAACCTTGGCATCTTCCCCTTCTTGCCATAGGGTTAAGCCATTCTCTTTTCCTCGAGCCTTGGATACAAAGGGTCCTCCTTGGCTACTGGGCTGGTCTGGGTTGTAAGATGGATTAGAAGTAGCCTCCCCAGACTCACCCTTGCATCCACCAACCGCCCTAACACCTCTCTCCGTGGCTACGACCCGGCTCCCCACCGTTCGCACCAGAGGTTCTTCATCTGACTCCTCCTCCTCATCAGGTTGGAACTCCTGATGGAATCTGGTAGTCTTAGCACCTCCTTGGGTGGATGGTGGGGATGTCACATCAGTAGTAGTGGCCCTACATTGGGTGGGGCCAGCATCTTCACCATCAGCACTGTCATCATCATCGGAGTCATCAGTCGGGAGCACAATTTGCTCGGTGTCCGAGTCACTTTCATCGTGGTGCCACTTTCGCCGAGCTGGTGCCACATACTCCTCCCGGGCCAGATGCCCAAACAGTCACCTTACCGGGGGCTTCACCTGCTTGCCCTTCTAAACCTTCATCTGTCCTAGAGTGGTATCATCCATCACCTATAGAACCACGACATCCTCCTCCTTGGTAGCAACGAGAGCTTCTGGTCAATGATCATCTACATGAAGCGAGGGTACATGAAAAATCCCTCCATTCCCTTTGCCTCGATGTTCTCCACCATATAGTTGAAGATCATCCTCGAGAAGCTGAATGGAAAGTTCAGCACCAACGCTACATAAGCGTTCTGCATCTAATCGGACAGCTCATCGAAGCCTCCTTTCTCGAGGCAATACACTTCAGCAGCACATGGGCTAAGTACTTCCGTTGGGGGCACATGTTGCTCTTGTTGAGCACACCTGCGTTGATATCCCCCGAGTACTTATCCCTTAGAAAGCACCTCGTACTGTAAGTGGATGCAGTCGTGTGGGGCAATCACTATCATCCCCTAACTCCAACACAGTCCTGAGATCATCCTTAGTGATCTCTATGACCTCACCAAATATGGAGCTCCTGATACAGTGGGCTCGAAGGACCTGTCGACAACAACGCTTTTCCAGAAAACCTGCTAGACTGAACGATATGGGGTGCACGGTGTCGAGATGGCACAAAGATCCTCGATCTCCATAAGAATGTGATAATACCAGAGAACTCAGCCGCATTCCTTGAGGACAGATCCAGATGAGCACAAATGTTATATTTTATGCTCATAGTCCAATGACTCGCCATCTGTTACACAAAGTAAATAAACGTTAGTAAGTGTCAATCAACGACAATTTGATTCATTGGACTTGAAAACTTTTGTTTCTGTCGTGCGAATGAGCTGTGCGACTGAGATATAGTCGTGCGAATAGACTGTGCGACTGAGATCTAGTCGTGCGAATGAGCTCATACGTATGACTGAGTCATACGACTGGGCCTAGTCGTATGTTCTCTCATGCGTTTACACTAGTCGTGTGACTGAACTCATACGCATGGTTCAGTCGTGCGATTTAGCCATTCGTCCATCTCAGTCGTGCGATTGAGCCATTCGCATAGCTTAGTCGTGCGATTGAAGTTCATCAAGTTGTCCATTCGCATGACAGACTATTTGTTTTTCAGATTCAAATTTTTAGCAAAACTTAATGTTAGACGTTATGGTTTGGCTCATTAGTTTCACAAATGTATGACATAACACCTAATATATTTTATTTGATCAAGATACTTAGTTTTATCAGTTTATTAGATGACTAAGTCTCGGTTATGGTTATGCCTCAAATTTGATCATTTTGGCACAAATCAATTGATCTTTGGATTGTACATCATCGCGCATTACCTGGATAAATACTGCAAATCGTCACATAACAATAATCAGTGGTCTAAACAATCAAATGAAAATCGGGCAGAGTAATGGTGCTTTCGTGCATTACCGACTCCCCCTCTATTTATACTGGGGTTTCCTCAGACGTGCGACTGAACCTATCGCATACTTGATTCGTGCGACTGAGGGTCAGTCATGCGACTGGCACATTCGGTCACCTCCAATCATGCGAATGGGTTTCAGTCTTGCGACTGGCAAAGTCGGTCACCTCCATTCGTGCAATTGGGCTCATACATATGGTCCAATCGTACGACTGGTCCATACTCATGGTCCAGTCGTGCGAATGGCTAACACTTATGATTTTGACTTTATGACCATTTAACACTTATCCCTTTATACGATTGATAAAACATTGTGACCTGTGATCATCTCAGACATGTCCATTTTAACTTAGAAAACTTTTAATCACCTCAGACATGATACTTTTAATCAACAAAACAATTTGTCACCTTAGACGTGACCCTCTTAACATTTGAAAACTCGTTTGGTCACCTCAGACGTGACCCCTTGTAGTGATGAAATCCCAGATAGAATTCCAATGCATAGTCCGATGTTTAATAACTAAACTAACTAGAAATTTAAACAAATTAAACATCTAGAACTAAAAGACAAAACTAAAACTTATTTTTCTAATTTTGAGTGAGGTTGAAATCCTAAGATAAATATCTACCAGATTTTCCTTTCTAGAACAGTATAGCATCAAGTTACATTGATCATAACTGGAACGATTCATTATGGAATCATATAGGTTTATAAATCATTTGGGATATATTACCAAAGTCTTTTGATGCTAGAATCTTGTTTTCATCGAGAGTCATTAGCACGTTTAGGAAATCATACTAGTACTGCAAGATGCATACAATGATTTAGACTTTCAAGAATTGCGGCTCACGATTATTGTCAGTATACTTTCCTCTTAAATCAATACACAGATTTTTGACACACATTGGTGATGATTTAGGTTGAATTATTTCAACAAGCATTTGTGGATCCCATACTTATATGGTAATCAACATTCCTCAGGAGATTTTTTAGCGGTCCACGGGTATTTTGATAAGAAGAAACTATTATAAGAGCTTTCAAAGAGATGCAAAGCCTCAGGTCAGTGCCATCGCACAGCAGAGAGGCGCAAACAACATTGAATTCTAGAATATTTACGTTATGCTTATCCTCAGGTCAGTGCCACCGCACAGCAGAGAGGTACACAAGCTACCTTCTTGTTTGAGCAATTATAATCTTTTTGCACAGATCTCACCAACAACATACTTTATTAGCTTGATTGCTTTTTGCATTTTTTATGTGGTTTGCTCATTTTTATGGTCATCCGCACACGTTTGTGGTGTTTATTTTTCTCGTCACCCCTTATTGGAACTTCGTCGATTGTGTTTGATGATAACCCACAGCTTGTTGAACAACTTAGTTTGATCTTGAACTCACCAATGAAGTCTACTTATCTATTGTGTTACCTTAGTAGTATCTAGTTTTACTATCATTTTTCCTTTTATGTTGCTTAGACTTCTCAGACTTATACTTTGAATTTTGCATTTTAATCAGTTAAATTCTTTGAAAATTCCAATCTCTTTGTTCCTGTATACTATCATTTTCCATAGTCATTGAATCAGTATCACAGATACATCTCATTTTATTAACTAGACTGCCCTACTCCCTCGTTTTTTTTGAGTAATTAAATAAAACAACTAGTTTAATACTAAACTAACCAATTCTCCCCCTAAAATTCTAAAACCGAAAATCTTTTTGTGTTTTTGGATTTTTGAGATAGGAAAATTAAAATAAAATAAGAAAAATAAAAGAAAATAAAAACTAAACAGTTGTCAGACTAAGCATTTTCATCTTCTGGGATCACTTTGCATTTCTTTTTCACGCCATTGACCTCTAACAGATATAAAAATCTTGGTTATCAAACGCTTTGGTGTAGAGGTAAGCGCGTTGAAAATCCGTATTTATTTTAACATCGATTAAATTCTTTTCAAAACAATCACATATAAAATGATATTTAATGCCGATGTGTTTTCTCTTAGGATGTTGGACTGGATTTTTAGTTACGGCTATAACAGCAGAATTATCAAAAAAATAGGAGTGTTAGAGAATTTCAAACCGTAGTCCCGCATTTGCTGTTGAATCCAGATGATTTGTGAACAGCAGCTTGCAACATCAACGTATTTAGCTTCACAAGTTGACAGAGCAACCGATGTCTGCTTCTTACACTGCCACGTGACTAATTTTCTCCTAAAGAATTGACATCCTGCTGACGTGGACTTGTAGTTCATTTTGCAGCCGCCATAATCCGAATCGCTATACGCTGTAAGATCAAAGTCATCGTCATGAGGATACCACAACCCCAGTGTTGGAGTACCCTTCAGATAACGAAATATCCTTTTTGACGCCTATGAGATGGTTGACTTTTGGTTTTGCCTGATATCTGGAGGATAGACATGTCGCGTACATGATATCAGGTCTTGACGCATTGAGGTACATGAGTGATCCGATCATTCCTCGGTACATAGTTGCGTCCACCAGGTCACCATTTTCGTCGGGTGCGACGTCATGGTTTGTAGCAAGTGGAGTCCCAGCTGCGGAAGAATTCTCCATATCAACCACTTGAGTATATCACCTACATACTTGGTCTGATGCAGAAATATCCCCTTTGATGTCTGATCCACCTGTAACCCGAGAAAGAACTTCATCTCACCCATGGTATTCATCTCAAATTCAGCTTTCATTACTGCTTCAAATTCTTTACATAACTCTTCGTTTTTGGAACCGAAGATTATGTCATCAACATAGATCTGGACTAGCAGTAAGTCACCATCCTTTTCTTTGATGAATAGTGTACAGTCAATCACTCCTCTACAAAGTCGTGTTTCACAAGATGAGTCGAGAGTTTCTCATACCAAGCTCTTGGGGCTTGATGGAGCCCATAAAGAGCCTTATCTAGTTTGTAAACTCTAACCCGATGATACGGATCCTCAAATCCTTCGGGTTGACTGACGTGCACTGTCTCCTGGATTTCACCATGAAGGAATGCATGCTTTACGTCTAATTAATAGACTTTGAACTTCATGTAAGATGCATAGGCTAGGAAGATACGGATTGCTTCCATTTTTGCAACCAGTGCAAACACATCATTGTAATCAATGCCCTCCACTTGTCGAAATCCTTGAACTACAAGTCGAGCCTTGTTTCTTATTATGACCCCTTGGTCATCTTTCTTGCACTTCAAGACCCATTTGGTGCCAGTGACATTAGCACCTTTAGGGCTATCCACTAGAGTCCATACTCCCAACTTCTTGAATTGAAGAAGTTCTTCATGCATGGCACTCACCCATGCCTCATCGTTTAGGGATTCACTAACATATTTTGGCTTAAATTGAGACACAAAACATCGATATGCGCCATCATGAAGATTTCCTTTTTCCATTATCGAGGCATAATCAGCTGAGTATAGCTGATTTCTAGTCTGGACTCCTGATCTAACATCTCCAATAACATTCTCCAAAGGATGATAAACATTTAGTCGAGATCTAGGAGTGGTGGGTACAACTACCTCATTATCCAGATTGTGAACAGCAGGTTCAATATCTGAGACAGTGGGAATGTGAGGTTCCGAAGTGTCAGAGGCATCAACATCAGATGCTTGTGTACTTGGAGTAGTAGGAACCTGTTCCCCTTGATCCACCTGATCAGTTGCTACATCTTCATCATCAGAGGAGGAGTCACTTACCTCAAGTGCTCCCCCTGAAGAACTAGAAGGCTCACCTTGTGAAGCTGAAGTTGTTGGATCCAGTGATGGTGTGTTTAATTCTTTGTACATCATTCTGGTCGATAACTCATCCTCAGGAGGGAAGAGAGGGTTGTTGAAGGATTTAAAGAATCCATCATAGTCAAAAAAGAATGAAGGTCCTTTTCCAGCAGGAGGAGTGGTGTATCTCTGTACATCAACGTTGCACCACACTTCTACTTGACCCTTTGAGTTGTTATAAACTCTCTTATTCGGTGTGTTGTATCCAAAGAAAATCCCTTCTTCGGCCTTCCCGCTGAATTTCCCTAACTGAGTTTTCTTCAACAGTGTACATGGTGCACCAAATGGTTCGAGGTACTCTAGATTAGGTTTACGTCATTGGGGTAACTCGTAACACATCTTACCATGATGCTTCACTACCAGGACTCGATTAAGGGTGTAACATGCATTAGCTACTGCCTCGTTCCAAAATTGGATAGGCAGTTTCGAGTCTGCTAGCATCGTGTGGGATTTCTCTATCAAGCTGCGATTCTTTCTCTCAGCAACCCCGTTCATTTGAGGAGTGTAGGCAATGTGAATTGATGCATAATTCCTTTCTATTTACAGAATTCCTCCATCCATTGGTTCTTGAACTCGGTGTCTTGTCTAAGCGAACTTGCCTTACCTTCAGCTTGTAGAGTGACTCCAAAGTAGTTACTAGTTCTTTGAATGATTCAAATGTCTCTGATTTGGATTTCAGAAACATCACCCAAGAAAATCTTGAGTAATCATCCGTAACTACAAAGCAGTACAAATCACCTGCAATACTCTTTGTAGTGACTGGGCCAAGCAGATCCATGTGAAGAAGCTCAAGAGGCAGGTCAATTGAATGAACGTTCTTTTCCTTGTGAGACTTCTTTGTCTGTTTCCCTCTCTTACATGCAGCACAGAAATCTGGTAGTTGGAAGTTTTGAACATTTACTCCACGCACTAGATCATTCTTGATCAAGTGATTCATCTTCCGGGGATTAATGTGTCCCATGCTCCTATGCCAGGAGATGGAGTCTTTTTCTGTTGCCTTTGACAAGAAGCATTGTACTTGATGATCAATTATTGAGCCTTTAAGAGGTCCAAGACATACAAATCGTTATATCTTGAAGCTGATATTAACACTTGGTCCTCCGTAATGACATAGTCCTTTTTCAGAACACAGCACTTCTTGTTGTCAAATACAACCTTGAACTCTTTGTCGCATACCTATGAGACAGAAAGTAAGTTATTTTAAAGTTGTTGAACATAGTTTACCTTATCAAACTTTTATTCTGGTTTCCCACTTTTCCTTGTGCAGTGATGTAACCTCCTTTATTTCCAGCAAATGAAACATGTCCTCCTTTAATTTGTTTGACGTTTGACAGGAGTGACAGGTTTCTAGTCATGTGCCTTGATGTACCGCTATCAACAATCCATGTATTCAAAGAAGCACTATAGCGGACACCCTGCACATTCAAGGAAATGATTAGTTCAGGTTAGGGACCCAAGCCTTAACTGGCTTGGGTGACCTACAGGAATCACACATCATAACTCTACTCACTGTCCATTTATGGGAGACGGCAGATTATTCTTCTTCTTGTTCTCATTTTCAGACACGAGACTTGATTTTTCTTTCCATAAGCCAGTTTTATGTAAGGCCTGTTTATGATAAGCAGACGATTGGCTTATAGTTTGAACTTTAGGTTAGTTGGGTATTTTTGGTGGAGTAATTGAACTCCTTTTTGATGAACTTGGTTTTGAATCATTAAGTTCAATCTTCTTTCTTGGTGTCTGATAATAAGAACATTTGGAAGCAATATGTCGATACTTTCCACAAGTGTACCATGATCTACTTTCAACATGTTGGTGAAAATGTTTCTGTGGGGAAGTGCGGGACACAAGTGTGACTTTAGTTTCTTTAGGTTTTGACATTTCTTGTTTAGATGTTTTGACTTCTTTAACAAAATTCATTGTTTGAACTTGTTTAACATCTTTACTCTTTTGTTTATTTAGACTAGACATGGTGCTCGAGATTGGTTAAATTGTTTGGTCTCTTTGGGTTCTGAATTAGACATGTTTGCCCTGACTTCACCTTAACCTGTGCAAATTGTTCATCCAAATTAATAATAGGCATTTACCTTTTGCCTTCAAAGTGGTCTCCTTCTATTTAGTTACAGATTCAATAGTTTTACTTCTTGAATCTGGATCACTTACAAGGGGAGTGGACACCACATGATCCTTGATTGGGTTATTATTAATTGGTTGCTTTTAGCATTCAACAAGGTCTTATGTGGTGGTGGAACCACTTTGTAACCCGAACCTTCCCCGTGATTTCATTCTTTCACTAAGTCCAACTGTGCAGTTTTTGTTTTAGTGAGTTGACTTCGACTTCCAAGACTGCTTTTTGTTTCTTAGTTTCTTCTTGGGAGTTTAAATAGAACTTTATGTCATTTTTTTGGTTAAAGGCCACAACTTTGGTTTCCCTTAGTTGTTTATTTAACAGTTCTATTTTCTCCTTATAACTGTGCTCATTTTCTTTTAAAATTCTGTTTGCTTCTGTGCACAGTTGTAAATCATTTACTAAACTATCATTGTGATCTAATAGCCTAGCAAATTTTGAATCTATGCTATCCCTAAATTTATTACATTCAGAACAAGCATGATTATCAAAGAGTTAGTCTGTGAAACTTACGTGAGAAGGTTCGGTTGAATCAGCCATCATCGCAGAGTTTGACTGTTCGGGTGCCGGTGATTTGGAACATGTAGAGCTGGGACCTTCTTCATTTGGGTGAGTGACGACAGTAGCAGTATCTTCAAGATCTGACATTACGAGTTCCACTGCTATATCACCTTCACTTGCAGAGTCGTCATCCAAACCCCCAACACATGCAATGTTGGATTCTCCTTGAAGACAAAAAGCAAAAGGTCCAATCTTCATTTAGGATCCTTGCTTGATGATGTAGCTCCATTGGTGGTTTATCCTGACGATTGAAGGTGGAGAATGGATTACCGTTACTTGTCTTCTTGGGCTTCCCACATTCAAGTTTGAAGTGCCGCTTTTCTCCACAGTTAAAGCAGGTAACTTTGGTTTTGTCAAAACCAAATGTTGCATCCTTTGTGGCTATCAGGTTCTGTCCGGTCTTCTTAACAAACTTATTTGCCCTCCGGACAGCACTAGCCAACGCCCACATGTGATCCATTCTTTCGAGCTCATTTTCATCTACCTGCTCGTAGTCTTCATCGGCGAGGTGGGAATTACCAATCTTCCCAGCAATTAGGCCATCATAAGAGTGAATGACAGCTGCTAGAAGATCCATATTCTCCTTTGCTACCTCTACAGTCACATTACCGAGATTCTCAGCCTTCAGTTTTGTAGCATTGGCTTCAGGTGCTATGTATTAGGTGCATGATGACCCTGACGTGTCAGATCCTGAAGTAATGGCTTGAGATGGAACTGCTGAACTGGAGACATATGTTGTTTGGAGTGGGACCCCAGAAGTTTTTAGTTGAGGAGTTGAGTTGTAAAGTGACGAGTTCTGATCATATAAACTTTTCTGGGATCTGTACTTCATCCTCAACTCTTCCTCTCTCAACTTCAGAATGAAATCGTTGATATCCAACTTTGCCAGCATATCATTCTGTCTGAGATTTGACACAAACGAAACCCACTCCTCTGGCAATCCATCTGCGAAACTCGACACCTTGTCTTCCATGGACGTGGTAACCCCATGTGTGTGAAGCTCACTCATCAAGTGGTAGAAGCGGTCAATAACGTCATCCAGACTCTTTTTTCCTATTAAAGAGAAGTTATCAAACTCCTTCTTCAAAGCCTTTGCCTTTAATGCCTTTAACGTCGCATTCCAGTCATACCGTTTTTCCAGAGCATCCCATAATTCTTTGCTTGTTTATTCTCAGAAAACTGATGGAATTTATCCTTAGGAATTGACTGAGTTAACAAAGCATACACCTTCTTCTCTGCATTATACTTCACCTTCTGGCTATCAGTCATGCCACCCAAGGTAGGTTTGACTCCATCAGCACCAACTGGCATGCTATACCCAGTCTCGATTGATTCCCACAGATTAGGATCAATTCCATTTAAGTATATCTCGAACCTTTTCTTCCATTGTGGGTAATCTTCTAACATTATGAGCTTAGGAGGCTTATTGTGATTACCAACGTCATTTTCCAAAAGCAATAGAATCTGAATCCGTGAATCCCAACCTGCTGTGAACGCTGAGTACTGATCTTCCATTTGTATAAACTTTGACTTTTAGAACAAACTGTTTTTCGGGTGCGATTGGACAGATGTGATTGGGCTAACCGTGCGATTGAACGATGCAGATGGCTCAATGGTGCGATTGAACAGATGCGGATGAGTCAACCGTGCGATTGGACAGGTGTGAATGAACAATACGAATGGGGTGTTCAATCGTACGAATGGATGAACGACTGAGTTCAATCGTGCATATGGAAGGTGCGAATGAGTTCAGTCGCATGATTGAGTCAATCGTGCGACTGAAGCAGCTGTTTTTGAAAATTCGAATGTTTTTGACACTTTGACACAAAATTACGATTTTTCACAAACCCTAATCCCCGTAAGCCGAAAATCGTGAACTTTTAGATCTGGAAACGTCAAAAACACTTTTTTAGCCAAAAAGATGGTGTTTTTGAATGCAAAACGTGAGATTTACACCGAAAGGATTGAATCACACGCAAAATCAAGAGCCAATGCTCTGATACCACTTGTTAGGACCGTGTACATACGGAGTACTAACTGATTCTGTGTGTATACCAGTCAAATAGTGCGAAATCCTATTTGATTGGCGATCCATGTAGGATTCTATATGCCCAAGACACGTAGAATATTGATGCGGTTAGTACGTTATGATCCAAGTCGGGTTATACCCAATAACAAGCTTAGCAAACACCAATTAATATTTAATTGATGATATGATCATGCAATTAAATATTTACACCAATTTAGAAAATGAGTTTTCTAAATAAGTTGCATATGAGAAGGAACAACTTATTAGAATATTTAGTTCAATAATATTATTTGAAGTGTTATTTAAATAAGTTAGATAACACCAAATAATAATGAGAGTATACTACTTATACAATTAAATGGTTAATTGTATAACTAGTTACAAGACTAGTTTAATATGTGTGTGTGTTTAATTTAAAGAGGGAAACCCCTTTTGAAATAGATTTTCGTTCGCGCCCCCCCCCCCCTTGTTTTTCATTGGATCTTTTGCCTTGTAAACAACACACATCATAACTAGTCTTGGAGACTTCATTTCTCATTCATCTCAATACATGCAAACTTGCAAAAGACTCTCTCCTCTCTCTCAAAAACTCACGGCACAAACAACAGCATTTTGAAGGTTTTAGGAGCTTTTGGTGGTGATTCTTCCGAACAAGAAGGTGTTTTGCAAACAAGCTTGGGGTATACTAACTTGAGAGGACCTCCCTTGGCGCCTTTGGTCGTTTTTGTTGGTCAAGAACATCCTCCAATTCGAACTTCTTGCTGCTGAAAGGTAGTCTATGGCAGCCCTCTTTGTGGCTGTCCATAGTGTGTTGTTTGCATTATCATAGCTAGCATCTTTCACATATTAAAGATCCTTTTGTTCTTGGGTTTGTTTATAACTTATAACATGAATATAAAACCTGAAATTTCAGATTATAAACAATGTTATAATGGTAAAATTCCGCTGCGTTTTACAAAAGTTTAAATGGTTAAACTATGTTTTATGTTCTATCAAACCAAACAATGGCATCTAGAGCCGGTTATGTGGAAACTAGCTTGATTATCCTTGTGAAATCGGTTTTAAAGGATGTTTATCAACTCATTAGAGGCTGATTTTGGTTGATTTAATAAACCCCATGTCTTTCAAAGTTATATCTTCATGCTTATGATTAAACTTTGAAAGATAGGAATGTCAATTGGTTGATATGTTTGGTTGTTGTTTGTTTGGACACACAAACCCTAATTTCAGTTTATGTTGGCTAAAAATTTGGGGTTTGATGGGGTTTATTTTGTTTATTGAATGATGTTTGTGATTGTTCATTTGATAGTGCATAACCTAGCTTAGACCTTGTGTTGTTTTGGTTTGGATTGAATGTATTTATTTTATTATATTCATTCAATTGGGTTGTAATGTTTTGTGCTTGTTATTTATCTATTTATTCATTGGGATGTAATAATAGATTAGGAGTATTTTTCTTTTACTAGAAAAGATGTATTAGGATATATATTTTGTAAAAGAAGATGCTCGGGAAGGAAGTACAAAAAGAAGACACAAAGTGGACTTGAAGCATACGGATGCGACATCAAGTGGGAGATCCATTGTAATCTTGATTTTGTGTGTTTTTTTGGTAACCCTTAGGAAAGACCAAATGACCACACTTCTGATGGCAAACAAGTGTGGTCACAATAGAAGCTATGGTTATGCACATGTGGTTGTTTATATTATGCTTGTTTGATTGTGATTTTGTAAATGATTGTGTGATATTTGGATATGATAAACAATCTTAATAAAAATGATCTTAACAAGCTAATATAAAAAAAGGTTCTTAATCATTAAGAGTTAATAAATGGTTATTAAAAGGATTAATGATTTCATAATAAAATGGGTTTTATTAAAAGAACCATAGGGTACCAAGTATTTGTAAGCATGCAAATACAAGTACATAGAGTTTTCTAAACTAGAATTAAGAAATCTCTAAATATTTTAAAACAAGTCTAACACCATCCTTTTGCACAACACTTGAGTCACTTGGAAACTCTCAACGGGATAAGGTCACCTAACCATTTTGAAGAAACTTGTGATTTTAGGTGGGGATACCACATTTGTGGGATAAAGATCACCTAACCACCTATGTTGGAAAACTCACATGTGTGTGCAAGTAGGGTAACTTGATTTGCAAATGATGTTAAATGGATCACCTACAATATGGTTTCCAAATGGTGTTGACGGGATTAACATGCCGACTTTACATATGATGTTTAAAGTCGATCCCATACCTCTAGAAGTTGCAAATGGTTGCAACCGTCAATCGCTGACCACCTTATTAATTTAAATCGTGGGATAAAGGTCACCTAACCACAATTTAAATGTAATGTTGGGTTTTAGATTTTAATATGAAAATGACCTTAAAAGGTATTAATTATTAAAAATATCAAAATCGAAAATACTAAAATAGATCTTTGTTAAATTTTGTAGATGGCCACCAATAATGATAATCATGATAACTCATCCACGTCCACCCAATCTTTACGAGCGATTCTCCAAAAGGAACGTCTGAATCATAACAATTTAATAGATTGGTATCGTAACTTGAGAATCGTTCTCAAGCAAGAGAGACGATCATATGTTTTAGACGACCCTATCCCCGATCAACCTACTGAGGACGATAAGGAGGCCTATAATGATTGGCTGAAGTACACTGAGGACTCCATCCAAGTGTCTTGTCTCATGTTAGCGAGCATGACTCCAGATCTCCAAAAGGAGTATGAACATCACGGATCTTATGACATGATAACCTAGCTGAAGGAAACGTTCCAACAGCAAGCGAGGGTTGAGCGCTTCGAAATGGTTTTCGAGCCCTCCATGCATGTCGTATGGACGACAACCAATCGGTTTCATCTTATGTACTTAAGATGAAAATCCACATAGACTGCCTCGAAAGGCTTAATTGTCCCGTCTCGAAGGAATTGGCCACGGATTTGATCCTCAATGGCCTTACCAAGAAGTTCGAGACATTCGTGTTGAATTACAACATGAATGCTTGGGACAAAAGCATTGGTGAGCTTCACTCAATGCTTAAAACGGCCGAGGCGGCCATGGGTAAAAGGGTTTTACCCGTTCTCACCATCAATGAAGGTGGGAACTAGAAAAGGCCTCATCCCGCACCCAAGGCAAAGCTTGCCAAGGGTAAGGGACCCATTTGGGGAAAAGGGAAAGGGGTCGCAAGGGTGCCACCCAAACACAAGAGAATAAGCAAAAGGTTTCTACTAATGACCCATGCTTCAAGTATGGAGAGATTGGACATTAGGCAAGGAATTGTCCTATCCATCTCCAAGAGTTGAAAGCAAAGAGGGATGTCGGGCAGACCTCAGGTACAATATAAATGATTCATATTGATCTTAATGTTACATCTTCTAACACATGGGTATTGGATACCGGATGTGGAACTCATATTTGCAATTTGTTGCAGGGGTTCAAAAGAAGTAGGGACTTCAATCAAGGGGATGTTAGCCACTTCATGGGCAATGAAACTAAAGTCATAGTTGAAGCTCGTGGGACTACATCCTAAAACTTCCAAGTGGCTTGGATGTAATTTTGAAGAATGTTTTGTATGCTCCTATTTTGACTAGGAACATAATTTCTGTATCCCAATTAAGACATTATGACTATGTATTATCTTTTGTTGAAAATGATATTCATGTTTCTTAAATGATATGTTCTATTTTGAAGCTATTCCTATTAATGGTATTTATGAAAAGGTTCATGTAAATACTTTAAATACTTCATTGTACCAAACTAACACCAAGAAACTCAAGTTAGATTTGAGTGATACCTATCTTTGGCATTGTCGTCTTGGTCATACAAACAAGAAACGTATACAAACACTTCAAAAGAATGGTCTTTTAAAAATAAATGAATGTGATTCATTTGATGTATGTGAATCTTGTTTACAAGGAAAAATGACTAAGGCACCATTAGTGGAACTAACGAAAGGGCAAAAAAATTATTAGGAATCATACATTCGGATGTATGTGGTCCTTTTAAGCCAATGACTAGGAATGGTGTAAGATACTTCATTACCTTTACCGATGATTATAGTCGCTATGGGTATGTGTACTTATTAAGGCACGAAGATGAAGCTTTTGAAACGTTCAAAATCTTCAACAATGAAGTAGAAAATCAACTCAACAAGTCGATTAAAATTCTCCGCACCGATAAAGGAGGTGAATACCTAAGTGATGCTTTTCAAGATCATCTTAGGAGTTGTGGGATTGTCTCACAACTCACTCCAACTGGAACACCATAACATAATGGTGTGTCTGAGAGGAGAAATCGAACCTTATTGGATATGGTCCGATCTATGATGGCTAGAAGCACATTACCTCTATCATTTTGGGGTTTCTCTTTGCTCTCCGCAGACCGTATTCTAAATATGGCCCATCCAAAAACGTGGAAAGGACACCCTTTGAGATATGGAATAGAAGAGTTCCATCCTATCATACCTAACGGTCTGGGGTTGTGAGGCTTATGTTAAGACTCCCACCCCAAACAAATTGGAAGTCCGATCCACCAAGTGTATCTTTGTTGGATATCCTAGAGATTCTATGGGATATTATTTCTATGATCCATTGGAACAAAAGGTGTTTGTTGCCAGAAAGGGTGAGTTCTTAGAAGCAAAGTTCCTTATGGAAGAAACTAGCATTAGAAAAGTGGATCTTGAGGAGGATCAAGAACCACAACCCGATGCATGTTTGGTTGTAACTAGCACTCAACATGAGGATGTTGATGATGATCAAGCGGTTGATCAATACACATAAAACGTTCAAAGAAGTGGTAGAACTAGTAACCAACCACATACCATAATGCAGTGTCCAATTCGGATTGTGACAAATGGCTTGAAGCCATGAATGTTGAGATGCAATCCATGTATGACAATCAAGTTTAGGAACTTGTTGTACTACCACTTAATTCCAAGGTAGTTGGAAGTAAGTGGGTTTTCAAGAAGAAAACCGATATGTATGGAAACTTGGATACTTATAAGGCTAGACTTGTAGCAAAGGGTTTCACTCAAACTTAAGGGGTTGATTATGATGAAACCTTCTCACCTGTTGCGAGGCTAAAGTCTATAAGGATATTGTTTGCCATAACTGCTCATTATGATTATTAGATTTGGCAAATGGATATCAAAACCACTTTCCTAAATGGATATCTTGAGGAAGATGTCTATATGGTTCAGCGTGAAGGTTTTGTCGATCCAAAACATCCTAATAAAGTATGCAAGTTAAAGAAGTCAATCTATTGATTGAAACAAGCATCAAGAAGTTGGAATCACCGTTTTGATGAAGAAGTAATTAAATTTGGATTCATCAAGAACGCTGATGAAGCTTGTGTTTATAAGAAAGCTAGTGGGAGCGTCATCACTTTCCTAGTATGGTATGTTGATGACATACTACTATTTGGAAATGACATTCCAACCTTGGAAGGTGTAAAAACCTGGCTTGGAAGTTGTTTTTCCATCAAGGATCTTGGTGAAGCCGCCTATATTCTGGGAATAAAGATCTATAGGGATAGATCAAGGCGGTTGATTGGTTTAAATCAAAGTGCATACATTGACAAAATTTTGAAAAGGTTCAAGATGGAGAAGTCTAAGAAAGGTACAGTACCTATTCAAAGAGGAACGATATTGAGTACAACTCAATGTCCTAGCTCAAAGGATGAGCAAGATAAATTGAAGGCAATCCCATACGCATCTGCTATTGGATCCATCATGTACGCAATGATATGCACTCGGCCGGACGTGTCATGCGCCTTAAGCATGACAAGCCGATACCAGCAAAACCCTAGAAACAGTCATTGGATGATTGTTAAGAACATACTTAAGTACCTAAGAAGGACAAAAGATATGTTCTTAATCTATGGATCTGGTGATGAGGAACTCGTTGTAAAAGGTTACACGGATGCAAGTTTCCAAACCAATCGTGATGATTCACGGTCACAATCGGGAGATATTTTCATTCTGAATGGAGGAGCAGTCTCTTGGAAGAGCTCCAAATAGGATGCGGTGGCTTTATCAACTACAGAATCTAAATACGTCACCGCCTCATTGGCAGCTCAAGAAGCTGCATGGTTGAAGAAATTCATTGCCAATCTAGGGGTTGTCCCTTCCATTCAGGACACCCTAGAGATCTTTTGTGATAACGAGGGTACGATTGCTCAAATCAAGGAGCCTCGTGCTCATCAAAAGACTAGGCACATTGAGCAGAGATTCAACTACATAAGAGATGAAGTTTAAAAGGGAAAGATATGTATTCGCAAAGTTCACACGGATCAAAACATTGTGGATCATCTCACAAAGCTCCTTGAAAAGGCAAAGCATGAAGGTCATACTTGTGCCATGGGACTTCGATATTCTAGTGATTGGATTTGATCTATAATTTTGTATTTGGATATGTGGAACTTTTATTATTTGAATAAAATTATTTTGTTATAATGTTTCAATTAATGTTCCAATTTAGCATGTTTAATCCATGAGTAAATTATTTACTCTAAATGTCCGTAGTCGTTCAGACTTGTGAGAACAAGTGTGAGGGTAAGATTATTATGAACTTGGATTGGTTAATATTCATAAGGATGAATATAGAGCAATAGGTTGCTACCAAGGTTCATAGATATATGTGGGATACAAATATTGGACTAACCCGCATCTCAAATTTTACTACATGGAATCTTCTAGATTGATCATAAGTAAGTTTGAGTAAAAGGCAAATATCATTTGGTATCCTCAGACCTGAGATACATATTGGGTTTTGATATTCACCAGATGTTATACCTTGAACTAGTTCTTCACTGTCCTGAAATATTGGACAGTACGTAAGGCTATGTTTAGGTGTGACACGAGGTGTTTGTGAGAAATGTATGTAGTCAAGATGGGATTTGCTCCTCTTATTCGTTGAGAGCAAGATGTCTAAGGCCTGATTAAGTTAAATCAACAAGGAATGATCATTCTGTGTCCTTGGATTTAACATGACGTCTGAAACAAAAGGATAAATGATTGAGTCACCTAAATCATTTCAAGTAGGATACTTGAATGTGATGATGTTGTTGAATGGCTATAAGTCATGCGTATCAATCTTCTATGAATCTTGTGCAAGAGGGAGATTGTAGGATTCTATATGCCTAAGACACGTAGAATATTGATGTGGTTAGTACGTTATGATCCAAGTCGGGTTATACCAATAACAAGCTTAGCAAACACCAATTAATATTTAATTGATGATATGAAAATGCAATTAAATATTTACACCAATTTAGAAAATGAGTTTTCAAAATAAGTTGCATATGAGAAGGAACAACTTATTAGAATATTTTTTTCAATAATATTATTTGAAGTGTTATTTAAATAAGTTAGATAACACCAAATAATAATAAGAGTATACTACTTATACAATTAAATGGTTAATTGTATAACTAGTTACAAGACTAGTTTAATATGTGTGTGTGTTTAATTTAAAGAGGGAGACCCCTTTTGAAATAGATTTCCCCCCCCCCGTGTTTTTCATTGGATCTTTTGCCTTGTAAACAACACACATCATAACTAGTCTTGGAGACTTCATTTCTTATTCATCTCAATACATGCAAACTTGCAAAAGACTCTCTCCTCTCCCTCAAAAACTCACGGCACAAACACCAGCATTTTGAGGGTTTTAGGAGCTTTTGGTGGTGATTCTTCCCAATAAGAAGTTGTTTTACAAACAAGCTTGGGGTATACTAACTTGAGAGGACCTCCCTTGGTGCCTTTGGTCGTTTTTCTTGGTCTAGAACATCCTCTAATTCGAACTTCTTGCTGCTGAAAGGTAGTCTATGGTAGCCCTCTTTGTGGCTGTCCATAGTGTGTTGTTTGCATTATCATAGCTAGCATCTTTCACATATTAAAGATCCTTTTGTTCTTGGGTTTGTTTATAACTTATAACATGAATATAAAACCTGAAATTTCAGATTTTAAACAATGTTATAATGGTAAACTTCCACTGCGTTTTACAAAAGTTTAAATGGTTAAACTATGTTTTATGTTCTGTCAAACCAAACAATCCAATCAGTGAGAACAACAATCTGATCAATCCTTAGAATGAAACAAATATTAAGAACGAACTAGAAATGATCAGAGACGAACTATGAAGTTGGAATGGTGCACAGGGTCGCTTTGGACGGTAGGGTATGTGTATATTCAAAGTGTTCCGTTGTTCCACGAATTAAGTGGTATTTATAGATTTGGTGTCTTCATTCGTGCGACTAAACCATCAGCATGGTTTAGTCGTGCGACTGAAGCATGCGGTTGATCCATCCGCACGACTGAAGGTCCAGTCGTGCGATTAAGTCAATCTAATATCACAATCGTGCGACTGATCCAGTCTCCTGGTTCAGTTGTGCGACTGGTCCATTAGCATGAAGTGTTCATGCGTATGGTCCATTAGCATACTCCATTCGCATGAGAACATACAATTCACAAACCTATATAGTTAGTTCAATATGCGTTATCACACAATAAACAATGAAATATTAAACATTATAAGCATCAACCACATATTGTATTTCATTTATACCCATTCAATTACAAATATGTAAGACATGAAAGACATTTTACATTAAGCTCCTAAACTAGGTATATATGTATCAACACATAATTTGACTTTGGAAGATATTTCTGAGATTTATGGAAATTTTTCTTCGGAAGAAAAATACTTAGAGTAATTTTACTTTAGAGACATATTTGGTGTTGGAAGAGATTAGAGCTAAGAAGTTTTGCACGCAAAGGAACAAATCTTCCGAGGCTAACTACTTTCGGAAGAAAATTGTCCTTAGAAACATCTACGACTTAGAAGCATATTTAAGCTTTCTGAAGATATATTAGAATTTCTTCCGAAGGTAAATGTCTTATAAGTAGTTATTAGTTTTGAAGACATAATGTTCTTCCGAATACAACTTAATGTCTTCCGAGAGAAATTGGACTAAAATTTCCAAAATTCTAAGGAATATAATTTGAAAAATTTTCTTCCAAGGCAAACTTGGCTTATGTAGGTGATGATATAGATAACTTAGGACACACATATTTAAAAAGTAATCTTGATTTTAGTTTAAGAAAATCTACTCAATATTAATCATCCTAATAGCTGATGCAAGATACTTAAATCTCTTTTCATCAAAAGCCTTTATGAACATATCAGCATATTATTCATTTGCGTCAACTTTGACTAGTTTTAAGAATTCTTCTTTAAAATTATCTCTAATCAAATAATACCTGATGTTAATGTGTTTTGTCCTTGAATGCTGCATAGGGTTCTCAGTGATAGAGAAGCACTATTATTGTCTATGTGAATGGGAGTCTCTTTAAAATTGAATCAATAGTCAAATATCTGATTCTGAATCCAAAGCACTTGAGCATAGCAGCTAGCAGCAATAATGTATTCAGCTTCAGCAGTTGATGCAGATACATAGGATTGTTTCTTGCATTGCCATGAGACTATCTTTTCACTAAGGAATTGACAACCCCCAGATGTAGACTTTGTAGTCATATTGCAACCACCATGGTCACCATATGTATAAGCATACATATTGAAGTCAGAATTGTTTAGATACTAAAGGCCTAGTTTAGGTGCACATTTAAGATATCAAAGAATCCTCTTGACATCAACTAGGTGTGATATCTTGTGGTTGACTTGATATCATACACAAATGCATATGGCAAACATGATATCCCTAGCTGTGAGGTACATAAGAGACCTAATCATAGCCTTGTAAAGATGTTCATCCATATACTCCCCTCAAGATCAGGTCTAAGGGAGTGGTTTCTTGTTATGGGTTTCTTTGTAAACTTACATTCAGTCATGTTGAATCTTGTAAGTATGTCTTATTTTTACTTTGACTGACTTATGAAGATGTCATTGTCTACCTGCTTCACTTGAATTCCTTGAAAGAAATTGAGTTCCCTCATGGCACTCATTTCAAATCTATTTTAGCTTCTTAAAGTCTTTACAGAGCTTTGGATTAGGTGACCCAAAGATGATATTATCTACATAAACATGAACCAGCATCAAGTCATTTCCTGTTTCTTTATTGAAGCGTGTTCTATCAATAGTACCCTCTTGTAGCCATGCTGACAAAGACCTGTGATAGTGTCTCATATCACTTCCTTAGAGCTTGATGCAGCCCATATATAGCTTTGTCAAGCTGTAGACATGACACACACTTGAAAGCTTCATATAAGAAGGCACACTTGACATCAAGTTTGTAGACCTTGAAATCCTTGTATGTAGCAAAAACAAAGAATATCCTAACAGCTTCAAGTCTTGCTACAGGAGCAAGAACATCTATGTAGTCAATCCCCTCTTCTTGTGTGTACCCTTGAACAACTGATCTTGCCTTAATCTTAATGACAAGTCATCTATCATCTTTCTTATTCCTAAAAACTCACTTGGTACCTATGGTGGTCTTCCCTTCAGGAAGAGGACATAAGTTCCAAACCTTTTACCTTTTGAACTGAAGAAGCACCTTCTGCATTGGTTCAATCTAACTACCATCCTTGAAAGCTTCATCAACTCTCTTGGTTCAATCTAGGATAAGAAGAAAGTGTATAGACAAACATTTTTGTAATGGGTTTATCCTATTTTCTCACCCCTATGTCAACATCTCCAATGATGTTTATGGTGGGGTGTGCCTTGTTGATCCAGAGTTGAGGAATCACAGTAAGTTTATTGGATAGATCCAGATTTCTGAAATTTAGATCTGGTATTGGAGTGTTACCCACCATATCAGCTCACTTATCAAAATAAGCTTGATCTAATGAGTTTGTGACATCATTGATGTTGTATTCCATGGAATAGTTATCAGTATCAAGAAATTCATGATCACTGTTACCACCACCATTTCCTTCCTACATTTGAACCTCCTTCATTTGAATTCTATGCCTCTGAACTGTAATTATAGGCACCTCAGATGTATCAGCTGAATTTTTCATGGTTGGGCTGAGAACTCCATCTGTAAGGTTTGTTACATTGGAGCTAAGTTAGTTTCTTGCTTGGTCTTCTCAGCTTAAATCTTGGGTCAGGATCTCCTATTGATAAGTTACATGTAGATCCTGAAAGATTCTTAAAAGATTTGTTAAAGTAGTTGATAACTAAATCAAGATCAAACAGTTAATCAGGACCAGAACCATTCACTTTAGGAGTATGCTGATTAAAGGTCACATTAGCTGACTCATCAACTACTCTAGTTTTGAGATTATATACTCTATAAACGTTAGCCTGGGAAGAGTATCCAATGAAGTTTCCATTATCTGATTTCTATGCAAATTTGGCTACTTGATCTTTGGTATTCAAGATGGTGTAAGGACATCCAAATGATCTGAGGAAACCAATGGAAGGTATCCTCTTATGCCACAGTTCATAAGGAGTCTTACCATGAGTCTAAACTACTAAAACTCAGTTTTACACATAGTAGGCAATGTTGACTACCTCTGCCCAGAAGGTGATGGGCAGTTTATAGTCAAATAACATGGTTCTTACAGCTTTAATAAGTGTCATGTTTCTCCTCTCAATAACACCATTTTGCTGAGGAGTCCTACGAGAACTATATTGTCTTATAATACCCTGTTTATGATAAAATGTGTCATGGATTTGGTTCTTGAATTTAGTTCCCTGATCACATCTTATGGTTTTAACCTTGTGATCACATTCATTCTTAATTTTCAAAATGAAGTTCTTTAAGATCTCAGGAGTCTCATCCTTTGTTCTAAGAAAGAAGACCCAAGTGAATCTTGTGAAATCATCTCTAATGACCAGACAATATGAGGTCCTTCCTAGACTTATTACACTGGTGGGCCCAAAGAGATCCATGCGTAATAAGTGTAGGGGTGTAGTGATGGAGTTATTTTCCTTTGGCTTGTGAGACTCCTTGTGTTGCTTCCCTTTCAGGTATGCAACACAATGGTCATCACTTGTTAACTCTTTCTTTGGCATTACAGTTACCAAATCATTCTTAATTAATTTTCTCTTGTTTTTTAAAGTATACATGGCACATTCTTTTATGCCAATGGAAAGACTCATCACTATTTGCTTTAGATAGAAAGTAAGAAATTTCTCCTGAGGGGGACGTTTTCTACAAATCCATCTTGTACTTGTTCCCTTTCCTTGGGAATCTGTGCAAAATATGTTATTGAGGAATGGCCATCCCAGGCTTGAGAACTATGCACTCATGCTTAGTGAAGAACATGTTGTGTCTCTGATCATAAAATTATGATACACTTGGTAGATTGTACACAATCTCCTTAACAAGGTTCACCTTTTCAATGCTAAGGTTACCATTTGTGACCCTGTCCCTTCCTGTAATGTAACCACCTGCATCTCCTCCAAAAGGAACTGGCCCTCCATCAATTTTCTCAAAGTTTTGAAGCAAAGAGCCATTGCCTGTCATATGCCTGGAACAGGAACTATCAATGATTCGTACATTTCACTTGGTATTTAGCTGTTAATGCACAAAAAAGAGATGGTTAGTTACATTTGTAAACACAGGCCTTCTTGGTCTTGGGATTGTCAAAGTGGACTGAAGAATACAACAGTGATTGATCCTATATTCAGGCTTTGAAGATCATCTACTGTTGTTGATGAAGATCTTTTAGTCACATGGTGTTCCTATATCTTCCACACCGTCTTTGGAAGATTAGAATTGACCTTTAGCACTTCGGAAGTTATGATAACTTTGGAAGTTTTGGAAACTACACCTTCGGAAGATCTTGCCTTCATTGTAGTAAGCTTTAGTGCTTCGAAAGCGTTTCTTTGTTCCGAGACCAATTTTTCTTCCAAAAGCAAGTTTACACTTGTCTTCCTTTCCACTTTGAAGATTTGGAAAGGAAAGTGCTTTCCTTTTGAAACTGGCTTCTTTTTCTTCTTCTCAAGAGTCTTCTTCTTGGTCATGTGGGTAGTACTTTTAGGATTGTCGATGCAATCCTTAGCAAGAGAAGTATTACCACACCTTATACCATGAGAAGTACTACCACACATGATGCAACCAACAGGCTTCTGTATGAGAGTCTTCTTTTGAGTAGAAAGCTGAGCTTCATCACTTTCCACTTCCATCTTCATCTTCTTAGATGATGCAACAGGCTTCTTAGGGTGAGGCTTGCTCTTGGAACTAGATGGTTCAGGTTATGTAGCAGTGGTGGACAGTTGAGCAGTCTTGTTTTCTTCACAGGGATGAGCTGGACATGAACTAGAACTCCTGGTACAAGATTCCATATTTATGTCTTCACCCTTCACCACTTCAAATCCTTTAGAGATAAAGACTTTTTTGTGCTCAGAGTTGATGTGGCCTTG
The DNA here is from genome assembly GCA_024085815.1 of Flaveria linearis. Lineage (NCBI taxonomy): Eukaryota > Viridiplantae > Streptophyta > Magnoliopsida > Asterales > Asteraceae > Flaveria > Flaveria linearis. The sequence goes on along the minus strand of CM044017.1, from coordinate 23,289,224 downwards.
ATCTCTTGAGCCTTTTTTTGATATTCTCTTGGCTGCTCTGATCAAGTTCTTCCTATTGGATTTGGTGATCCCTGATTCTTTCCTCTCCTAAGGAGAATAGTGATCCTTCTTAGGATGATCTTCTTCACTCGTCTTAGATCCATCCTTCACTATCTCCTCTTCATCCTTATCTTCTTCTTGAACATGGTCTATGAGGGGAAGGGCTCATATTGACATGTTCCATACCTTGGAGATCTTACAAATAGTAGAGTGTGTTGAGGGGATATCATAATAGATCCCAGTCCATGCTTATTCTAATAACAAACCTTTGCATGAGATTCAGGGCATGAACTTCCATCAGAGTATCCACAATCTCAACATACCTGAAATATTGTTGAGTCATGGTTTCACCTGTCTTGAAGGTGAAGTTTTCAAACTGCTGCTTCAAGAGGTCTTTCTAGTTTTATTTTCTTCATTAGACCCCTCATACATGAGATTCAGTGCATCCTATAGTTGCTTAGTAGTTTTGCATTTCTTGAAATCTCTGTAGATAGAGTTTGGATATGCAGTTTGAAGGGCGGTCATGGATTTTTGATATACATAAATCTTCTTCCAGTCTTCCTTTGAGTAGTAAGAAACTTCTTTGGTATCATGCCACCAGTAACTGCAGCTAAAGAGGTGCATGATACATGAGGTCCTGAGACAACAGATCCCCACATTCTGTTGTCTTGAGACTTGATGAAGCCTTCCATTCTTTGGCACCAAGTATCAAAGTCATTATAAGTGATTAGTGGAGATTTTCTCAAAGTACCGGTTTCCATATCAGCCTTGGTAAAAGCTGCCATTTGATTTGTTAAGTGTTTTGTGAAACTCAAGGGATTAAAGATGGTAAGATCCTAAATCAAGAGCCTAAAATGCTTTGATACCAATTAAAGGACCGAGTGAGGTGGTCAATACAATCAGTTTCACAATGAGGAGAGACTTAGAACACTTAACAGATCAAATAGGGCATTGAGTTTAGATTGATGATACTATGAACTCAAGTAAGTATGAGATAGAACAAGAACAAGAACATGAACAAGATAAGTTTGGTTTTCAAGAATGTTGTATATTGTTCTCAAGTTCTATTACAATTGTTACAAAGCACCAAAGAAAAATACAAGAACCAGAGACACTTTATACTACATCCTACATCTGACGATACTTTAAAAGCCAGCTGGAAACACTAATCTAGACAACAAGATCAATGTGTAGTCAAAAAGGCAGATTGCCTTTTGACTTGTGAATATGACATGCCATAGCTCACATCCTAATATATTACAAAAAGGATAAAAAGTACAAAAGTGGAATGTTACAGACAAATGACCATAATCTACAGTTGACAAAAGCATGGACCTTTTAACCAGCTTATCTAAGTTGCTGAGTACTCACAGGTGGCACCAGAAAGTAGTTCAGCTTTTTGTGAAAAGCTTATCAAAGAAAGCATGTCTTCTCTGTCTTCAGAAAAATCAGTCTTTGGCTTCGAAAGACTTTATCCTTGAAGCTTCCAAATACATCATCTTTTGCTTTGGAAGATTTTGTCAATTGGCTTTGGAATATTTTTTCAATTGGCTTCGAAAGATTTTACACTTAACTTATTTCAATTGAGTAGTGTAAACTTCCGAAGGAACTTTACTCTGTACTTCATGCATGATGCTAAGAGCTCTTTGGTTGCTTTGGTCGCATCAACCTTTAAGTGTAAACCTTTTAGTTTGCTAAGACACCTATAGCTAGAAACCACTCCGCAGGACCTGATCATGAGGGGGAGGGTGTTGATGAACATCTCTAAAGGGCTATAATTGGGTCTCTTATATACCTCACCACTAGCAGGCCGGATATCATGTTTACTACATGTATTTGTACAAGATATTAAGCCAACCCCAAGATGTCACACCTGGTTGCTATCAAAAGGATTCTCAGATATCTAAAAGGTGCTCCCAAACTGGGCCTTTGGTATTGAAAGAATTCGTTCTTCAATGACTATTGTGGCTGCAACATGACAACAAAAGCTACATCAGGGGATGTCAATTTCTTGATGGAAGGATAGTCTCATCACAATGCAAAAATCATTCTTGTGTATCTATATCAACTACTAAAGCTGATTACATTGCTATTGCAAGCTGTTGTGCTCAAGTGCTTTGGATAGAATCAGATGTTGGACTATGGATTCAACGTCAAAGAGACTGTCATCCACATAGACAACAACAGTGCTATCTTTATTACAGAGAATATTGTGCAGCACTCAAAGACAAAGCACATCACCATCATGTATCATTTGATTAGATATTATTTTAGAAAGTATTGATAAAACTAGCCAAAGTTAACACAAATAAACAATATACTGATCTGTTCATAAAAGCTTTTGATGAATAAAGATTTCAGTATCTTGTATCAGCTATTGGGATGATTAACTTTGAGTAGGTTTTCTTAAACTAAATTCAAGATTACTTTTCAAATGTATGTCTTAACTTGTCTGTATCATCACCTTTATATGCCTAGTTTACTTTGGGAGAAATTTTTTCAAAATGATATTCCTTAGAATTTTAAAAATTTAAGATATATTTTCTTTCGTAAGACATTAAGTTGACTTTGGAAGAAAGTTATGTCTTTAAAACTAATAATTACTTACTAAGAAATTTACCTTCGGAAGAAATTCTAATATATATATTCCGAAGCTTAAAAATGATTTTATGTACTTATATGTTATTGTAGGGGTCGAAAGAGGCTCGGGAAATCAAATCAAGATTGAAGATAAAGTTCAAGAAGCCAAGTTACCGCGCGACAACTAGGTTCTCGCACGACAACACTTGTCACACGAGAGCATAGAACTCGCCCGAGAACTCTGTTTTGTAGTATAAATAGAGTTTAGTGTTATGTATTGTGTTAAAGATTTTTTATTTCCTGAAATTGTACTCAAAAGTTGTATTCATTGATTTCAAAGAGCTATTGAAAGAAGAAGTTATTTACCTTGTGTCTCTATTATCCTATACTTCTACTTCTTGTCCATATTTGTTTACATTCCGCATTCACAAATATGAGATCGATCTGATTATTACTGATCCTTACAATTGGTATCAGACCAAGGTTTGCTCTAGATCGATTGACTGAAACTTGAAGAGGAGGTTTTGAAGAGTTAGAGAGTTGTTTTCATCACATATTGGAGTATTTCATCTTGATTTCAATCACACTTGATATTCTAAACATTATTGAGCTATTAGACATGATTTTTCATCGTTGTGGTGGTTGTTGGAGCTTAAAAGTTGATTATCTGAATCAATTAGAGAACATTAGGATCATATTTGAACCTAAAAAACTAATTGAACACTTGGTTAATATAATTTTATTCAATTAGATGAAAAATTACAGGTGAAAAACTCAAAAATCACAGAGAACTTATTCAGGCGAAAACTTGCTGATTCTGCAAAAATAATGTTTTCACGCGAGAACTAAATTTTGTTGCAAAAGTTTGTTGCAAAAAGATACCTTTTCGCGCGAAAACGTATACTTCTCGCAATTTTCAGTTATTAAACTTACCGCGCGAAAACTTGAAGAAGTTTCGCATGAAAGCTTAAAGAATTCGCGTGATAAGTATGTTATTCATGTGATAACTTTCTGTGTCAAGTTTTTTTCAAAAGTTTTAATTTTTGACTGAAGAAGTTGGTCAGTCTTAAGCATATTACAACTACACTAAATCTCGATTATGAGATTGGTACAAGCACCAAGCCACCGGGACTCCTCAGCGAATAAGATTATCCTGACTGGGCTTTCAGGTTTGAGAACCATGTCATTTACAGTGAACCCCGGATGATGCGATCTATCAAATAGGAAACATATGTTCTGGTCTACAAAAATGACAAGGGTAATTGGTTCCCAAACCTAAACATCTATGGGATGAAGAGGATATGAAAAAGGAGCTTGACGATAAAGCCTATACTGCTATCACTATGGCGCTGAAAACTGAGATAGCACAAAATTTCAAAGATTACACAAAGGCTAAAGACTTAGGGGATGCCATGGAAGATCTGATAATGGGGAATAAAGACATGAGAGAAAGTCGAAAAGATATGTTAAACCAAGAGTTTAACATGTTCAATCACGTACTGCGAGAGACCTTAGAACCGCAAATGTCTTGATTAGTGAAACTCATTACAAAGATGAAGAGTGCTGGGATCATTCTGGAGAATATAGCTGTGAACAAGAAGTTTTTGAACACACTTCCTTACAGCTGGAATAACAACTGCACTACGATTAAGAGAACCAAGGATCTATTCACTTTATCTCTTAGTGATTTGATTTCTACCATTAAGTCCTATGACATGGATGACAAACAAAGGGCTGCAAATTACATTAACACAATAGGGGCTGGGACATCTGATTTGTATGCAAAAATGGCTAGTAACCCAAATTACTATGTCAGCTACTCCCAGTTGTGTCGGCAACAGCAACAAGCAGCAGCTAGTCATTCATCTGTCATATAATAGGCATTACCCCAAGCTCAATCTTTATATCTTCTCATGCTCAAAGTCCATCATCTCCATCAGTACAATAAGCTTTTGTTGTTACTCACAGCCTACAAAATAGACTATTAAGATTGCAGAAGAGCATCTTCCCTTATTTACATCATTCATGATAGTTATGAAGCTTTCTCTACCGGTCGACTGAAGACACCTAATATCATGGTTGATGATCTGCAATAAGTAAATCCTGATGATGTTGAAGAAAAAGACATCAATTATCAGATGGCCATGGTGGTGTGTCGTGCTAAAAACTTTGCACATAGAACTAGGAGGAAAGTGTTCAGGATGAACAACTCTAGCAAGATAGGGTTTGATAAGTCAAGTTTAAGATGCTACAACTGTGACAAACCCGGTCATTTTGCCAGAGAATTCACTGAAGGATGAAATGCTCAATCTGATACTAACCAGAAGATAGTGAATGTTGAAGTAGAATCTAAGTCTGATCAAGCTGGCACAACAAAGAATAAAGCCCTGGTGTCACAACTAATGAAGAATATGATTGGTCAGATCAATTAGAGACTCTTCTTGATATCAAGCTTTCCATAGCTTTGTTGGCTGATTAATACGAAAAGGAGAATAAGCATGAAAATCTACTTGCTATGTTTATGTCAACTGATATGTTTAACGGTGTTTTTGGTATAGAAGAATGTCCTAAGGCTGAGATTGTGAAGGAACTTGAAGAAGAAAAGGTGGAAGAAGTGATTGGTGCAGTACAGACAGTTTTTGATGAAAAGGACTATGTTGATACAACTGTTGAGATCACTCCAGCTCATGAGGAAATCAAGGAAGAAGTGACTGTTGAGCTTACTCTAGTCCACATTGTAATTCCAACTACTGAAGAAGAAAAGGATAGAGATATTGAGGTTACTCCAGCTTCTGCTCAGGATTTAAAAGAAAATGCTGTTGAGACTACTTCAGTAAAAGTTGTAGAAAGACTTGTTCAAAAGGCCTTCATCGTGAACGTAGTCCATGAAGAGACGAAGAGGAAATCTGACACCGATGAGGTATACATTTCTCTTTGTTCTAATGATTTTATTAAAAAGGTAAAAAGATATAAAGTTCACAACGAGCAATTGCTATTAGAAGTTGAGAAACTTCAATATCAAGCTCGTAAATATAAATTCGATGAGAAAATATATAAAGAAAAGATAGGTGGTTTAAACAAATCAATTTATCAATCAAAATTAGATCTATACGACAAAGATTGTAGCATAAATGATTTAACAAATCGTAACAATGAAATATCCTTAGAAATAAATAAACTGAACAGTGAACTCTTGTCTGCTAAATTGAGTGTCGAGATCTTTGAATTATCTTCAAACATGGTTGAAGGTATCATCAAGTCTCAAATGAGACAAAAGATTAATGGTGATAAAGTTGGAATTAGATATTCTAACATTGCACCACCAATTAATCATGTCTATTCATCTTTGCCTTCATCAGCCAATACGTATGATGAAGATACCTATGGTTTAGGTTTTCAACCAAAGACCGACTTAAAACATTCAGTCAATGTGTCATTGACTGTTGATCCTATAATAACAACTGCAATTAAAATTAATCATGATAATTCTTTGTAGAAAATGTGAAGAATGAAGGGTTGGTTGAAGAGTGGGAGAGTGATGATGAATTAGTATTTGAGAAAAATAAAATAAAACTTGTATTGAAAATCATGTTTGTAATTCATCATCGAATATCAATGAAAGTTCTAAAGTTTCTTTCGTTTTGAACGATTGTTTAAAATTATCAAACAAAGCAAAGAAACTTAAGTCAAAAATTAAATAAAGACCAAAGAAAAGAAAAGATTTACAACATCAGTATCTGACTTGAAAACTGATTTCAAGAACAAATTTGTTTTGAAAGGCAACATTGATAAGGAAGATTATATTTTTAAGAAACCAATGTAAGTTTCTTTAAAAATAAATCTTCTATTACTACTAATACTGTGAAACAAGATGTTTGTAGCACAGGTACAAAAGATACTGGTCCTATTCCAGTAATTTCAAGTGATAAAGAAAAAGCTCAAACAAAAGGCTCGTTAAAAACTAAAGAGATTCATTCTCTTAGGACAAATTTAAAAGAACAAGGAAAACGAGAGACTGTTAAGGAATCTTTTGGCCAAAGACATACTAACGCTAGATTCTATGATAACTATGGAAGTTATCATCAACAGTTTGAGAAAACAACTCGAATGCAAATCGTGCATCAAACTATGTGTTGTTATGTATGTGGAAAGCCTAATCACATAGCTAGGAATATCATCATCAAACATTAACTAGTAAACAAAAGTTTCATGACTCTATTGCTAATAATAGAAAACAATTCTTTCTTAATGCAAAAATTAAAATAAATTTGAATCAATCAAATCATTTCATGATAAAAGAATAGATTGTAAGGCCCCGTTCCCGGGCACCTCACAGTTGGTCATTCATCGCACATAATTCATATTATTATTTAAATCCTCGCAGCAGAATCAATAAAATAACTTTTCATTTTCAATATAAATGCTTTTGCAAAGTAATACAACACTCATTACAAATATCATTTGTTTGCATTACAATACAAAAACATTAAACAAAAGAATGTCATCCCAAAAGAGCTGAGTAGCCGCCTCGTGCCATCCTCAGCAACACTACCTGTCAACTGGAAACACATAAAAAGTCAGCGTTGCTGAGTGAGTTCTAGTTTTATAATAAAACATACTTTCATTTGTTTAACTGTTCCTACATACATGCGATCATACAACATACGTACACTTAGATAATATTATTATTATCTTCATCATTTGTTCATTAACTTTCATTCGTGTACCATTCATCGTTCTCATTCACGTTCGTACATACATTCTTTACATTCATTCATACATTCTTTACTTTCCTTCTTACATTCATTACATTCGTTCGAACGTTCATTACATTCGGTGACATGTACGGTACCCCAAACGTCATACTATACTGCTGGTGCTGGACCTGTGGTGATCAACCATGAACGTTGTGCACAAATGCTGATCCAGTCACCTGGGGAGGTACATGCACCATTTATCTTCCACTTTCATTCTATCATACGTTAGCCAAGTATGTTGTAGCACACAGCTGCTCACCTCAGTGGCAATCTCATGATTGCCTGCTAACCGAGTCTGTTGCAACACGAAGTTGCTCACCTTATTATCAATCTCAAAGATTGACCCGTGTGCATCCTTCGGGGTAGCTAACCCGTATCACAGTTGAGCTAACACCTGCCAGGGGTGTGCACCTCCATTCATTTGTTTGCAAGACATCTTACATTCATTCGTTCATTCATTAATGCAAAAATTCATTCATCACGTTCCTCATTCATTATCTTTCACTTTACGTTATTTATTACATTCGTTTCATTCATTCATTCATTCACGTAAAGCCACTAAAAGATAAACACGCATCAACACAAGGACATCGATATTTGCAAATCATCAGTCATTACCATCATATAAGGCCATATCTCACTTATCATACGTACATCCTACATACACGTCTCTCCTCATTCACATCAGCCCTATTTGGGCGATTGAACATACTGCAGTCGCATGGCCTCCATGCGACTGGGTCGTGCGATTGGGCAGTTATGCGAATGGGCATACAATCGTGCGAATGGACCTCCTATCGTGCGAATGAACACTATACGAATGGGCTACTAGGCGACTAACCCTCAGTCGTGCGACTGAACTACTATACGAATGGACCTATGCGATCGAAACCCTCAATCGCATGGCCTGTCGGGCGATTGAGCCCCATTCGTACGACTGAGCCTCAATCGTACAGTTGAACATCAGTCTTTCCTCAGTCGTGCGACTAGCCCTTCAGTCGCCTAGCCCTAACTGGGCAGCGACTGGAGTTCATCACATACAGCAGCCGCGACCTACGGCCTTCAAACTCCTCTAAACTCATTTCCAGCCCAAATTAACCCTCCTAAATCTCAGGGATTCATACTAGGACATCATACAAGCATATGCAAGCCCTAAAACATACCTTAAACACATTACTCAGGATTTTACCCAAATGGGTCAAACATACACTTTTCTCAAAAACGTGTTTGAATCTGTTCCAGCCCCAAAATCATATGAAAACAATAAATGAGGGGTTCTAGAACTCACATTATCAAGGAGAAGATAAAGAGCTTCGATTTGGCTAGTCACTCGACAAATCTCGAGCCCGGATCACCACTTTCTCTCTTTCTTTCTCTTCTTTCTCTATTCTCTCGCTCTCTGCTCTTCCTTCCCGACTGAATGTGTAAGTGTGGGGAAGAAGAGGGCTGCCCTCCTTTATAGCTACAGCTCAGTTGCCCGAGGTCCAGGCGACTGGACCTTCAGTCGCACGAACACCATGCGACTGGACCTCCAGTCGCATGAGTTCCATGTGCTTGATCCTTCATTCGCCCGAACATCATGCGATTGGGCCTCCAGTCGCATGAATTCCATGCGGCTGAGACTCAGTCGCATATCACTCCAAAAGTCAAACTTCCGGGTGTTACAAGTCCACCCCCCTTATTTAGGTTTCGTCCCCGAAACCTGTTATTCCTCGAACAATCGTTGGTAATGCTGCCTCATTTCTTCTTCGGTTTCCCACGTTGACTCGGATCCCTTCCTGTGCCGCCACTGTACGCGCACAAGAGGAACCGTTTTATTCCTTAGCCTTTTCTCCTTTCGGTCTATGATCGCCACTGGTTGCTCCACATAAGTGAGCCGTTCGTCCACCTCGATATCCTCTAGTGGGACGATCATATCCTCGTCTGCCAAACACTTCCTCAGATGAGATACGTGGAAGGTCGGGTGAATTCCACTTAACTCATCTGGTAGATCCAATCTATAGACCACCTCTCCTACTCGAGCAATGATTCGGAAAGGGCCTATATACCTCGGGCTCAACTTGCCCCTCTTTCGGAACTGAATGATACCCTTCCAAGGTGAGACCTTCAACATAACCCGATCTCCCACATGGAACTCAATCGGCCTGCGTCGTTTGTCAGCATACGACTTATGTCTGTCTTTGGCTGCCTTCATGTAGGCCTTGATTCATTCAAGCTTTTCAATCATAGCCTCAATCACTTCCACGCTCCCCAATTCTTTTTGACCAATATCACCCCAACAAACGGGTGTCCTGCATCTCCTGCCATATAGCATCTCATAGGGTGGCATGCCAATACTGGCATGGTAGCTGTTATTGTATGAGAATTCAGCTAACGGCAAGTGGTCATCCCAACTTCCCCCGAAGTCAATAACACATGCCCAGAGCATGTCCTCTAAGGTCTGAATGGTTCTTTCCGACTGACCATCAGTTTGAGGATGATAGGCAGTGCTGATATGTAATCTCGTCCCCATAGCATCATGAAATTTCTTCCAGAATTTGGATGTAAACCGTGTGTCGCGATCTGACACAATCGACACCGGTACACCGTGACGAGTCACAATTTCTTTGATGAAAAGATCAGCCAACCTCTCGGATGAATATGTCTTATGCATCGGTAGGAAGTGAGCACTCTTTGTCAGACGATCCACAATCACCCATATAGTATCATACCCTTTTGGGGTAAGCGGCAGCTTCGTGATGAAATCCATGGTGATGTGCTCCCTCTTCCATTCCGGTATATCCGAGGGTTGAATCTTCTATATGGCTTCTGGTGCTCGGCCTTCACTTGCAAACAAGTAAGGGATTTACTCACATACTCCACCACGTCGCGTTTCATACCCGGCCACCTATAATCTTTCTTCATGTCTTGGTACATCTTGGTAGCACCGGGATGAATGGAGTACCGAGTCTTGTGGGCTTCATCCATGATCTTTACCCGTAGATCCCCAAGACGAGGAATCCACATACGCCCAAACCGGGTTCTAACACCAATTGTGTTTTCACCCAACTCCGTGACCCGACCTCTCATTCTTTCAGAGTTAAGATGATCCTCTTTCAGTGCCTCATCTTGGAACTCTTTTACTTGCTTCATCACATCTGAGGTCATAATCAGTTGGTACGCCTTCACCCGTATCAGCTCGGGCCTCTCCTTTCGGCTAAGGGAATCAGCCACCACGTTGGCTTTGCCCGAATGGTAGTGGATTTCACAATCATAATCCTTTATAAGTTCCAACCATCGCCTTTGCCTCATATTCAAATCTTTTTGCTCGAAGAAGTATTTCAAGCTCTTGTGGTCGGTAAAGATGGTGCACTTCGTCCCGTAGAGATAGTGCCTCCAAATCTTCAATGCAAAGACCACGGCTGCTAGCTCCAAGTCATGAGTAGGGTAATTAAACTCATGAACTTTCAATTGTCAGGATGCATAGGCTATCACGTTCCCCCTCTGCATTAATACGCACCCCAACCCCGAGTAGGAAGCATCAGAATAAACAACCAAGTCTTCGCTTCCATCGGGTAATGCCAATACAGGAGCTTGGGTCAACCTCGTCTTCAATTCTTCAAACGCCTTCTCTTGAGCTTGAGCCCATACAAACTTCACATCTTTCCGGGTCAACTTGGTCAGTGGAGAAGCAATCTTGGAGAAGTACTGAATGAATCTTCTATAGTAGCCCGCCAAACCCAAGAAACTACGGATCTCGGATAGCGTCTTTGGAGACTTCCATTGCATTACTGCTTCCACCTTTGCCGGATCGACCATAATCCCCTCCGGATTAACCACGTGACCCAAGAACAGAACTGAACTTCACGCAACCAAAATGCGTACTTGGAGAACTTGGCGTACAATTTCTCCCTTCTCAACGTTTCTAATACTTCTCGAATGTGACCGGCATGCTCCGTTTCGCTCCTTGAATAAATCAAGGTGTCTTTAATAAATACAATCACGGATTTATCCAACATCGGCCGACACACTCGGTTCGTCAAATCCATAAAAGCAGCTGGCGCATTGGTCAAACCAAAAGACATGACAAGGAATTCGTAATGACCGTAGCGCGTGCGAAAAGATGTTTTAGGGACATCTTGCTCTTTCACTTTCAGTTGATGGTAGCCCGATCGAAGGTCTTTCCTTGAGAACCAACTGGCACCCTGAAGTTGATCAAACAAGTCATCGATCCTTGGTAAGGGGTATCTGTTCTTTACCGTCAGCTTGTTTAACTCACGGTAATCTATACACATTCTCATGTTGCCGTCTTTCTTCTTCACAAACAGAACCGGAGCACCCCAAGGTGAGATACTCGGTCTAATAAAACCCTTATCCAACAACTCTTGCAACTGCTCCATCAACTCTTTCATTTCCATCGGAGCCAATCGATATGGTGCTTTGGCGACAGGTTCAGCACCTGGTATCAGGTTAATCTGGAACTCGATCTCTCTGTCAGGTGGCAATCCCGATATGTCTTCCGGGAACACGTCTGGAAAATCACGCACAACCGGAACATCAGATAGTTGTGGTGTTGGCGTTTCCACATCCTTCACATAACATAAGTAGGCGCTACATCCACGCCTCATACATTTTCCCGCCACCACCATTGAGATCACCTTCGGAATTATCGTGACCCGATCCCCATAAATAGTTACCGAACTTCCGTCAGGCGCTATCAAACAAATCATCTTCTTTCGACACACTATATTCGCCTCAAAGTCCGCCAACCAATCCATCCCAAGCACCAAATCAAAACCACCCAACGTCATCGCAAACGGTCTAACCGGAAATTTGTGGCCCTCTAATTCTACATCACAACCCTCTATCACCTCAGAAATCCTAGTAGATTTACCTATAGCAGTCTCTACATCAAACGGTACATCCACACGTCTTCTACTAACAGGCAATTTGTCACAGAACGCAGCAGAAATAAAACTCCTACTGGCACCCGAATCAAATAGTACAGAGGGTAAAGTTTGGTTTCCCAGAAACGTACCGGACACTACATCAGGGTCCGTCCTAGCCTCTTCCTGCATCATCGTGAATGCCCTGGCACTTGCCTTCGATCCCTCCTTCCCCGTCTTCTTCACGCCGGAACTTTCAGACCTCGTCTTCTTGCAATCTTTACTCATATGGCCACTCTCCCCATAGTTGAAGCACCTCATGCCCTTACACTCCCTAGCCATATGACCGGGCTTTCCACACTTGAAACAAACATTCAGCCCCAGTCTGCCCTCCCCACCATGCCCCCTTCCATATTTACCACACCTCCTCAGTCCCGTACCCGGTGTGGCCACACGACGATCGTCCACCCGGGCCTTCTTGTTGCTCGTCGAAGTCTCACCCCGACCAAATCTCTTCTTGTTCCATTTCCTGTCACCACCTTTCCTATTACCATCTGTCACCACCACCACCGCCCGTTCATCATACAGTCTCCCCGCCAAGTCTAACGCCGACCTAAAGGTGGTTGGTCGGGCGGCGATCATATGCCTGCGAATATCCGCCGGCAAACCCTGAATGTACCTCTTGATCTTTCGCGACAGAGGTGTCACCTGATCCGGCACCAGACGTGCCATTTTGATCAATTTCGTGGTGTACTGTTGGTGGGTCATCGTCCCCGCCTCCAGCTGCAGGAACTCTCTCTCAACCTTGTCCATTTCCCGATAAGGACAGAACTCCTCGATCACCAACCTCTTCAATTCGGACCACTTCATCTTCCCAATGGCCCGGCTACCCTCGGCTTGAACCACGTTATCCCACCAGCATAAAGCCGAATCCGTGAAAGAATGGGTAGCAAACCTCACTTTTTGGTCCTCCCGGCATTCGCTGATATCGAGGACACCCTCCATCTCTCTCACCCATCGATGAGCAGCCGCAGTATTGCCATTACCGTCAAACGTAGGGGGCTTGTACCTCATAAATACCCCGTAATTACAGCCTCGTGTTGTTTCATGCACCGGCTCCTCCTCTTCTTCCTCTTCCTCTTCATCACCTGAAAGAACCGTTTCCGGCCCTGTTTGCTCCTGTCTTCCAGAGGACCTATTCCTCTCCTTCCTTTCACCTTCCCTGACAGCCTTAATTACTTCGGTCACCACAGTCGGTAAGATCGTCTGCATAACCTAATGCACCTCTTCAACCACTACCTCTTTTACCGGGGCCCTCAAGTTAGCGCTCTCATCTACTCCCTCTTGATGAGGGGTCTCGTTTTCCTCCGGAACCACTTTCTCTACCCTAGGTCTTCCTCTTGTGGCTCGCGGTTCAGCACCACGTCCGCCACCACCTCCACCCTGTGAGGCCTTGGAAGATCTACCACCGCCATTCTCTATCTCACACTAAAAGATTCAAACACCAACATGGTCATTCAAGGAAATAGCTTAGTTTATGTGAAGTATAGTAAGTCTCTAATTACAGTGGCCAGTTGTGATTAGCCACTTACTTTACACTTTGTACCCCGAGCACTACCTGTCCTGACTACGTTAGTATCTAACTCTAATAGTAACATATACATCACATAACATGCGCACGTAATACTGGTCAACTTTAGGAAAATACCTGATGGCACGCAACTACTCAGATGGCATTCCTCCCTTTTCTGTCCCATTTTCAGTTTAAGTTTAGGTTTATTTTGAAAATTTACCCATTTCACTTAAACTTTGGCTCTGATACCAACTTGTAAGGCCCCGTTCCAGGGCACCTCACAGTTGGTCATTCATCGCACATAATTCACACTATTATTTAAATCCTCGCAGCGGAATCAATAAAATAACTTTTCATTTTCAATATAAATGCTTTTGCAAAGTAATACAACACTTATTACAAATATCATTTGTTTGCATTACAATACAAAAACATTAAACAAAAGAACGCCATCCCAAAAGAGCTGAGTAGCCGCCTCGTGCCATCCTCAGCAACACTACCTGTCTACTGGAAACACATAAAAAGTCAGCGTTGTTGAGTGAGTTCTAGTTTTATAATAAAACATACTTTCATTTGTTTAACTGTTCCTACATACATGCGATCATACAACATACGTACACTTAGATAATATTATTATTATCTTCATCATTCGTTCATTAACTTTCATTCGTGTACCATTCATTGTTCTCATTCACGTTCGTACATACATTCTTTACATTCATTCATACGTTCTTTACTTTCCTTCTTACATTCATTACATTCGTTCGAACGTTCATTACATTCGGTGACATGTACGGTACCCCAAACATCATACTATACTGCTGGTGCTGGACCAGTGGTGATCAACCACGATCGTTGTGCACAAATGCTGATCCAGTCACCTGGGGAGGTACATGCACCATTTATCTTCCACTTTCATTCTATCATACGTTAGCCAAGTCTGTTGCAGCACACGGCTGCTCACCTTAGTGGCAATCTCATGATTGCCTGCTAACCGAGTCTGTTGCAACACGAAGTTGCTCACCTCATTATCATTCTTAAAGATTGACCCTGTGTGCATCCTTCGGGGTAGCTAACCCGCATCACAGTTGAGCTAACACCTGCCAGGGGTGTGCACCTCCATTCATTTGCTTGCAAGCCTTTCTTACATTCATTCGTTCATTCATTAATGCATGCATTCATTCATCATGTTCCTCTTTCATTATCTTTCACTTTACTTTATTTATTACATTCGTTTCATTCATTCATTCATTCACGCAAGGTCACTAAAAGATAAACACGAATCAACACAAGGACATCGATATTTGCAAGTCATCAGTCATTACCATCATATAAGGCCATATCTCACTTATCATACGTACATCCTACATACACGTCTCTCCTTATTCACATCAGCCCTATTTGGGCGATTGAACATACTACAGTCGCATGGCCTCCATGCGACTGGTCGGGCGATTGGGCAGTTATGCGAATGGGCATACAATCATGCGAATGGAACTCCTTTCGTGCGAATGAACACTATACAAATGGGCTACTAGGCGACTAACCCTCAGTCGTGCGACTGAACTACTATACGAATGGACCTATGCGATCGAAACCCTCAATCTCCTGGCCTGTCGGGCGATTGAGCCCCATTCGTATGACTGAGCCTCAATCATACAGTTGAACATCAGTCTTTCCTCAGTCGTGCGACTAGCCCTTCAGTCGCCTAGCCCTAACTAGGCAGCGACTGGAGTTCATCAGGTACAGCAGCCGCGACCTACCCCCTTCAAACTCCTCTAAACTCATTTCCATCCCAAATTAACCTTCCTAAATCTCAGGGATTCATGCTAGGACATCATACAAGCATATGCAAGCCCTAAATCGTACCTTAAACACATTACTCAAGATTTCACCCAAATGGGTCAAACATACACTATTCTCAAAAACGGGTTTGAATGTGTTCCAGCCCCAAAATCGTATGAAAACAAGTAAATGAGGGGTTCTAGAACTCACATTATCAAGGAGAAGATAAAGAGCTTCGATTTGGCTAGTCACTCGACAAATCTCGAGCCCGGATCACCACTTTCTCTCTTTCTTTCTCTTCTTTCTCTGTTCTCTCGCTCTCTGCTCTTCCTTCCTGACTGAATGTGTAAGTGTGGGGAAGAAGAGGGCTGCCCTCCTTTATAGCTACAGCTCAGTCGCCCGAGGTCCAGGCGACTGGACCTTCAGTCGCACGAACACCATGCGACTGGACCTCCAGTCACATGAGTTCCATGCTCTTGATCCTTCATTCGCCCGAACATCATGCGATTGGGCCTCCAGTCGCATGAATTCCATGCGGCTGAGACTCAGTCGCATATCACTCCAAAAAGTCAAACTTCCGGGCGTTATTGGTCTACCTTTGAAAGAATTTCAATTAATTGAACATTGTTTACCTTTTAAAAAGGCAAACAAAATAAATTACCTCATAAACCAGTTGCTCATACAAAAATTGACTCTATCTTACAATTATTACACATGGATTTGTTTGGTCAAGTGAATGTTTTGAGCTTAGCACGACGTGCATACTATTTAGTCATTACTGATGATATTTCTATATTTACTTGGGTTTTCTTTTTAGCAACCAAAGATGAGACACCTCATTTGCTGATAAAGTTCTAACTCTAGTGGAGAATCAGACTGGCAAAACTGTAAAATGCATTCGAAGTGATAATGGCATTGAGTTTTATAACCGGACACTAAATGAATTCTGTGATTCAAAGGGGATATCCAGGCCATTCAGTTCAGCAGGAACTCCATAACAAAATGGAGTTGCTAAAAGGTGAATCAAAACATTAATTGTGTCTGCCAGAACCATGTTATCAGCAGCCAAATTACCTTCATCATTTTGGGCTGAAGTTGTTAACACTGCTTGTTATGTTCAGAATCGTGTTCTGATCAATAAACAGCAAAATATGACTCCATATGAAATCTATTTCAAACATAAACCTAAAGTCAAATATTTCAAAACATTTGTATGTTGTTGTACTTTGCTAAACACATCTGATTCAAAATCTAAGTTTGATGAAAAAACTGATGAATGTTATTTTGTGGGATATTCATCCAATAAAGTTGCATATAGGGTTTATAATAAAAGATCTAAACAAATCATTGAGTCATTTAATATTGATTGACACGAATTTAATAAAACTGATGCTGGTTCTGCACCTTCATGGTTTATGATTATGGTTCATTATTTGAAACTTTTCATCACTAGTCTGTTGTATCTACAGGTTCTACTCCTTTGACCACATCTATTCAAGATTTGTTTGCTGATGAAGTTGGATCTAATTTATCTCAACCAAAAAGAATATCTTCAGACATACCTGCTTCTATACCTAGCATAACTGCTTCAGAGGATTCGGAATCTTAGGTTATTTAGTCTGATCCTGTTATTGAGCAAGAACCACAAGTGTCTGATCAGAGTTGTTCTTCTACACAAGATGATCACATTGATGTTATACAAGTTCCATCTGATGATTTATCTATTTTGGATGAATGTCTTCAAGAGGAGGATATCGTGTATCATCCTGAAGGAGGAAACACTGTTGAAGAACCAGTGGGTCATAAAGATCATCCAACTAAAGCAATTATCGGTTCGTTATCACAAGGCATTCAGACTCGAAGTCGTTCTAGAGCAATCAATACATGCTTATATTCTTGTTTTATCTTACAGATAGTGCCAAAGAATGTTGAAATGGCATTAAAAGAAAATAGTTTTGTAGAGGCCATGCAAGACGAGCTAATTCGATTCAAGAAGCTTAATGTTTGGCATCTGCGTGAACTTCCAAAGGGTAATTTGCCAATCGTAACAAAATGGATTTTCAAGAATAAAACGGATGAGAAAAGATGTTAATATTTGCAACAAGGGTAGACTTGTTGTACAAGGATTCTATTAAGTTGAAGGGCTTGATTTTGATGAAGTATATGCTCCAGTTGCAAGACTTGAAGCTATACGGACATTTCTGGGGTTTGCTTCATACAAGAACTTCAAAGTTTATCAGATGGATGTTAAAATTACATTTTTGTATGGTGAAATGAAAGAGGAAATCCACATGTTCCAACCACCAGGTTTTGAAGATCCAGATCATCCTAACTATGTTTACAAGTTAGACAAAGCACTTTATGGCTTACATCAAGCACCCCGTGCTTGGTATGCTACTCTTACTGAACATTTTCTTGCAAATGGTTATACAAGAGGTGCTATTGCTCAAACATTATTCATAAGAAAGACTGGTGATGATCTGATTCTTTTTCAAGTATACGTTGATGATATTATCTTCAGATCTACAAATGATGGCACGTGCAAGAAATTTGAAGCAGGGATGAAGAAGAAATTCGAGATGAGCTCACTTGGAAAAATATCATTCTTCTTGGGTATCCAAGTCAAACAGGATGATAAGGGAATTTTGATTCATCAAGAAAAGCATATTCATACTATACTTGATAAATATAAGTTTCAATAATCCAAGATTGCTCCTACTCCTATGTCTTCTCGTCCCACTTTGACTCCAGATCTCACAGGAGAAGATGTTGATCAACACATGTATCGATCAATTATCAGCTCTTTTATGTATCTTACTGTGAGCAGACCGGACATCATGTTTCCTATTTGTCAGTGTGCATGTTATCAAAATAATCCATAGGAATCTCACATAAAAGCTGTCAAGCAGATTTTCAAGTACGTTAAGGGTCAACTAACACTTGGTCCTTGTGTTGGACTCAACAAAGTGCACTAAGAATTAATGCAAGAAAGTATGATGCATACCATTATCAAACAATGAACCAAATGTGTTTTAACGTACAAATCATACATTAGAAACACATTAACATCATTAACATTCATAATAATCACTAACATATATGTAAATTTCTTTTTCAGATTTTGTAGATAAAGAAATGTTTGCTAAGTCACCCAATGTGGATGAAGTCAACCAATGCGGATGAAAAAGTCCACAGCGGATGGTCACCCAATGCAGATGAAGAAATCCACAGCGGATGAAGTAATCCACAGCGGATGAAGAACTACTCCACAGCGGATGAAGAGCTACTTCACAGCGGATGAGGTAATTCACAGCGGATGAACATCTTCACCATAGCGGATGAACAAACAAGATCCATAGCAGATGACTTATCCTCCACAGCGGATGACTTATTCCCACAATGGATGACTTATACTCCACAGCGGATGATTTATTCCCATAGTGAATGACTTATAGACTTAGGATTAATTTTTATGTAATTTCATTTACATAAGGGTAGATTAGTAATTCTATATAGCTTTTGTGTATAGGCTATAAATAGAACTCTACCCTAATCCTTTGTAAGCTTTCAGACAAATTATCAATCAAACAAGCAGTTTTATTCTTGTGCATTCTTACACATAAAACACCCATCCAAACACACACACACACACTGAAATCATACACATTGATCATGGGTTTCCGTACCATGATTAATGTTTGTTGATTTGTGAGAGATTAGCAAAGATCCTTGGAGAAATCAACCTCTTCATATTGAATATTGTTCTTTCATAGTTCATGTTCAATATGTTTGACTAGATTGATTTTCATTAGGTGGTATCAGAGCCTTGGCTCAATCAAACATTGATTTTGATCCTCTCAATCATCAAACATGATTTTAGTGGTTCATTAGCTTTAAAACACACATTCTACAATCTGTTCAATCATCAAAACTCATCTTCTTCTACTCATAACAATCATTGAATGCAAATAAACATGATTTTGAATCTGTTTATGGATTTTGGAGAAGTTTTTTTGATTTTATAGCTTGAGATTTCAAACAAACAAGTTTTGTGTGTATTATTTGATATAACAATACATGGGTATTGTTTATCCTTGTCCTAAACATCATCAAACAAAAGGTTTTCGAGTTAAAAAAACTCTTAAAAGTGTGAAAACCCTAATCGGATTTTTAGGGTTTTTGACACTGTTCTTGTGTTTTTCTTTGAATCCACTGCATTTGTTGAATATTCTAAATTCATTAGAGTGTTCATTATCACCATAAACTAGTGAAAATCTCATTAGAAACACTTTTTGTTCAAAATTCAATCACTGGATTGAATATTTTGCATAATCATCAAACAAAAACCTTAGAAATACCCTAATGTTTTTGTTCACACAATTCACTGGAATTGTGTTTTTGTTCTAGAACATTCATCACAGAGATTATGTCTTGGGCAAAAAGTTTTCAAAACAAACTTTTTGATCGAAAATTAACAAACAAGAGACAATTTTTATTTTTTAGGGTTTTCTGTAAAAAGGGAATCTTGACTTTAGGAAAATGACAAAAACAACATTATTCCCTTCTAAAATCCATCTTGTCAACCTTGACAAGAAACAAACAAATCATAGGACATTAATTAAATAATTAATTAATTCCTTTATTTGGTAAACTATTAAAATTATTTAGTTTATCAATTTATCAAACAAATCCTAGAGACAAATTAGGCTTAATTAAATTATAACACCAGATTAAAATTTAAAACAATCAAGTTAACTAAATTTTAAGTTAAAATCAAACAAACATGTCTGACGAGATTTCAGGAACAAACAGTGGTCTCAAACCACCAAGACTGAAAAACAAAGCAAACTATAAACAATGGAAGATCATGTTTCCTAACTGGATTATGTTTCAAGATCCAGATTTGTGGACTTCCATAACTGAAGGACCTTACATTCCAGTGAACCTGGGTCCAGATTACAACACACAAAACCGGTAAGTTTGAAGAATGTAGCTGGTGATGAACTGAAGAAGGTGAAAACTGATATGAAAGCATATAGTATTCTGGCAATGACATTGCTATTTGAAATCTTAACACGGGTTGAGAATTTCAAAGCAGCCAATGAACTGTGGAAAGTTCTTCACACAATGTGCGAAGGTAGTGATGAAATAAGAGAAATTAAGAAAGAATAACTGAGGACACAGTATGAAACTTTCCATCACGTTTAGGGAGAATCTATTCCCCAAAAACTTCATAGATTCATACAACTTGTAAATGAGATGATTGTTTATGGTCTCAAATACGAATCTGTTGAAATAAACAAAAAGATGTTGCATACGTTGCCTGAGAGTTGGACTTAGTCAGTGTCACTCATGAAAGAAACATCAGATCTGGGAGCACTATCATTGGATTCTCTGGTAGCTAAGGTGGAGGCACTAGAGTTAGATGAAAAGTCCAGAAACAACAACAGTATCAGACATGTAGAAGCATACAAGTTCAAAGAACTATAACACACAGACAATGCTTGATAAGCCTATTAAGGCTCCTACTATCATTCTTCAAAGTGAGGAGCAGAAGGCAGCTTATGCAGCCTTTTCAACTAGCTTTGAAGCTTATTTTGGTGCCAATCTCACACCATCTCAGATCATTCAACAAGATTTAGATGAACTTCCACCAGACAAGGTTGAAGAATGGATCTTCAGTGGCCTATGGCAATGATTGCCTATAGATCAAAAAGGTTTCTACAAAGAAACAAAGGGCTGAGCATGGACATGAAAACAAAGATTGGTTTTGATAAAACTAAGGTCAGATGCTACAGTTGTCCACTATATTGACATTTTTCAAGGGAATGCCAACAACCAAGAGTTGACAGAAACAACAATCAAACTCAAGCATCGAGCAGCTTCCATTCAAATAGACAGATCCCATATCCAATCAGTATCCTGCTGCACCAACCCCACCACAAATCACACAATATATTCCAAATCAGCAATCCAAACATCAGCCATGATCATTAAGAAGGATGGTGAATATGACTGGAGCATGTATGAAGTTGAAATTTAATCTCCAGATCATGCCCACATGGCAGACATTGAAGACAAAATTTCAGAAATCCCGAAATAGGTAAAGGAAAACCTTTGCACACAAGCATGCATAGATGAAGTCAATAGATACAGAGAACATGCAGATAAACTTTTAAAGAAAGTAATTGAAACAAACATTTTAAATGAAAGTCTTAAGTCCGAACAAAAATAATATGACATCAAAATACTTTTATTACAAATGATTTAGACAAATTAATATTTGAAAAGCTAACACTTGCAACTCAAGTTGAGCAACTCTCTTTATCATTGACTGAATCTAAAACATTACAGGTTGAAACTGAAGTGAAACTTTATAAGTTTCAAGTAAGTAACAAGAAGTTTGAAGAACTTCTTGCACAACAAACGGCTTTTAAAGACCCTTCAGGTTTAGGATATAACAAACTAAATCCACCAAACAATGATAACTATATTCCTTTACCTGATTCAATGACTAACAAACAAGGTGAGTCACTTGGCCCACATGACAGAATAGATGATTCAAAACCATCATCATCAACTTCATCAAAATCTTTATTAACAGCAAAAACACCTTTGATAAAATTTGTTAAAAGTCAAGCTTCACCACAAATTAAACTTACAGATTTTTATCAAGGTGAAAATAATGAATATGAAAATGTAACAAGTGATGATGACATTGATCTTCTGGATGAGGAGTCAGATCAGCTAATTACTGAAACTCAAAAGGTTTCAAGTGTGGCTGATATTCCTAAACACACAAACAAAGGGAAAGGTAAAGTCCCTATGTAGCCAAAACAAACAACAGTCACTTTTGAAATTCTTTCCAAGTCAAATTTGAAACCAAAAGTGATGAATAAACAAACAAAAACAGCTTTGCCATACTGTGAGTGGTGTGATCAATACACCCATTCAACTGAAAAGTGCAGATATGGCAAATACTATAAGTATTGTAACATGAACAATCACAATACTGAAACATGTCATTTTCATAATTATTGTTCCATTGTGAAAGGAACAATCACAGATCTGCAAATTGTTTCTTCAATAAGAAGAACAAGAAGCAAAACAAACAAGCTCAGGGTGAAAAATCATCTAAGAAACAAACAGTTACTCCTGAATAGAGCAAAGTAGGAGTACAAAGACCTACTCCTCATCAGAAAATTGTTTTAAATAACGACAAATCATTTTATGACAATTTTCAAAACTCATAAAGGAGACATAAGTCTCAAATCAGACAAAACCAAGACAATGGCTCACAAAAGAGAAGAGCTCAAAGCACTTCTCCTAATAGAGCTAAGACCAACCAAAGGACATCTAGTGTATCTAGAACTCCTAAATCAACAAACAATGTTGTCTTGGAAGAAATATGTGTTGTTGGAAAAGACGGAAAACCCAAGACCATCTTGGTTTGGTTGCACCATCTAACTGATTTCTGTGTTTTCTCAGGGACATCAAAGAAGGCCTGATAACATCTGGTATGTTGACAGTGGATGCTCCAGACATATGATAGGAAATTGATCCCTCCTCAGGATTTTAAGAGCAAACATGGAGGAAATGTAGTCTTTGGAGGTGATAAGACAGGTGGAAAGATAACTAGTGAAGGAACAGTAACAAATGGTTTGATCAGCTTTGAAAATGTCAACTACTGCTCCAACCTTTAGGTCAATCTTCTAAGTGTATCCCAAATCTGTGATAAGGGATATGCCACCTTATTTGACTCCAACAACTGCTACATCCTCAAGACAAGTTTTCAAATACCAAAGATTGTATCCTTTTGAAAACTCCACATCATAACAACACCATACATAGTTGATATGAACACTGTTTCTACAACCACTCCTGAAACATGTTTATTATTAAATGCATCAGAAGATGTTTCCCAATTATGGCACAGACGATTGAAACACTCTAATTACAATAGAATAATCAACTTGTAAAAGGTGACTTAGTAATAGGTTTACCACAAAAAGAATTCTCTGTATATACCACTGCATTGCATGTCTGAAAAGCAAACAACATAGAGTGTCTCATAAGTCTAAATTGGTAAACTCTAACAGCACACCACTCAAATTGCTTCACATGGACCTTTTTGGCCCAACAACATCCTAAGCATAGGAAAGAAGCAATATTGTCTTGTTATAGTAGATGATTACTCCAGATTTTCTTGGGTTTTCATTCTACTACACAAGTCAGAAACACCACACATACTCAAATCATTTATCACTAAGATTGAGAATCAATTAGATCTTAAATTTAAATGTTTAAGAAGTGATAATGGTATTGAATTCAAGAATGACTCTATTTCTTCTTTTTGTGCAGAAAAATGAATGTCATCAGTTTAGTGTAGCAAGAACTCCTCAACAAAATGGAGTAGCTGAAAGGAGAAACATATATTGATAGAAGCAGCCAGATCAATGCTTGCTGACTCTCTATTGCCTATATCTTTCTGGGCTGAAGCAATTAACACTGCTTGTTACATTCAAAACAGAACATTAATAATCAAAGAACATACAAAAACTCCATATGAATTAATGTTTAAAAGAAAACCTTTTATTGAAATTCTTAAAGCATTTGGATGTTCATTTTCAATCTTAAACACCAGAGAACAATTATCCAAATTTGCTCCAAATTTGGATACTCTGGAAGCTCAAAAGCTTACAAGTATACAATCCAAGACTTAATATTATGGAAGAAACAACTGATATTATTTTTAATGAACACTCTGTTACAAAGAATGTCATTGGATCAGACTGGTTGTTTGACATTGATTTATTAACAAAATCATTTGACACATCTTACTTTGATGTTACATGTACAAAAGAAGATATTGAATATCCTATGGTACCTCCTCAACCAACTATTGATGTTCCTCTAACTGCTGATCTTCCAAGGAGAACAACTATATCTCCTTCAAATGCAACAGTTACACCTCCAATGGAACAAACCAACACATCCAATGAAACAAACACATCTACCCCATTTTCATCAACCCATCTGACGCTAAACCACTCAACCAACCGAAGTCACATCAACGACACACATTTGAAGAAGATGATGATTATCATTCCTTACCAGACGCACATCATGATGATGAAATCTTAGATTTCTTTCATGATTCCCTTCAAACATTCAATGAACCTATACAGCCAGATTGTCCCATAACCACAAATACACTTGGCCATCCAACAACACCAGAACAAACATTCAACAATCTTGATTCAACAATCCCTGTTGATCAGATTGAAACAACAATAATACACAAAGATCACCCTCTAGAAAACATCATAGGTGACATTCATACCCGACTAACAAGAAGTCAATCAGACATCACAAACAATTGCTTATATCCCTAGATGTACCCAAAAACATCACAGAAGCACTTAAAGACAACAGTTGGATAGAAGCAATGCAAGAGGAACTACAGCAATTCAGAAAGCAAGAGGTCTGGAAACTAGTTGATCTACCTGAAGGTCAATATGCCATAGGCAAAAGATGGCTATTCAAAAACAAAGCAGATGATAAAGGGATTGTCATTAGAAACAAATCAAGGCTTATTACCCAAGGATATACTCAAGAGTAAGGCATTGATAATGATGACGTCTTTGCTCCAGTAGCTAGACTTGAAGCCATCCGAGTGTTCCTTGCATATACCTCATCTAAAAACTTCACTGTCTTTCAAATGGATGCAAAATGTGCATTCCTTTATGGAAGATAGATGAAGAAGTATATGTTGCTCAACCACCATGGTTTGAAGATCCAGAATTCCCTTATAGAGTCTACAAGTTGGATAAGGCTCTATATCATCTTCATCAAGCACCTAGGAAGTGGTATGAGACTTTATGAAAGTTTCTACTATACCCGAGGGAAAATAGACCAGACATTGTTCTTAAAGAAGAAAGGACAAGACTTGTTAGTGGTTCAAGTCTATATGGATGACATCATCTTTAGATCCACAAACACACAAGTTTGCAAAGATTTTGAAGCTCTTATGCAATCAAAATTCGAGATGAGCTCAATGGGAGAACTCACATTCTTCCTTGGACTACAAGTTCATCAATCACAAGATGGGATTTTTATCAACCAAAACAAGTATGTGCATCAGATTCTCAAGTAATATAAGATGGCAGATTGCACATCAAGCAAAACACCATTTGCAACGGGACTAAAGTTTGGCCCAGATCTAGAAGGAACATCAGTTGATCAGAAACTTTATAGACCAATGATAGGTTCTCTGATGTACCTTACCATAAGCAGACCAGATATCATGTACGCAGTATGCATGTGTGCTAGATATTAAACAGATCCCAAAGAATCACACATAAATGTTTTAAAGAGAATTTTCAGATATCTAAAAGGCAACCAGCACTTGGTTTGTGGTATCCAAAAGATGGAGACTTCTCTTTACATGCCTACATAGACAGTGATTACAGGGGATGCAATAACAACAGGAAATCAACTACTGGTGGCTGTCAGTTTCTTGGATCAAGATTGATCTCCTGAAGTTCAAGAAATGAAAGGATCTTAGCATCTAGTTTGATCTATTAGATTGGATTTGCAGCGGAATTAGTACACGAATTAAACAAATTTAAACAAGAACACAAGAGATATAGCAATGTAAAATACGTTTATAGAATAAGAGAGAGTTTATGCACAAAAGATGTATTTCATTCAATATAAGCTTCGGCAACATTACAATTAGGTCATCTTTCCTTTTATAGGAAAGATGACGTCAGCTAATGTCACCTGACAGTGACATCTAACTGTTATTGCAACAAACTACTGATAGTTACACAACTACTGAAGATGTCAAACAGCTGACATCTTCTTACAAAAGACAAGTGTAAACCATCTCTACAACTACTGATAAGAAACTACTGAAACTACAACTACTGAAACTACAATGACTGAAGAACATGCTCTTCAATCATTTTACAAGTACTGAAATAGAAATGAAACTACTAAAAAGAAAAGTCTGAAAGGAAACCATAACAACAACTGAAGAATACTTCTTCAGTTGTTGTGACAAACTCTGAAGGCTTCAGTACTTGGACTTCAGACTTGAACTTCAGTTGTTGTCATCAACTGATGTCTTCAGTCTTTGTCTTCAATCTTTGTACTTCAGCTGATGGTCTTCAGTACTTTAGTCTTTAGCTGATGAAATCTTTAGTACTTTAGTCTTCAGCTGATGATCTTCAGTACTTTAGTCTTCAGCTGATGAAGTCTTCAGTCTTTGTCAAACAGCTGATGTGGCCTTCAGCAGTTGTTGTGATGTCTTGTGGGACTTAAAGGTTTTTCTGATCTGGCTCATTGGTTCTTTTGGTCCAACAAACTCCCCCTGAACCAATGCAGCCAAAACCTTTAAGCTTATTGAATGTCCCACTTATTGAGGTAGAATGATTGGTCTTTTTCTTCTGGATCAGCTCAGAATGACCCACATCAGCACAGGCCTGGGAAGAAGTCTCAAAGATCTAATTGGCAAAGGATGGATGGGAACTCTGTCTTGGGGAACTGGACACAGAGCTATTACCCCATCCATGAGACCTACTTCCCAACTATAAGCCTATATGATTCTCTGGTGTAGGCTTCCAAAAATACAATCTGTTCCACCATGGTGAGCTCTTCTCCCTCTCCCTCAAAGAATCCTTCAGGCCCGTAGAACTCAGAAAGGAATTTGACCTGTTTACCATTCTTGAGCTCAACTTTTGTGATCTCTCTGTATGCAAACTCATCAGGATGATTATCCTCTAGTAGTAAGTGGAGCTCATCCTTCCTAATTTCCTTAAGCCTCTTATACACCAACCCCTTCTTCACCATTCTGTTTTGCAGCATCTTTTATGGGGCATGTTGGATGTATAGGCCTTTTTGAAATCTTCAAGGATCTCCCAGGGTGATACTACAATGGCAAGTGTGATCACTGTATTTACGATCTTTTTCACTTGCCCATTGTATCTCTGAGGAATGTTTCTCTTTTGGATCCTGTGAAACACCCTGGGATCAGGCCAAATCCTCACTCTCTCTTTCTGATATTGAAATGTGTGCTTGAGAGTGTATAACCTCTGAGCTTGCTTCCTCATGCTTATGATTGATGAGGAGGCTGCATATGCTTTGTCTACCCTTCTCAACAACTCCTCATCATGTAGTTTGTGATGCTCTTCTTCTTCTAGCTTCACTTTAACTGTTTGTCTTTGGAGCTCAGGAGTAATTGTTAGAGGGAGACTTTTGGCCTTAGGCAATGACATGACAGTCGAGATTGGTAGCCTATCTTCTTCCACATCATCTTCTTCTACTTCCTCTTCTAGCCTCAACACCCTTCTCTTCCACTTCAAGGGTGCATCATCGGCTATTGGTTTTATGGGTGAGGGAGTTGGTTTAGTGGTTGTGGTAGTGGTTGTTTTGGTGTGGGAATTTTTGCAGGCTGTTCTAGCATTTTGGATGTGAGTGAGGCTTTGGTTTGGTTGGCTAGAGCAGTCCTGTTCCCAGCACCGGCTTCACTCAGGGCTTTTATGACCAGCCCCATGGTAAATGCCTCAGACGAACACAAGATGCTTTCCCTGAGCCATGACTTGATCTCCAGGACTGATATCCCCAGATACTTCAAAGTGAATCTTGCCACAGCCTCAAGTCTCTCCTTCTCTTCTTGGCTATAGCAAGTCCATCGGTTTTCTATCTCTTGTACCCCTAACTTCCGGATCTCTGAGTCAAGTTGAGCAGTATCAAAACCCTGCCTAAACAACTGATCAATGATGTTATCCATTGATCGGCTGTGTTGGGTATCAACTTCCTTTATCATCTCATCGAACTTCTTCTCAGACTCTTTTTCTCCCTTCTTCTTCTTGTATGTGATATGAAAGTCTTTTGCACTTTCAGTCACTTTCTCCATGTTAGTTCCCTTCTCAACCTCCTTCTCTTTCTCAGTCTCTACAACCAACTCGTTCTCTATTTCCACCTCTTTCTCAGTTTCTTTCTCTTTCTCTTTTTCCTCCTCCACTCTCTTTCTTTGATGTCTTTTACTGACTGAGTCTCCCCTTTTTTGGTTGCATTGGTTGTAAGTGTTTGACTGTCAGAAAGCTTCTTAGTCATAGCAGCATCCACCAGTGGCTGTATAGTAGAAGGAAGCCTCTCATCAAGGGTTTTAATCACAATGTCAGTGATAATGGGTGTGATGAAAGGCAGGGAGTTTTGAAAGATAGCAGCTATTTGCTCAGGGGGGTTCTGTCCCTGAGAAATAGTGCCAAAGCAGAGGCTGGTGGTTGAGATTTTAGGAATGGCTCTATGTTTGTGAGACCTCAGATGAAGGTGCCATCTGTTGGGTTATTATGGTGGCAGATTGACTTGATTCTTGAGAAAGTTTGGCAAGTAGCTCTTTTAATCTACTTACCTCCTCCTCAAGAATAGTGTTCTGGGCTAGAACATCATAAAAGAAGCCCAGGTCATCATCAGTGTTAACTGAATCACCTGACCTCCTGATTGGATCAGGATGTACATGTGTTGAGTGTGGCTCAGTGACCACATGTGCCCCTTGTTCTTGGTACTGGGGACTTCTTGCCTCAGTATTAGAACCTTCATCGGCAGTTGCCTCTAGTGAGCACTTAGATATGGTACTAGCTTCATCGTATTCATGTGCTGAATTAGGGAAGTGGCAGCCTCACTAGATATGCTCATCTCCACTACCACACTGGGAGATTGAACATGATAATCCCTGTGCTAGGGGTTCTCAGCAACACTTGTGTCCTCCCTCTCATTGGTTGGGGTTTGCCCAGTTGTGATAGGTGCCTGGGGAGAGGGTGGAGTATTGAGCTGAGTTAGCACTTTTGCAATAATAATAGTAGGACTTTGTGGGGCGGTTGTAGTGGGACGTGGGGTAGAAGCAGTGTGCACCCGGGGAGATTGGTGCTTTTCAATGGCTACCTCCTCAAGTGAGAAAGGTTCTAGATGTGTGGGTGCCTCTAAAATGGTAGCTTCAGGCTCCTGATGAGAGGATGCCTGAGCGGTTGAGTCTGGTTGAGTCCTTGTAATTACTGGGGATTAATGCCAGTAATTACTTCATGCCTTTGTGTTGCAGGGGCATCCTCAGGGGACTCATCTCCCTGAGTAGCCTTTTTAGGCTTTTTGGTTTTGGGTTTGGTGGGGACTTTGAATTTGGAGGTGTAGGCTGTGGGTTCAAGCTGCTTGGGTTTTCGTAGCTTGGCAGCCTATTTTAGTGTTTGGTTAGAGTTGTGCCTGCAATATACTTAAAGCAATACAGCCATAGCAGGGACTCCAAGGCCAACAAGTCCCTCAGCATTCAGCTGGTTCTCTATAATGGCCATAATGAACTGTGGATATAGTATCCATCAGTTAGCAAGAGGTTTTAAGGCCATATTCTTAAGTTCTAAAAATATGATTTCAGAAAAATTTAAGTTTTGTTGCTCAAGGATAGAGAATAATACCTGCTGCCACCTAGATGACATTTGATCCCAAGAAGAAGTCTTAGGGGCTAAGCAGACATTCACCATGTGAAAAATAAGGTGTTCCGCATCATGGAAATGCTTCTTGAGGATGGTAGAAGCACTGAGGTCGCCCTGGTATCCATGGTGGGCAAATGATAGATCAGTTGTGCCCTTTGGATATCCAGTGGGGAAGGTGGCATCATTCAATTTTAGGGTTTGGCGAAGGATTTCATGAGTGATGACCACCTTCTGGTTGTTGACAAACGACTGGAGAGAAACCTCAGTGTCATTTTCCCCAGTGAGGGTGACGTTCGTCCAGAACTGGTGTAATGATTCGGCATAGATGGTCGGGTTAAGAAGAAAGGTCGTTTTGTATTGTGAATGGACCATGAGATCAATGGCATTGTCGAACTTGGTCCAAAATGGGGATTTGGTAAGGTAGGCAACACAGTTGTGTCTGGGTTTGAGCTGCATGGTTGCCATTAATGTTAGGAGAGAGGTTTCAGAGTTTTTTTGAACGTTAGGTTATGAGAGAATGAAAAACTCTGAAGTTAGGGTTAGGTATTTATAAGGGTTATGAAACAGCTGAAAGGAAACGACTGAAGGTTTTGGTGTTAGTCATTAGTTGTTTGAAACGACTGATGACATGGTTTTAACCTTCAGAGGTTATAAACGACTGAAAGCTTGGTGTTAGTCATCAGTAGTTGTAAACTACTGAAGATATGGTTTTGCTTTCAGAGGTTGTAAACGACTGAAGACTTGGTGTTAGTCATCAGTAGTTGTAAAACTACTGAAGACACGGTTTTGTCCTTCAGTTGTTTGGATATGAAACAGCAGATATTGAAATCAGCTGAAGAGTAAAATTTACTCACCAGCTGTTGTCGTCAATTCAGTTGTTTCATTCTGACCTCAACATTTACTCATCAGACTTTGTCTGAATTTCAGATGTTTCATTGGCCTTCAGCTCTTGTGAATATTTATTCTTCAGAGCTTGTTTAACCATTTTCAGCTCAGAAATCAAACATGAGAATCACTCAAACTGTTGAGTCAGAGTCTCACCCTTCCTATGAGAGAATGTCTCATATTGTTGGGCGAGGATTTCCCTAGTGTTTGCTAAGACCTCATCAGTTCCTCCGAATTGTTCCTTCAGAGCAACCCAGAGATCATGAGCAGTTTCATGATGCATAAGCCCTGAATAGATTTCATTAGGCAGTGCCATGGCCAGAATTCCATGGGCTTTAGCATCAATTTCGAACAGCTTTAGATCTTCGTCCGAATATTGATCAGGTTTCTTCGGAACCCTCTCATTTGATTCAGGAACGCTCACCATAGGCTTGTATGGTCCATGCACCACTGATTTCCAACAACCAACGCTGTTGATAGACAGATGATGGAGCATGTCGTTGCCATATGTTATACTCACTCCTAACAAGCATCGGAGGCTTTCTTGAGGAGCCAGTATGGTGAGGATCATTTGTTGGTGTCGCCATTTCAGAATTCAGACAAATTCAAGGTAAACTAAACAAATCTAGCTCAAACCACTTAGAACCTCAAATTGAATGGCAGAAGCAACAAAAACTCAAACTTTATAACCGATTCTTGCAAATTTTCTAATTTGATCAAACGTAGATAGAAAAAGAGAAGTTTCAATGATCAATTGTGAAATCGATCAATGATTAACCAACTCTGATACTATTTGAAAGGATCGCAGCATCTAGTTTGATCAATTAGATTGGATTTGCAGCGGAATTAGTACACGAATTAGACAAATTCAAAAAATAACACAAGAGATATAGAAATGTAACAGTACGGTTATAGAATAAGAGAGGGTTTCTGCACAAAAGATGTATTTCATTCAATATAAGCTTTGGCAACATTACAATTAGGTCATCTTTCCTTTTACAGGGAAAGATGACGTCAGCTAATGTCACCTAACATAGCTCTTCAATTGAGTCTTTTTTCCACTAATAAAGACTGATGATACCTTGTTTGATATGTGGATAGCTCAACATGGGACACCTAACATCAGATACAACAATGAAGAACTAAATTCTCATGATTGTGTGGTCAACAACACAACTTGGTTTATGGTAAATATTGGTTTCTTTAACATAGATAGCTTGAAATCTAACTTCAATACACCAAGTGAAATAGGTTATAATTGCTCAATTTAAGTGTCTCCTCTATTATGATAATCATATACCTGGAGTACACCAAGACATTCTTTGTTGTGCTGCGCACAAACCTAAATGTTCTAAATCTTGATCCATAAAAGATTCCCAATAAGGAACACATCCTATAAGGATGATCAATCAATAAAGTCTTTATAACTAGCTTCCAACTTGAAGTGCAAAAGAATCCCAAAGCGGATCACTCAATAAACATCAATCAATAAAGTAATTGAGCATATATCATCCTAAGTAGCTAGGTCTTAAGTATTGAAATTACTTTCTAGCATATCTTGAGGAGAATCATACATATCATACAATCAGATGTGGGGTACACATAACTCATGTCAATCAAACCATGCATGATAATCACTCACTGTTTAAACCAACCATTAATACCATTCTTGAGTTTAAATGGATCAACATATCTACAATCAACATTGTACTTGTCTATGTCTATTCTTCAAAATCAAACAAACAACTCAGTGAAGCACTACAGACTAGTATGATCTCATCGTATGTGCACATGATTCACGTGTTTTATGATTAAACATGAATTTTAAGTGAACAAAGGATAAAATTCTTGATACATCACATGTAAATCACTCTTAAACAAACATTTGGACTTTGATAATTTCAAATTAAACATATATAAATTTTTGTCAAAATTTTATAAATATGCAAAAATTTAGGGGGAGAAATTGAAAATAGAATTATCAAAGGCAGCAGAATTGTGCATTAACATACAGTTTATCATACATTTTAAAATTTGAAAAAAAAATTAAATAAAGCCAAATTCGAGCCAACACTAACAAATAGCATGTTAACACATATATATTTATTTATTTTATTGCATAATATTGCTTTGGAGTGATATCATATCATCCATACATTGAAGTGTTAAAATTCAATATTTTAACCTACATTTAAAGATTTTGAAAATATTCAAAATTAATTTGAAAATATAATTTTTCAAATAGATCAAACAATCATAATATTCAAAAGTTTCTTAAAATTTTTGAAAATTTTCACAACTGTTCATACAGCAGATGAGAAAAAGGTTCATCCGCTGTGAACAAAATAGCACTACAAAATTCCTTCAAATAAAATATTTTGACAACTGTACATATAGCGGACAACCAAAACATTCATCTGCTACCAAACAAAATTTCAAGTTATTTATAGAGCCTGAACAAAATTGTACATCCACTGTGAATATCATCCAGAATTACACAAGTGTCCACAGTGCATGAACAAAATTGTTCATCCGTTGTGAACATCATTCAGTCACAAAGTACTCCACATCATATGAACAAAATTGTTCATCCGCTGTAAGGATATCAAACAAGTGTTTACAGCGTATGAACATTTGTTCATCCGCTATGAACATATCAAACAAAGTAGTCAAGTGTCTACAATGCATGAGCAAAATTGTTCATCCGCTGTGAAAACAGTCACTTAAAATGCACAGCGCATGAACAAAAGTGTTCATCCGCTGTGTGAACAGTGCAAAGTGTTATGCACAGCGCATGAAAAAAAAATTTCATCAGCTATGTGATCATTACATACGTAAAATGCATGGCGTATGAACAAAATTGTTCATCTGCTTTGTGAACAGTACACACACAATAGGGTTGACAATGTATAGCCAAAATTGTACAACGCACACTGTGTCCACAGCGGACACTGTACTCACAGCAGATAACCAAAGCGATTCAAATTTTTACACAACAGACAAAACACTGTATACACAGCGGATGTACATTTATCCACTGTATATACAACTCACACTTGTCTAATTTTTACATTTCACCTGTAAAAAGAGAGTGTGAAGTTTATCAGTCAAAATTTCAAAACAGTCAAAACCCTTTGATAAACCCTAATCAGCATATTTGATTTACACAAGTCAAACACCAAATTTTACTTGTTTAGTTGATCGAAAAGGTATAACAATATGATCTCGATGCTTAATGAAACATAAACATTCTGAAATTTTAGTCAGATTCAGGCATTGTTCGACTCATTTGAAAAGTTGATGAACAGTCAATAATGAACAATTTGATGTTATTTAAACAAATGAAACATGAAATATGTGAAATCAAGCATTAGTTGATCATATTTAGGCTGTTAATTTGATGATTTGGGACTAAATCTTCATGCTGATCATGAATAGGCTTGATGTTCATGATAAAGAATAGATAAAATCACTGTTTAATCTTTCAAAATGATCAAAATGTGATTAACATGTGTTTTAGTTGTATTCATCTTTAAAAGCATCAAAACAAACTTTCATTAACAAGAAGTTTTGTTTATAATATCACAAACAATCTTTTAATGCATAAGCATTAGTGAATATAAATTAACTCTTATAGACAAGACCTCTAAGCCCATAACCATACAGCCCACAACCAGCCAGATCAAAACATACAGCCAGATCAACTAATATCACCATAACAACCTCTAAGCCCATAACCATTCAGCCAATAACCATTCAGCCCACAACCATTCTGCCCTCAATCATTCAGTCCTCAACAAATACATTTTCCCTCCCCATCACACAGCCCAAACCTCTCTGATCAGCAAACACTTTCATCTATTTTTAGAAATATAAATACAACACTTGCACAACAAATAGATAAGCATGAAGATGTTGGAACTTCATTTCCTGAACCAGAACCTGAACAAGCAACTACTGCTACTGAGCATGTTGAACTATGCACTGAGATGCTCACAGAAGAAGACATTAAGCACTACAAAGTCTTTCTTTTCACTGAGTATAACAACTCATTGAAAGATCGAATCAAAGAGAGCTAAGAAGTTAAAAGAAAAGCTCAAAGATAAAGACAAGGAGATTGAAAAGCTTGAGTCAGACCATAATGCACAAAATCTGATTGTGAAGTTTGTGGAACAACAGCTTAATCAAACAAAGATGAAATTAAAGGAGAATGACAATGAACTCCTTGTTGCTAAAGCTGAGATTGACTACTGGGGTAATCAGTCAATA
This sequence comes from Flaveria linearis, assembly GCA_024085815.1. Lineage (NCBI taxonomy): Eukaryota > Viridiplantae > Streptophyta > Magnoliopsida > Asterales > Asteraceae > Flaveria > Flaveria linearis. The sequence goes on along the minus strand of CM044017.1, from coordinate 23,253,982 downwards.
GCTAAAGAACAGGAGGTTGATGAATTGAAAAAGATCATAGAAGCTCAATCTAAAGAAATTCAAATATTAAACAGAGAGCTTGAATACAAGGACACTCAGCTGAATGAGGAAAAACATTCAACAGATCTTAGCGAAGATCTGAGTCATTCTGAGGAATTAGCTAATGAAGCAGAAACTAGTCAACAACAAGCTGAACAAATTAAACTAGCACTGATCATTCCTGAAGAATCATACATAATGGATCAGTTATTTAGTGATTCTAATCCTTATGAGAACATACACTACTCACCCATCTTGAGACAACACTTTCACAGTCCTGATACAATTTCTCAAGAAACAAGCACTATTCCTTATGATCCTCTAACAGACAAACAAAAGGAGTTAATCAAACAATTTGGTGAATCTTTGAAAGATTCATCCAAGGATCAAGCTTCATCATCATCTGAAACTCCTTTTAGAACTTATGAAAGAAAAATGAAGAGGTTGTATTAAGCCTCTTTACTCAAAGGCAAATAACCAGAGGGTGAACAATAAAAACCTGAATCTCTTCCGCTTAAGCTTCTAAAAGTTAAAACTGAACCTGTTGAGTTAGATGCTTCACAACCTTCATCTAAAGCATCTACACTAGAAGTGGGGGAGATAGACCAATCCTTTGAACAACAATAAGCTTCCATCATTATCTTATTGATTCTGATGAGGAAGAAGAAGAAAGGGATGAAGATGAGATCATGCAAAACATCCAAGAGCTCTTCACAGATGATCCTCAAACCTTGATGGGAATAGAATTAACAACTAGAGGATTCCCTTATGACTCTTCATACATCTTAATCCGTCTGAGGTTAAAGACTTGCTCAAAGACTTTCAAGAGGTCATGCAAAATGAACAAGAGCATATATACAGGAGATACAAAGAAATTAAAGACAAACAAGAAAAGAATCTTCCCAAAGATCCCAAAGATCCTCAAATAGAAAAGATGACCTACTCCCAGATGAAAAGCTGGTTGAGTCATACAAGAGTCCCATATAGGTCATATGCTAGGAGAACTGTATCTCAAATGAAAGAGATGGCAAAAGATATACAAAAACATGCTAGCAAATGCTCTTAAGCCACTGGTCTTCAGACCTCACCCTGCATCTTCTCCATCCACTTATCATCAAGCTCCTCCTGAACTTCATGAAATAGAAAGAACCAAGACAATTCATGCCTCATAGGCTATGGCCTGAAGGTAATGAAGTTTGGGAGATGATAAATGAGAAGACAAATTTTGTCAAGCTGTATGACAAAATCACTCTCACTGCAGATGCCAATGAAAGAAAGATAGTGGCATGGAAATATGATGAAATCTGGGATGTTGTCCTAATCAAGAGAGTATCTAGACTTGTTCAGCGCTTATCATACATATCCTAACTGGGATCATTAAGCTATGAAGACAGATTGGACCTGATGCAATTGAGGATGGTCAATCATACAAACAATCATAGGGGAGCAGATTTCTATCATATAATGAGAGCTTACATGAATAGACATGATCATGAAATGAAAGCTAAAGCTGATAGAGAAGATAAACTACACATTGCAAAGCTTAGAATAGAATAGGCATTAACAAGAAAACAAAAGGAAGTAGGGGAAGAATCTTCTTCTTCTCAAATTGATTCTGACATTCTAGAAAGGGTTGGTTACCCTATAAAGCCATCTGACTTAAAGCTAATCATGAAGAAGATAGATGGCAACCAATACCAGCATCCAATAACCAGATGGTACTATGATGAAACTCATTTTGATATGGTGCTGTAGAGAAAGCTTGAAGGAAAAGAAGCCGCTGACATAAGACTCTTTGATCCTGTAGAGATAAAGCTGCTACATCCATCTTATGTCTCATTTCTAAAGACCAAGACATTCCCTACAATTGAAGATGTGTTATGTAAGGGAGACTGTTGCTATTTCATAAACATGCTAAGAATTTTGGGCATTGTGTATGTAAATGCTGCATTGAAACAAAGGTTGGAAACAAATTAGCAACCCCTAACACACATAGAAGGGATAACAGGAATGAGAATATCATAAAACCATAATATAGAGATTTTGAAGGGCAATCATGTTGTAACCACACTGGTTAGGAACATTGATGTGCAAAGTCTTGATCAATCAACCTTGGAACAACTTGTTCATTTAAAGATAGATTTCAAATATGATGATCAAAAGAGTGCTATTGACTATTTGTGGAACACATAGTCAATTGGAGAAATGCATTCAAGGTCACAACTCTGATAGAAAAAATGAAGGAAGCTGAAGCTGACCAAACCATAGAGAAAGACATAGATGACACTCTCAAGGCTATGGAGGAGGCAAAGAAACGGTTAGAAGAAGCTGAACCATCTCACTCCGGAGGTTTCTTATCATCACTGGTAGAACAAACAACCAATACATATCCTTCTCTATAATTCTTATTTTATCATTCAATCATACAATCATGCATACATATGTTATTATACATATGATAATCATACAATCTTTCAATCGTGCATATAAGTGATCTTATACTCTTATGAACAAACAATCATAATGTCATATGATTTTGTGCATATGACAAACATACAAGCATACATACATGTGTTTTATAACATACACATGGATTCAAACAAACATTCATGTGTTATTGATATAAACGCGTGACATTCATGAAAACATACATTCATACACAAATACATACATGATCACACACAATCATTGACATTACTTGTGATAATTTAGCACTTGTAATCATACAATTAAAATTAATCATTTCAAACATGTGTTGTACAAATAAACTCATGTAATCATGCACAAACAAACATACAATCAATCATACATGAAAACAAACAATTCAAACAATCATACAGGTAAGATTACACTTGTGCAATCTTATAAACAACCAATTAATCAACACAGGCAAGTGCTACACTTGTAATCAATCAATGTTCATAAGAATAATCAATCATTCATAAAAAACAATCAATCATGCATAAATAACAACAGAAACAAACAAATACAAAACCATCAAACATACAAAGAAACATACGAACAACAATCATACATAACGTACAAAAGAAACACACACATTAACATCATTAATATAAAATGGAAAACAACATGTACATGATTTCTAGGGGAGCACTGTTGGACTCCTTATATTAAACAAAAAAAAATTAACACACACACACAATTAACAAACAAAACAATAAATCAATGGCAACATCATACTTAAGGGAGTATTATTGGACTCAACAAAGTGCATTAAGAAGTAACACAAGAGAGTATGATGCTTACCGTTATCAAACAAGCACCAAATGTGTTTTAACATACAAATCATACATTAGAAACATATTAAATTCATAATTATCACTAACATATACGTAAATTTCTTTTTCAGATTTTGTAGATAAAGAAATTTTTGCTAAGTCACCTAATGCGGATGAAGTCAACCAATGCGGATGAAGAAATCCATAGCGGATGGTCACCCAATACGGATGAAGAAATACACAGCGGATGAAGTAATCCACAGCGGATGAAGAACTACTCCACAGTGGATGAAGAGCTTCTTCACAGCGGATGAAGTAATTCACAGCGGATGAACATCTTCACTATAGCGGATGAACAAACAAGATCCACAGCAGATGACTATTCTCCACAGTGGATGACTTATTCCCATGAGCAGATGACTTATTCCCACCACGGATGACTTATTCCCACCACGGATGACTTATATACTTAGGATTAATGTTTATGTAATTTCATTTATATAAAGGTAGATTAGTAATTGTATATAGATTTTGTGTATAGGCTATAAATAGCACTCTACCCTAATCCTTTGCAAGCTTTTGAACAAATTATCAATCAAACAAGCAGTTTTATTCTCGTGCATTCTAACACACAAAACACACATACACAAACACACACACTGAAATCATACACATTCATCATGGGTTTCCGCACCATGATTAGTGTTTGTTGATTTCTGAGAGATTTGCAAAGATCCTTGGAGAAATCAACCTCTTTATATTGAATATTGTTTTTTCAAAGTTCATCTTCAATATGTTTGACTAGATTGATTTTCATTACTTTGGTATCCTAAAAACCTGGACTTCAATTTATTTTCTTATACTGATAGTGATTATGCAGGATGTAACTTGGATAGATAATCAACTACTGGTGTATGTCAATTTCTTGGAAATAGATTGATTTTATGGCAATGCAAGAAGCAGCAGACAGTGTCCACTTCAACTGCAGAGGCTGAATATGTGGCTGCATCACGTTGTTGTTCATAAATTGTTAGGATTTCGCAACAATTACTTGATTATGGCCTTAATATTTATGACACTAAAATTCTGTGTGATAATACTATAGTGTTAAACATAGTAAAGAATCCAATTCAACACTCAAAACAAAATAATCGACATCCAAATGCATTTTATCCATGACTGTTTTGAATGAAAGCTTATCCATTTGGGATCAGTTTCTTTAGATAACAACATTGCTGATTTGTTTACTAAAGCGTTTGATCATTCTCGATTTGACTTTCTTGTTCAATCATTGAGAATGATTAACTTTGGTTAACTATTATACTTACACCCTTCACAAAAATATTGTGTTTTTGTTTGTTTGTTAAAATAGTAATTTTCTTTAGAAAATCACAATTTTAGGGGGAGAAAATTCAAAAATGATACAAAAATATTGTTTATTCTTACGGGGAGTGACCTTGAAAATGAAATAGAAAAGAATTTTTTTTAAAAAAGAAGTTAGAAACTATACATTTTCAAGGGTACATAGGAAATGACAGTATACATTTCTTGATTTTGTATTGTTACATTCAAAGGCAAACAAGAAACTGACTTGGACTTTGTTTGATATGTTGATAGGCTTGATGAACAAGGATGAAAAGCACTATGCTCTGTGATACACTCAAATTAAATTCTTTATGACTAAAGTGGGGAACTCGTCAATGTTTTGTGAATATATTGACTCCATGCTAAAACATACTGAGAGTAAAATCTTGTCATACTCAAGCCCGTTGCTTTCTGATTCAGCATATATAAGTTAATATATGTATATATAAGTATAAAATCAAAAGATAAACAAGGTATTCAAAAGGAAAACAATATATAAAAATTATATAAAAAATAAATAAACAAAATGTGCAAAAAGATGCCAATGAACACGTTAATAAAAGATATGTCATAGACATACATACTATATGTTAATATTTTTCTTTTTGAGAATATGTTATGACACAGGAGGCAAAATCAAAAGATGGGGCATGTAAATCCGACTTGGCATGTAAGTCCTACACGTCTTGCGAGGGCAAAACAAAGTCCGACTGGCTGTTAATAAGTCCTACAACTTGTTAATATTCTGTGTTCATAAATGTTTCTCATGCTTGTTATGCTCAAATAGATATTATCTAAGTCAATAATGAAATGTGAAAAATTGCTCAAGAGTAAAAGGTTTAAGTTAAATTGGGGTGACATGAAATCTGGAAAGTATCGTGAAGCTGGATAAGTGATTTGTAGGATGTTTGATTGTGGAATCCACTTAAAATCATATAATTTAATCAAAACATGATAAAATCAAAGCTTATGTGTCTTAGTAAAACTTGAAGTCTAAGTTTAAAAAGGATACGAAATATTGACAATCAACGTAACAGTCGTATCTAAAATAATTGTTAGATAATGTCAATGATCAATTTCTAAGAAATATGATCCTATACATGAAAATTTACACACATTTTAAGTTATATCAATAGTTAGTTGTTATCCTGTCATTGACAAAATGATGTTAGTACTTAGAAAGTTCCTTGTTACAATTTTATAAAATTTTTAAATTTTTGAAACAAAATTAAGGGTGTTTGTATAAGAGTAGATGTTTTGTTAAGCATATCATTTTTATAACAATTTTCAAATAAGGTGTTAAAAATTCAATAAAAATAAAAGATGAAAATAAAACTAAAATGTTACAAAAATTAAAGGAATAGAACTTTTCGCATCTAGTCATGCGAAAAGGGTCTCAAGCGAAAAGGTACACATAAGTGAGAACTCAGACTTCTCACGCACGAAGTCAGAACACATATAAAATAAACAGTTGTGTGAGATCTTGAACTATTCGCAAAAGTTCAAACTAGTTTCTCTCACAAATTACTTTGTCTCAAAACTCTGTCCATATCATTTATAGTGTTCATTATTGTCGCAAACTAGTGTTGAAGTGATTACAAAGGTAAATTGTTGATAATAGCTTCGTATTAGAGGTGTTTGAACTGAAACCAAATCTTAACCTACTAATAAACACATAAATAGAACAAATTAATGACAATAAACCTAATACTGACTTAGACGAGACCTAGGGTACATGTTTTGTTGATTACACACTTAAATTTGACAGTTGGAAATTTTGAATTTTGAACAGATTTAATTTGCGAAAACTTTCAAGACTATGAACAATTGCGAAAACTTTTGAAAAGTTCCCATTTTTTGAACTTGTCACTCGAAAGCTTGAATATGAGCAAAATCAGTTTCATGCGAAAACATCAACTTCTTGCACAAAAGTTTAAATCTGAATAATTTAGTTCTTGTGCGAGAACTTAATATTCTCGCACATAAAGTTGATGTTTTTTTGAATTTCTTTTTCTAAGTGTCAAATTCTCTTTTCTAGTAAAATTTTTGTTATTACAGTATCTTATAACTTATATTTTTCTTTTATTATTTCAGATGGAAAGACCGTTGGTATTCAATAAAAATCACAATGCAGTTGCATATCTTGGTGGTGTCCCTGATGACAAGGTAGTGTTTTGTTCTCTTATAGATCGACTAAAGTCGTCTCGGATACACTATGCCATCTCGACTAATCCGTCAATATATACTGATGTTATTGATCAGTTCTGGGCAACTACAACTAATGAGATAGATGGAGACGGTGAATTGTGCATTACTGCAACAATTAAAGAGAAGAGAGTTGTTATCACTGCCGAGGTGATTAACAGTGTACTATTGTTAGAAGATCACCCTCATGCACCGATTAAGATGGATGATGATATAGTCAAGGATTGTCTGATACATACGGGTTACAGTCACCGGTACCCATCTATAGAGAAGAAGTATCTTCCTCCCTTTTGGAAGTATTTGTTCCATGTTATGATTCACTGTCTAACTAACCTAAAGGTAGGCATGGACAACCTAAGTGCAGTTTTCAGATCACTGCCGGTTTCTTTAGTTGATGACTTACCATACAGCATATCCAGGGCCATATTCTCTGAGATGCAGAAGAACGTGACTGCAACAACACAAAGAGGTTTTTGATGTATCCCAGATTCATTCAGATGATAGTGAAAGCTGCTCATCCTGAGTTAGCAGTATCTGATTCATCCACCTATTCTGTTATGGTGATGAAGAAGGATATTTTCACTTATCTTATAGGAGCAAGAGGGAATGCTTGGGATGGTTCACGTTATGCTAAGCTTGGAAGGTTTTCAGACGACTTTCAAGCTGAACCAAGCACCTGAGAGACAGAGACAGAGACTATTAAGATTCATAGAGATGTTACATCTAGTACATCCACATATACTATTCATGCTAAAGCTTCTGAGTCTGCTGGTCCATACACGAGCTCAGCTCAAGAGCGTACTGATGTGGATGAGGTGAACAAATGGTTTACTAGTGGTAGTAGTGAGACGGATAGTGACCAAATCAGGAATGTGATTAATGTACTCCAAGAGTGTCCCAGAGTACGAGAAACACCAACAAAACACACTGTTCAGGAGCGAGATGCTGACTTTTTTCCCGATGACTCACCGGTCACTTCCCATGGAAAAAGAAAGAGGATGGCTAGGAGAGCTGGTGATAGTCCACTTGGTTAGGGTAGAGGACGACGCGTGTTGAGGAAACGTCGGACCCCAATGACCACAGTTATAACAGAGATGTTCCAGTACAGGTTATTCCTGTTACTGTGAGTAAGGATACTCCTACAGTGGTTGTCACAGAATCAACTAATGTGACTTCTATTTCTGTGCCTACCACTTCTATACCCACGACTTCTGATTTCTGAGGACACCACCAGGAGAGCCTACACATGATGATATGTTTGGAGTTACTAATTATCACAACACTAGCCCTGAGCCTAGACTTTTATCACTTACGAGGGTTACAGTGGAATAGAGGGTGAGTGTGTTGGAGAAAGAGGTTATGGAGAAGACATAGATTATTGATGAGTTATACATAGGGATGATTTATAAAGATGAGAGGATTAAGGGTTTGGAGAGCCATCAGCAGTTCCTGATCAGTTACGTACACATCATGGAACAGAACTTAAGAAATCTCACCTCATATGTGTATTCATCTTTCACATCATATACCTCTGAGGTTGGAGAGTCTAATGGAAAACAAGATGTTAGTCCAGATGCTGAGGTTGATATAGTCATAGCTATAGAGCCTATTATTGAGCCTGTGATAGCTCCAGTACATGTTAAGGAGCCGGTTATTGCTACAGGGCATGTTATAGATCATGTTCATACTAAAGGGACTATAAACACTGCTATTCATGATCAAGAGCCTATATCAGATGACCCTATTCAGGCTACTGAGGATCAGCTTGTACTTTTTACTGGAGAGGTGTTTGTTGAGCCTGAACATGTGTTGCCTATACATGATCCTTTTAGCGAGGATGATGATTTGAATCATATTAATTTTGATTTTGATGATGAGGATGGTGATGAAGATGATGATAGTAAGAATGATGATGATGAGGATGGTGATGAGGGAGATGGTAGAAATGGAACTGATGATAATTGAGATAATGATGACCAAGGAGGTGACATGAGTGCTGGTTCGTCAGGGTCTGCCAATGTCTCCTGACTAAGTCCTGATGACATAGCAGATTACACACCCTTGGATCATGCTCCGGAGGAAGAATAAGAGAAAGAATTTTATACTCTTATTGCCGAGAACGAAGAAGAAGGTTTATCTTCATTTGAGGATTTGGAAGAGATGGTGGTTGATTATACAGATATATTTGGGAATAGTCTCAAAGATTTGTTATCTAACATTTTGATTGAAGAAGGAGAAATTATAGGAGAGACAAGTGCTACACCAGCTGACAAGTCAGCAGATCAAACTGGTCAAAGTGTTGCACATCAGGTCGGAAATCTGACTATTGCTGCTCCACCATCGCCGGCCTATAATCATATACTGAGACATTCCAAACCTTTCACAAGGTACAGAAATTCAGAACCAATCATTAGCTGGGCGTATGATGCTGAGAAGAAAATGTATGTGATAAAGAGAAGAGGAGGTGCTATCGAGTGTTATCAGGATGAACTCGACTTTCATACACTCAGAGCATCTGATTTATACTCTATGAGTTGTGTTCCTTTTATCAATCCAAGTAATTAGGAGAAAGGGAATTGGATTAGGAACCTGATTTATAGACACAACATATCCAACTTCAAGGATTTATTACTTTCAGACCAAAGTCATTGAAGATTAAAACCATATAGATCCGAACACCAAAAAACCAATAAAGATACGAGTTTACAAGCATCCAAGGTATGTGAGGAAGATACCTATTCACGCTCCAGTGCCCATTAATAGCTTATCCAAGCTTATGTCATGGAGTTATGAAAAGGATACTGGCATGCTGTTATACAATGTGTAGATAAAGAATACCATATCATTGACCCTGTGGATCTGCTTATGTTTGAAAGGGATGATTTCATAAGGTTGCAGGCTTGTCCTATCGCAGTTGATGAATCAGTTCGTTTTTTGGCAGCATAGTATGTTTGGTTGATAACGAAGGCCTTGAACAACAAGATGTATGCTTATGGAGGCAGCTATCAAGTGGATGACGTAGACTTCTAGACAGCATTAATTTACTAAGCCTAGGGGGAGATTGTAGGGGTTGCTTGGGAACTCAAATCAAGGTTGAATCAAGATTTAATATCTTCTACAACCAAATATATCCCGGAAACCAAAATACTCTAAATATCTTTCTTCTGAAGCAAATTTTTATCAAGCTAACGAATATCTTCCAAATCAAATTGGCTTTGGAAGTTTTCTCAAAACTTTCGAAGACAAATTACCTTTGGAAGATTATAGACTTCCAAAAATATACCTTTTTGGCACTTTTTCAGAGGTGGAACCGGAATTTAGATTTGAATGTTTATCCTTTTGCATTAACTTTGTCTCAAATCCAACCATATAAATATTACTTTAGCGGTTCCCCCTCTTTCTCATTCATCTTCATTTGCAAAAGTTCAAACCCTAAATTCATCAATAAAACGACTTTGTTCTTAGCTTTCTTCACTTCTGAGCTACTCAAAATGGCCAACCCTGATCCCTGAAACCAACTACATTTTTCCATGCATCTGCCATAGTGAAGGGGAAGACAATTTTCATCACTCCACCACCATCAACTCTCATCTGAGGCTGGATGATAAAGAAGGCGAGTTGTCCTTTCTAAAATCTACTATCAATAACTCACTCCAGCAGATGGGCTATGAAGGAGACGACTATGTCAGAACCTTTAAGAAGGGTAAGGTTTTCTCTTAATGGAAGTACCTTCTACATGTGGTAATCCACTCTCTATCCAACAAACATGGAGGTTGGGACCATATTCCTAAGGACTAGTCCTACATAGTGCATCGGATGGTTCAAGGGGTTTAGTTCAACTACTCATGGTTTGTTTATACAAAGCTGCTTGCTAACTTGGACTTCTTAGAATACTATGTTTCCTACATATGTTTAACACATTCTTAACAGTGAATTGGACTCACAATTAAGGGAAACAATTAATGCTCTTAAACAAAGATAAAGCCCGACATCTCCTAAACAATAAGAAAGTCCAATGTTGCTTCTCAAGGGTAGAAACATCCCAGATCCAAAAAATGTTAGAGCTCATTATTCAAGGTGATAACCTGGTGGTATCAGCCAATGTTAAACCCAAACCTTCTACATTTGCACCACCTATACTAAAAAATCGAAATGAACCCCTGCCCAGTCTACTTAGGATGAGTCGGCCCCCATACAACAACCCATGTAGGAGGAAGTGGAAACAAGAGCTCCTACTCCCAACATTTCTTTTATTAGTGCTGAGATTCCTCATGCTCAGCCTGATAAGCTCATTACCCGAGCTTTAAGCCATCAATCTGAGACTCAAAACCAATAGATCAACCTTCAGGGGAATGTCACCATCCCCAGCCTTTAGAGTTAAAGTAACCCATCCTTGACCTTAAATTCTATGATGATGAGGATATGGGATTTAGTGAGCACCATGAGTCTCTCTTCTCCACCCCTACTTAATGAGAGATGAGTGCTCCTGAATCGCCTATATCTAGGTCACATCATCCACCCCCAACTGAGGTGGACCTCCCTGAACATGTCCAGGAAGACCATATGGAAGAGGCTCTGACTTTTGCAAGTGATTACATCATTAAGACCTCAACCATGGCAACCCATCCCATTGACATTTCTCTTGAAGCTGTCATGGTGCAGGGAAAATATAACAGCCAAGAACCCCAAGCTGATGATGAGGAAAAAGACTTTGGTCCCATTCTTACATCCCTTATGCTTATTCTGATGAAGATGGGGGCGTCTGAAACTAAAGGTGTAACTACTATAAAAAACGTGCACCTATTTATTTCAAAGGTAAGTCACCTGGAATTGTAGGTGGCTACCTTAAAAAGACAGGTTAGTGACCAGCAACTTGAGATCACCGATCTCAAGGGAAAATTAGCTGAGAGACCTGTCAGGCAAACTAAACTAGGTCCTCAAGAACATGTGGATGTGGTGGACCTAACCCTTAACTCCCCTATACAAGAGGCTAATGCTACCAAAATGAGGGAGAAAGTCCTACCTATAATCACGAAACCTAGGAGATCTACCCAGAGTATGGACATAGGGGACTTATCACCCTCACTTGCAGTTGTCCGTACTTAATAGGCTCCTCAGGCCCACATTGATATGGATTCCCTGATTCAAAGCTTTTTAAGGAGGGTATACCAAAGGAAATGTCTACCTTATCCTACCCTACTGAAAATCCAATAGTGGGATGGAGGTATGATGCTAATAGGAGAGCCTTGGTAAACTCTAGGTCTTAAGGACAATATGAATTCTTTAACTTTAATAACTTGAGATATTATAAGAGCACCTATATGGTTGACCTGTCACTTGCCAACCTAAGTCAAAATAGGAAAGCTAGAAGGTTAGCTAAAAGGATTCAAGATAGGGTGCTTGAAGAGTTCAAAAGAAGAACCAAGCCATATAGACAGAGGCTAGCAGGTAAGACTGTTGGTCAATTGGATGCTGAGGTGGACCTTAAGATTAGCTTTGAAGGGGAAAGCTTGGCTGAAGGCCTAGTAGTTGAGCCTTTAAATATTAAGATAGCAATTGCTTTAACACCTAGTACCCTCAGTGTGGCACCAGCTGGTAAGGGTGTCTCACAGCCTCTCTCTGGCTGAAGCTCAAGTGAAACTCCAAGCAATAAATGCCAAAGCTCTCTTCACCATGAGTCACACAGGCCAGTAACTGACAAGGGAAGAGGAAGATGACCTCTAAGGAGATTGAGGAGGGGAAGAGAGAGAAGAGGAATGCAAGGGGAGAGAGTTCAAGTGAGACCCCTGGTTTTTTGAAAGCTATAATCAGGGCTGTCCCCAGGCCAAGCACTCAAGAAGATGAGTAAGAGAAGCCAGATTGAACTATCTTGGGTCTAGGAATTACAATCTTGACGAACTCAACTCTCTTCTCTTGGAAGAACCGATTGAACTGGTTGACATGGAAGTCCCAAACGAGAGGAAGGACACTAAGGATGCAGATTGCTTCTTAAAATCAAAGAAGAAAGGAAAGGAAAAAGACAAAGCTCCTATCCTCTCCCCAGTTTAGGAAAATCCTTCAAGTAGAGGCTGTGGCTACTGAGCAAGAAACTCAAGTAGGGAGGGAACAAGACAGATAGAGGATGATAACCTACCTGAGTGCCACAAGCCTCAGTCAGGCAACAAACCTTCTTCCCCTTTCCTATGAATACATTGAATTTGAATATCTCAAGCAACTTGAGCAAGAAGTGCTAAAAGAGCAATGATTGCTAATAGGAAGATTAGGGAAGAGGTTGCAAAGTCTAGGGCCACCATCAGAACCAATCAGAAGAAGTACATTAAAAGATACAAGATGGTGAGCTTCTTGAAGTTTTATGGGTTATTTGGAAGGAAACTTGGTCCACTATCTCTATCCAACATGGATGAGCACATTAGAGTGATCAAGTAGAAGATCAAGAGGGGTAAACTGGTTAACTTGCATTCTCCACCAAGTCAGGTTGCACCTGAAGTTAAGGTCAAGGTTGAACTCTAAAAGACAACACAATATGGACCTAGTCATCTATCATAGCTAGCTTCATCTTATGACCTACAGTAGGGTCCTGATTTGTCTCTTTTGAACCTATAAAGGAAAAGGACTCAACTGAGAAGGACAAACAAGAATCATGTGGTACGAAACTCCAACCTTATTAGTCAAAATATAGAAAAAGTAAGAGGATGGCCATTAGAAGGCACAAAAGAAGAAGAATAAGTTCAAGGAATCCACCTCTGCACCTCAGGGGGTGTCAAAACATCTCGTGGGTGCTCAAGAAGAGGCTACTCAACAAAGTCTACTCAATGTAGAGGCTCTTGCTGCTGAGAGACCCATCTTATTTTGAGTATTTTCTACTAACCCAGACAGATGGTATGTCACTTGAGATAAAGGGGGTCAAGACATATACTACTGGTAAAACATACTTATCCTCTCTCTTCATGATCTCTATGACATGATGTAGGTACTTTTAAAGTCCGAGGAATCCTGACCAACTGATGATGAAGGGAATGGTTTGATTCTGATAAGTCCTGTCAGCAGATGAAGATCAAGCTTCAAGGTTCTTTGTTAGTTTTGGGAGCATCAGCCTAGGGGGACTTTGTACCAATTACACTTAGAGGCTAATGGAACCAAAGAGCTCTCAGCATGTACATGTGAAGTACAAGGAAGTTGTATCAGATTATTTGATATAACTCATTGAATTATGCTAAGTATCAAATATTTTGAAGCCTAAAGGCCAAATCTTTTGAAGCCAAAGATGAAGCCTTTCGAAGCTTCAAAGACAAAGTCTTCCGAAGCCAAAGACTAATTTTTTCCAAAGACAGAGATGACAGCTTTATCTGAATCACCTTTTGACAAAAGCTGACTACTTTCTGCTGCCACCTCTAAAGACTCACCAACTTAGATGAGTTGGTGAAAAGTCCATAGTTTCATCGAGCTATATATTAAGGTCTTATGTCTTTAACTTACTACTTTTGTACTTTTACACTTTTTTTATTAGATAAGAATGTGAGCTATGGCATGTCATATTCACTAGTCAAAAGGAAATATACCTTTTGACTTCATTGATCTTGTTGTCTAGATTAGTGTTTCCAGCCAGCCTTCAAAGTAGGATGTAGTATAATGTATCTCAAGTACTTGGAATTTATATGTAAGCTTTGTAACAATTGTAAGAACTTAAGATCAATATATATCATTCTTGAAAAACCATTTTAGTGTGTTCTTGTTCTTACTCTGTTCCTTGCTTGTGTTATTTGTTTTATCATAAACTAGTTCCCTATAAGATATGCTAAGTGTTATAACTCTCCTAACAACTGTGAAACTATTGCATTGACCCCCTTCAACGGTCCTGCATTTGGTCTTATTCATGAAGTAGAAGGACGGTAATATGTGGATGTGCATCAACTACCATAAGTTGAACAAGTTGACTATAAAGAACCTATATCCATTACCGAGGATTGATTACTGGTTCTATCAGCTTCAAGGTGTCAGTTGGTTTTCGAGGATAGACTTCAATCTTGCTACCATCAGCTAAAGGTGAAAGAGTAAGATATTCGTAAGATAGCTTTCCATACGCGTTATGGACATTACGAGTTTCTGCTGATGTCTTTTGGTTTACCTAATGCGCCAGCTGTTTTATGGATCTCATGAATCATGTATGTCGACCAATGTTTGAAAGATAAGTGATTGTATTCATTGATGACATTATGATCCACTGAAAGAGCGAAGAAGAGCATGCCCGCTACCTTAAAGAAGTACCCGGGACACTTGGGATTGAGAAGTTGTACGTGAAATTCTCTAAGTGTGCATTGTGGCTAAGAAAGGTCCAGTTTTTGGCCATGTGATTAATCTGAAGGAAATTCAAAGTAGCGATGCAATTGAAACCTCCGAAGACATTGTCTATGATTTGTAGTCTCTTGGATTTTCCAGGGTAATACCGGAGATTTATCTAAGATATCTCTAAGATAGCTTCTCCGTTGATCAAGTTGACTCGTAAAGATGTGAAGATTGAATGGATTTCAGACTAGGATAGTGCCTTCCAAGAGTTAAAGACAAGGTTAACTCAAGCTTCTATCTTGGCATTACCCGAAGGGAATGACGATCTAGTGGTTTATTCGATGCTTCGTATTCAGGCTTAGGTTATGTGTTAATACAACGAGGGTAGGTCATAGCCTATACGCCCTGTCACTTGAAATTCCATGAAATTAACCACCATACTCATGATTTGGAGTTGGCCATTGTGCTCTTCCTGTTAAAGATTCAGAGGCATTACTTTTACAGGATCAAGTGCACTATCTTCGTAGATCACAAGAGGTTAAAGTACTTCTTTGAACAAAAGGATATTAATATGAGGCAGAGAAGGTGGTCAAAATTGGCCAAGGACTATTATTGCAACATCCATGATCATTCGGGCTAGGATAATATGGTGGCCGACTCCCTTAGTTGGAGGGAAAGTTCTGAACCAATTCGAGTGAAGGCATATGAGCTGATTATGACTCCTGTTATCATAAGTTAGATTAGGGAGTTCCAAAATGAGGCGTTGAAAGACGAAAGATCAACTCGAAGAGAATGAAGGGAAAAATCTCAGAATTGAGGGATAACACCTTTGGCGTTAGAACCCTATAAGGGCTACACTTAGAGGCTTATGCAACCAATAAGCTCTCAGCATGCACATGTGCAGTATAGGGAAGTTACCTAGGAAGATTTGATATAACTTAGTGAATTATGCTAAGTATAAAATCTTCTGATGTCAAAAGACCGATTCTTCCATAGCCAAAGATGAAGTCTTCCGAAGTTTCAAAGACAAAGTCTTGTGCAGCCAAGACTGATTTCTTCTGAATACAGATAGGCATGTCTTTTCTGACATTCTTTTGATGAAAGCTAAAACACCTTTTTGGTACCATCTCTTAAGACTAACCAACTTGCATGAGTTAGTGAAAAGTCCATGCTTCTATCAATTTTAGATTAAGATGTTGAGTCTGTAACATTCCAACTATGTACTTTTATTCTTTTGTTATAGATAAGGATGTGAGCTATGGCATGTCATAGTCACTAGTCAAAAGGCAATCTGCCTTTTGCCTCTACATTGATCTTGTTGTCTAGATTAGTGTTTCAGCTGGCCTTCAAAGTATGGTTGGTTGTAAGATGTAGTATAAAGTATCTCAAGTACTTGTATTTTTATGTAAGCTTTGTAAAACTTGTAAGAACTTGAGAGCAATATACATCATTCTTGAAAACCATATTTGAGTGTTATTGTTCCTGTTCTTTTTCTCTTCTTTTAGTTGTGTTCTTTGTTTCATCATAAACCAGTTCCCTATTTGATCTGGTAAGGGTCATAACTCTCTTAACACTATGAAACCGTTGCATTGACCCTATTCACCGGTCATGCAAACCCAATCTAGGCGAATGTAGATTCCTTGTTATGGGGATCTGAAAGGAAGGATTATGGATGAAGCTCACAAAACTTAGTATCCTATTCATCTTGGCGCTATGAAGATTTATCATGACTTGAAGAAGGACTACTGGTGGCCGGGAATGAAGCGTCATGTGGCAGAGTATGTGACTAAATGCCTAACTTGTTTACAAGTGAAGGCCTAACACTAAAAATCACAAGGGAAGATTCAACCTTTGTATATTCCTGAACGGAAGTGGGAGCACATCAGGATGGACTTCATTATGAAGTTGCCCCGTACAACGAGAGGGTGTGATACCGTTTGGGTGATCGTGGACCGCTTGATGAAAAGTGCCCACTTTTTGCCAATCCAGTAGACGTACTCGTCAAAAAATTTAGTGGATCTGTTCATCAAGAAGATTGTAACTTGTGATGGTGTACCGGTATCCATTATTCAGACACTCGGTTTACATCTAAGTACTGGAAGAAATTTGATGATGCGATGGGGACGAGATTACATATCAGTATGACTTACCACCCTCAGATGGATGGTCAGTCAGAAAGAATGATAAAGACGCTGTAGGATATGCTCAGAGCGTGTGTTATCAATTTTGGAGAAAGTTGGGATGAACGATTACCATTAGGAGAGTTTTCATATAGTAAAAATTATCATGCAAGTATTGGTATGCCTCTTTATGAAATTCAATATGGTAGGAAATGTACAATGCCTATATCTTGGGGATACATTGGGTAGAAGGAACTAGAAGTATTGTGGTCATAGGCCATACCGAGAAGTTGGATAAGATCAAACCTTTTATGAAAGCGACAAAAGATCACCTGAAGTCTTATGCTAACAAGATGCAAAGGCCGATCGAGTTCCAAATTGGTGATAGGGTGATATTAAAGGTATCTGCTTGAAAAGGGATTATCAGTTTCCAGAAATGAGGGAAGTTGAGCTAAGCAGATAGGGTCGTTCCTGATCATCATAAGGGTAGGGTAGGTTGCCTACCGATTGGAGATGCCCGATGAGCTAAGTGGAATATATTCAATATTCCATGTATCACATCTGAGAAGTGTTTGACTGATGATGATGTAGTCATGCCAATTAAGGATATCGATGTGGATGAACGATTAAATTACGTGGAACAGCCACTGGCCATTCTTGATTAGAAAATAGCATTTAGGAGATAAAGTGATTCCACTTCTACGAGTATAGTGGAGGCACAGAAAGGGATCTGAATCTACATGGGAGACTAAGGAGGAGATGAGGCGACATTATCCGTAGTTATTCAAGGACCAGCAGGTTTCAAGGGCGAAACTGAAATAGGAGAGGTAGACTTGCAACACCCCGAAATTTCAATGAAAACGAAATAACACAATTTCTCGCGTGAAAGTGGTTCTTGCGTGAGAACCTGAGCGAGAAGTTGGGACAAAATATAAATAGATGAGAGCACCTGTTTGACCCTATCTTATGCGAATATTGCTGCTGTTAGAGAGAGGAAGTTGTGTTGTCAAAGAGAAAGTGAAGATTTGAAGTGTTTAAGATATGTAACTCGTGTTATGTACTAAGAATAGATTATTGATGACTATAATGCATGAATGTGCAGTTTTTGTTCCAAAAGCTCGTGGGAAGGTCGGTTTTGTGTTATATCTTTAACAGTGAGTTTCTAGCCCATTTTATGCAAGTTTTTATTATTTGGGGCTATTATGAATACTAAAATGCTTGCTTATGCTTGTGATGATGTCATTTATGGTGATGGGTATGTTAGAATAGCCCTAGATGCGATAAGTTGAGTAAGTATTTTGGTGAACTCTGCCTAATGTATATGATGTTATGTTATCTTATGCTTTAAACGTTTTCAAAATAATAATGTTTTGCGACATGTCTTTACTTGGTATGTTATGTATTACTATAAGTAAAGTATTATGTAATGAAAGTGAAAGATAATGATAATGAAAAGTGGAATGTAATGAATAAATGAAAGTCTTCCAAGAAAAATAAATGAAGGTGCATATTGTTGTTAGCTCAACTGAAGTGCGGCTTAGCTATCCTATCAGGATACGTTTCAGAGGTCTGATCCTTTGTTAGGACCGTATACGTACGGAATACTAAATGATAATGCGTGAAACCAGATCAAATAGTGCGGAATCCTATTTTATTAGCGATCCAACCAGTGAGAATGATAATCTGATCAATCCTACGATGAAACAAACGTTAAGAACGAACAAGAATTGATCAGAAACGAACTATGAAGTTGGAATAATAACCACGGATGCCCTGGACGGCTAGGGTACGTAGGTATTTGAAGTGTTATCATATGTTACGTTTTTCCACAATTTAGTGGTATTTATAGGTTTGGAGCCATCATTCGTGCGACTGAACCATTAGCATGATTCAGTCGTGCGACTGAATCATGCGATTGAGTCATACGCATGATTGAAGGTTTAGTCATGCGACTGAGTCAGTCTTATGTTTCAATCATATGATTGATCCAGTCTCCTGGTTCAGTCATGCGACTGGTCCATAAGCATGATGAGTTCATGCGTATGGTCCATTAGCATGGGCCGTTAGCATGAACTATCAAACAACATCAAACCTATATAGTTAGTTCATACATGTGCAACACATTCAATATAATGAAACCATGACATAATCAAAATATAAATCAAACATCACAATGAATTTTATATCATTCATTCAACCATTACATCAATTACACATGTGTAAGAAATGAAAGACATTTACATTTAAGCTCATAAACTAGGTATATTGACATGTATCAACAAACTCCCCCTTGGACCTAGTTTCCTCTATTGTCTAACACTCTTTATATGCTCTTCGAATTGCTTGTACTTCTCCTCCTTTGTAACTCCTGCATGTATTTCAAATGCAAAGCAGAGTCGTATGACGTGTAGAAACTGGAGGGCTTGTACAATGTCTTGTGAGTCCTAGAAAAGTGGCCACTTGTATAATGTATATACATCGTTAGCTGACAAGTTGGTAAGCCACAGGGGGTCGAATACCCGAATAGTCTCTATCTTTCCTTCTCTATTCAGAACTATGGCTGCCTCACCCGTCCTCTAATCATAATACCACCACTTGAAGTGTGGAGTGAAGTCCTGAGGCATTTCCCGTATAGGAATCTTAGACATTGTGCGTAGAGGACTCCACATTAGCATGATCTTAGGCTTTCCAGTTATGGGATCCACTTCAGACCTACTCCACATCGACTTCCCTCTCCCCCAACATCATCATCATCAGACTCATCATCATCAGATGACTCGTCATCATCATCATTATCACCATCATCACTATCATCACCATCTCCTTTAGTCTTGAGGGACTCGCCTTTAATGCCCTTTAACCTTAGGCGTAGCTGCTTGTTCTTCCTCTCTACCTCCTCAATACGCTTCACTGATGCCTTCAGAAGATCATTCTGGGTGGTCAAGGCATGGTGAGCTCGGGTCATAGCTCTCTCAAGTTCACCTTCCCTCTCAGTTAACTGTGTAATCTGCTGACTCTGAGCAGTCGTCTTCTCTATCAGTAGGGCAATCTGTTTGCCCTGCGTAGCATGGACAGCCATTAACTGATTCATCTGGTTCGCTCGTATATCATCGGTGGCGAGCATTTTGAGAACCAGATGGTTGAGTCTGGCAAGCTGTTCCTCTAGCCCAACGTTGGGTGGAGAGCATCTCAGTAGAACTGATGAGGTAGAAGGTCTGGCCTGGGATATGGTGGGTGGAGTGGTGGATATGGTATATATGGGAGTGGTGGTGGTAGTGGTTTATGGTGGGATGGCTGAAGTGTGTGGTGTGGTGGTGGCAGTGGTTTGTGGTGGGATGGATGAAGTGGGTGGAGTGGTGGTGGCTATAGTGGTGGTGGTAGATGTGATGGGTGTAGTAGATGGGGGTGGCTGTGCTGGTGGTAGGTGTGATGGGTGTAGTGGATGTAGTGGCTGTGGTGGTAGAGGAGGTCATCAGCACTACACATCTTCTTTTGGCTTTCTTGCCATGTGGCTGAGCCATCCTCTTAAGCCGATAGACCCTTGAGCTCTATCCTTCCTCTAGGCTTGGCTGAGGAGGAGAGTATGTAGGTTCAGCAGTGTCTGTCCTCTCTCCCTCAGCCCGGCTCCTCCAATCACCTCCATGCCCCTCTCTGTAGCCACCACACGACTGCCCACAGTCCATGTGAGTGGCTCCTCATCCGACTCTTCATCTCCATCATCAAGAAGAAAGTCCCGATGGATGGGTTCCTGCTCCAAACCACCGGAGCTGATGAACTTACATGTAGGGGTGGTGGAGACATAGTATCTGTCTCAGTGGCCCTTGGTTCACTCGGGCCTGTATCTCCACCGCCCTGATTATCGTTTTCGTCGTCATTGTCATCAATCAGACTCAGTATTGGCTCAACATTCGAATCACTATCATCGTGATGCCACTTTTTCCTAGCTGGCGCCACCTAATCCTCATGAGCCAGATGCCCAAACAGCCTCCTGACCGGGGGTTTTACCTGCTTCCCCCGGTACACTCTCATCCTGCCCAAGGTGGTATCATCCATCACCTCAAGCACCACAGCGTCATCATTCTCCTTCGGCAGGGAGAAGATCATCTGGGAGAAACTGAACGGGTGGTTCAGCACCAGAGCCATATAGCCATTCTGTATTTGATCTGAGAGCTCATGAAATCCCCCTCTCCTTGAAGCAATGCACTTCAGAATCATGTCAGTTAAGTACTTGAACTGGGGACACAGATTACTTTTATTGAGCACACCTGCGTTGATGTCCTCAGTGTACTTCATCTGTAGAAAGCACCCCCTAACCGTCAGAGGGTGAAGCTTGGTTGGGTGATCCTCATCATCACCCAACTCCAGGATTTGCCTGAGATCAGCTGCAGTAATGCTGATCTCCTGTCCGAAGATCGAGCTCCATATACAGTGTGGCTCAGTGGACCTATCAACAGTGGCCCCTTCCCAGAAGGTCTGCTGGAGTTATTTTTATGGAGTACACTGTGTAGATATAGCCCTGAAGATCCTAGAATGTCGAAGAAAAGCTATAATCTCTGTAAACTCGGAAGCATTCCGAGATGTGGGGTCTATATGAGCACATATGTTGTGCTTAGTACTCATCGTCCAACGATCTGCCATATTTCTACAATACAAGGGGCAAACAAGTTAGTTCTATTCATAATTGATAAACATTTAGACTTAGAACAGATTTTTCCAATATGGTTCAATCGTGCGATTGAACCATACGACTGGATTCAGTCGTACGATTGAGCATGCGATTGACTTCAATGGTATGGAAGTCCATGCGGCTGAGTCAGTCATGCGATTGAGCATGCGACTGAGTTCAACCGGGCGATTAAGCCATACGACTGATTTCAGTCGTGCGATTGAGCTCATACGCCTTGTTCATTCGGTCGATTGAGTCATTTGCCCAGCTCAATCGTGCGATTGAAGTTCATTCGGAGTGTCTATTCGCCTGACTCTCTATTCGATACTCTAAACTTGAATCTAGGTCAAAACTTGATGTTAAACGTCGTGTTTAGTCTAGTTAGGTTCGCAGGGACCCTAACTATCACTGAAACACCTTTAAACCGACAATCTTGTTCATTTAAGAGGTCTATTTTAGGGTTTGTCTTTGGTTATTTGATTTAACAATTTAGGTCACACTTGATTGGTTTTAACTGGTTGTTTGACCTTGAATCATTCGTAAATTACCTGTAGAAGAGTGTAATCAATGTTAGAACTCAAATCAGAAGATAAAGTTAAAAGTTCAAAATTTTGGCAGCATAATAGTGTAAAGGCGGTTTTTACTAATTTTAGAAGTCTGGTGGGGATCCCGACTGACTGAGCCTCTATTTATACTGATTAGGGTTTCAGTCATGCGACTGGACCCTTACGCATGGCTCAATCGTGCGACTGAGGTTCAGTCGTGCGACTGAACCATACTCCTCTTTTCTGTCATACGACTGGCTCAGTCTTGTTTTGCTTGAGGTGGGTTGAAAACTATTAAGTTATCATTTAACCGATTTCTCCCCCTGAGCAGAACGACTTAAGTTTGATTGATCATCTCTTGAGAGATTCATATGGAATCATACAGGTGTATCATAATCATTTGGGACTCTTGGATATATCTTTAAATTTATGATCCTTATTATTCTCAGAGTCACGAGCGCTCACAGGAAATCATACTAGGGCTGTAAGAAGCACACAATGATTTTGATTGTGAAGAGTTGTAGCCATGACGATTATCAGCATTGTTGTCCACTTAAATCCATACACAGACTTTTAACTCACATTGGTGATTAGAGTGTATTATTTCAACAAGCATTTGTGAATCCCACACTTATATGGTAATGAACATTCCTCGGGAGATTTTTGAGCAGTCTAAGGGTATTAAGACAAAAAGAAACTTTTCTAAGAGCTTTCAAAGTGATGCAAAGCCTCAGGTCAGTGTCGTCGCACAGCAGAAAAGTGCAAACCACAATGAATTATAGAATATTTAGGTTGTGCTTATCCTCAGGTCAGTGCCATCGCACAACAGAGAGGCACACAACCTATCTTCTTGTAAGAGCAATTTTTTTCTTTTACACATAATGCACCAACAACATTAGTCGTTAATTTGATTGCGTTTATCATTCTTTTCATGTGCTTTGCTCATTTTTATGGTCGTCCGCACACATTTGTGGCGTTTATTTGCTCGTCACCCCTTATTGGAAATGCGTTGATTGTGTTAACCCGGGATAAGATGGAAGCCCACAGCCTGTTGAACAATTTAGTTTAAATTGTTTCACCAACGAAGTCTACTTGTCTATTGTGTTGAATCTACCGACACATCGTACAATAAACTAGCAACCTCTAGGCCTACATTCTCTATGTAACCTCAGTAACAGACTAGTGTACTATCATTTTTCCTTTATTTGGCTTAGACTTTTCAGACTTGTAATTTAATATAACATTATGATCTTTTCTGTCCTTTTCAAGTCCTAAACATATAGTTCCCTGTGTACTATCATTTTCCATGATATTGAATCAATCTCACAGTTTTGATTTGATTTTAGCCTATCTGCCCGCCCCTTTTTTAAGTAAATGAATACTGAATAAATACTGAACCTAGACTAATCTCCCCCTAAAATTCTAAAATGGAAAAGCTTTTTGTGTTTTTGGATTTTTAAGACCCGAAAAAATAAGGAAAAATAAAACAAAAATAAAAAATGAAAATAAAAAAATTAGAAAGGCGGAGTACGAACTCGATTCCACTGGAATCACATCACTTTTCTTTTTCATGCCATTGACCTGTAATAGATATAAAAACCGAGGTTTATCAAATGCTTTAGTGTAGAGGTTGGCGTGTTGAAAATCCGTATTAATTTTAACAACATCGATTAATTGCTTTTCAAAACAGTCACGCATGATGTGATACTTAATACCGATATGTTTAGTTTTAGGATGTTGGACAAGATTTTTTTGTTACGGCTATAGCAGTAGAATTATCAACATAGATAGGAGTGTTAGAGAATTGCAAACCGTAGTCGCGCATTTGCTGTTGAATCCAGATGATTTGTGAATAGCAACTTGCGGCAGCAACGTATTCAGCTTCACACGTTGACAGAGCAATGGAGGTCTGCTTCTTACATTGCCTGGTGACTAACCGTCTACCAAAGAATTGACATCCTGCTGAGGTTGACTTGTAATTCATTATGCATTTGCCATAATCCGAGTCACTATACGCTGTAAGATTAAAATCATCTTCATGGGGATACCACAACCCGAGTGTTGGAGTACCCTTCAAATAGCAAAAAATCCGTTTAACACCAATGAGATGGTTTACTTTCAGTTTCGCCTGATATCTGGAACAGAGACACGTTGCATACATTATATCAGGACGAGATGCTATGAGATACATCAGGGATCCAATCATTCCTCTATACATTGTACCGTCAACCAGATCACCATGTTCGTCGGGTGTCACGTCATGATTTGTGGCAAGTGGAGTTCCAGCTGCTGAAGCATTCTCCATATCGAACCGACTAAGGATATCTCCTATATACTTGGTCTAATGTAGAAAGATTCCCTTTGGTGTCTGATCCACCTGTAATCCTAGGAATAATTTCATCTCCCCCATTGCACTCATCCCAAATTCCGCTTTCATGACAGACAAAAATTCTTTACATAACTCTTTGTTTTTGGAACCGAAGATTATGTCATCAACATAAATCTATACAAGCAGTAAGTCTCCATCCTTTTCTTTGATGAACAGTGTACAGTCAATAACTCCTCTACGAAAACGTGTTTCACCAGATGAGTTGAGAGTTTCTCATACCATGCTCTCAGGGCTTCATGGAACCTGTAGATTTCCTTATCCAGCTTGTAAGCACTGACCCGATGATAGGCATCCTCAAATCCTTCAGGTTGACTGACATACACTGTCTCACGAATTTCCCCATGAAGGAATGCACTCTTGACATCTACTTGATAGACTTTGATCTTCATGTAAGATGCATAGGCTAGGAAGATACGGATTGCTTCCATTCTAGCCACAGGTGCAAACACTTCATTGTAATCGATTCCTTCGACTTGTCTAAAACCTTGAACACCAAGTCGAGCCTTGTTTCAAATTATGACCCCTTGGTCATCTTTCTTGCATTTCAAGACCTATTTAGTGCCAATGACCTTAGCATGTTTTGGTTTGTCAACAAGGGTCCATACTCCCAATTTCTTGAACTGTAGAAGTTCTTCTTGCATTGCACTGACCCATGCCTCATCATTTAAAGATTCCCTCACATATTTTGGCTCAAATTGAGACACAAAACATCGATATGCATCATGAAGACATCCCCTTTCTATTATTGAGGCATAATCAGCTAAGTATAGCTGATTTCTTGTTTGAACTCATGATCTAATATCTCCAATGACATTCAGCTAAGTAGGATATCTAATTAACATTTATCCGAGTTCCAGGAGTGGTGGAACAACTACCTAACTATCCAGATTTGGAATCACATGTGCTGTTGGAGTATGAGGTTCTGACGCTTTGGCAGCTTCTGGTACAGATGTGGTTGTACTTGAATTAGCAGGAACCTGTTCTGCCTATTCCACATTCACAGTCTCAACTGCTTCATCATCAGAAGATGAGTCGCTTGCATCAAGTGCTCCCCCTAAGGTATTAGTGGGAACATCTAGTGGAATCGATGCTGTTTAGTCTTGTGGTGGTGAGTTGAGAACCTCACACATCATTTTAGTTGATAACTCATCATAAGTGGGAGAAGACGGTAGATTGAAGGATTTAAAGAATCCATCATATCAAAGAAAAATGACGGTCCTTTTCCAGCAGGAGGTGGTGAATCTTTGAACATCAACATTGCACCACACTTCTACCTGACCTGTTGAGTTGTTATAAACTCTCTTGTCGGGTATATTGTATCCAAGAAATATACCTTCTACTGCCTTCTCACTAAACTTTCATGTCTGAGTTTTCTTTAGCAGCATGCATGGTGTGCCAAACGGTTCTAGATACTCCAGATTAGGTTTACGTCGCTGGAGCAGTTCATAACATGTTTTCCCATGTCGTTTGACCACTAAGACTTGATTGACCGTGTAACAAGCATTGGCTATTGCCTTTATTCCAAAATTGAATTGGCAGTTTCAAGTCAGCTAGCATTGTTCTGGCGGTCTCTGTCAAGCTCTGATTCTTCCTTTCAGCAATACCATTCATTTATGGAGTGTAGGTAGAAGTAAATTGATGTACAGGTCCTCTTTCTTTACAGTATGTCTCCATCCACTGATTTTTGAACTCAATGCCATTGTATGATCGGATCTTTCGAATTTCAACTTGTAGAGTGATTCCAAGGTAGTAACCAGTTGTTTGAATGAGTCAGAAGTTTCTGATTTGGCTTTCAGAAACATCACCCAATACAACCTTGAGTAATCATCTGTTACTACAAAGCAATAGCTGTCACCAGCAATGCTCTGTGTACTGACAGGACCAAACAGATCAATATGTAAAAGCTCGAGTGGAAGATCAATTGAATGAACTTCCTTGGACTTGTGAGCTTTCTTGGTCTGTTTCCCTTTCTTACACGCCACACAAAAATCAGAAAGTTTGAAGTTTTTGATAGTTACTCCGTTTACCAAATCATTCTGTACCAAATGATTCATCTTCCCTAGATTAATGTGTCCCATTCTACTATGCCAGGAGATTGACTCTTTCTCAGTTGCCTTTGACAAGAAGCATAGAACCGTGTGATCAGTTGTGGATGCTTTTGAGAGATCCACGACATACAAATCGTTGTATCTTGAAGCTGACATAAGAACTTTATCCTTCTTAATCACACAGTCCTTTTTCAAAATGTAGCACTTCTTGTTGTCGAATACAACCTTAAATCCTTTGTCACAGATCTGGGAAACAGAAAGTAAGTTGTTCTGTAGTTGCTGAACGTAGTTGACCTTGTCAAACTTAACTTTCTCATTTCCTACTTCGCCTTGTGATGTTATGTAACCTCCCTTGTTCCCATCAAATGAAACATGTCCCCCTTTAATTTGTCTGACGTTGAAAAAGAGAGACGAGTTCCCTGTCATGTGCCTAGACGCCCCACTATCAATAATCCATGTATTTGTGATAGCACTATAGCGGACACCCTGCACATACAAAGAAACTTATCAGTTCAGATTTGGGACCCAAGCCTTGCTAGCTTGGGTGTCCCGGAGGAATCACACATCATAAACTCAACCCATTTACCTTCAGAAGATGAGGGCATATCTTTCGTTTTAATTTCCACACGATCAGACAATTTACTTGACTTTTCTTTCCATAAGCCAGTTTTGTGTAAGGCCTGTTTGTGATAGACAGACGACTGGCTTATTGTTTGAACTCTAGGTTCACTAATACTCTTTGGTGGAGTAGTAGATCTCCTTTGAGTAAAACTTTGTCTGGTATCATTATGTTCAATTTTCTTTTCGGGAGTCTCATAGGAAGACAATTGGAAGAGATATGTCCTCGTTTTCCATAATTGCAGCAAGATCTTACTTCTATAGATTGAGGAAAATATTTATCAGGGTTTTAGTTTGGACAGGTGTGACCTTTGCCTATTTGAGTTTAATAACTTCTTTCTTAGATGTTTCAGTCTGATTAACAAAATTAATTGTTTTGATGTTTTGTACATCTTTAACTTGCACTTTATTTGGACTTTGACGTGGAGCATGTGATTGGTTAACTTATTTGGTCGTTTTAGATTCAGAAATAGACATGTTTGAATCTGACTTTACCTTAACCTTTTCAAATTGTTCATCCAAGTTCACAACAGGCATTTTACCTTTAGATTTCAAAGCAGTCTCCTTCTGTTTAGTGATCTTCTGTACATCTTTTACTGTGGAATCATGATCACTAACCAGAGGAGTGGAGACCACATGATCCTTTACTGGGTTGTCATTTACAGGTCTACACTTTGTATTTAAAAATATTTCATGTGGTGGTTCTACTGCCTTGTACCCCAGACCTTCCCTATTGTTTTGTTCTTTCACTAAGTTTTGAACTATGTTAGAAGAACTAGCCCAACTATGCAGTTTTTGTTTTAATGAATTTACCTCGACTTCCAAAACTGCTTTTTCCTTTTTGGTCTCTTCTAAAGAATTTAGATAAAACTTTATATCATTTGATTGAT
Organism: Flaveria linearis; assembly: GCA_024085815.1. Classification (NCBI taxonomy): domain Eukaryota; kingdom Viridiplantae; phylum Streptophyta; class Magnoliopsida; order Asterales; family Asteraceae; genus Flaveria; species Flaveria linearis. The sequence continues at coordinate 23,225,575 of CM044017.1, read as the reverse complement.
TTAATGCAACAACCTCGGTTTCCCTTAGTTGTTTGGACAAAAGTTCTATCCTTTCTTTAAATTACACTCATTTTGTTTTAAAATACGATTAGCCTCAATGCATAGTTGTAGATCATTTATTAAGTTATCATTGTGTTCTGATAACCTAGCAAATTTCAAGTCAATGTTTTCCTTAAACTTATCACAGTCATGACAATCATGTATATCAAATAACAAGTCTAGAGAACTTACCTGTGATGAATCGGTTGAGTTAGTCATCAAAGCAGATTCAGATCCTTTTGTGACAGGAGATTCAGTACTTGTTGCTCTAAGATCTTCTTCAACCAGGTGATTTACCACGTTCGCAGCTTCTTCAACATCCGACATTGCTTGCTCAGCTGCACCCTCACTCTCACTAGCAGACTCATCATCTACTGCTTCAACAAAGGCAATGTTTGATTCTCCAGGAGAAACAAACCTAAAGGACCAGTCTTATCCTTCATCATCTTGATCTGTAAGAGCCTTTGTATCCTTGCTTGAAGAAGCCGTTCCAATTTGTTCTTTGTCTTGACGGGTGAAGGACGAAAATGGGTTTCCATTACCTGTTTTATTGGGCTTTACACATTCACCTTTAAAATGCCCCTTCTCACCACAGTTGAAGTAGGTTTCCTTGGCTTTGTCAAAACCAAACGTCATGTCCTTTATGGCTACTAGGTTCTGTCCCGTCTTCTTGACAAACTTTTTAGCTCTTCTAACTGCACTTGCCAAGGCCCACATAATATCCATTCTTTCTAGCTCATTTTCATCAACTTGCTCGTAGTCTTCATCTGCAAGGTGACAATTTACAATCTTCCCGACAACTAAACCATCATAGGATTGGACAAGCACTGCTAAAAGCTCCACGTGCTCCTTTGCAACTTCCACAGTGATAATACCGAGATTCTCGGTCTTCAACTTTATAGAATTGGCTTCATGCACTATACCATGTGTAGGAGATGACCCTGATGTTTCTGGTGCTGAAGCTGTGGATGAGGCAGTAGCAGATGAATTGGACACATAAGCTATGTGTAAAGGTGCTCCTGAAACAACTGGAGATGAAACTGAGTTGTATAGTGAAGGATTCTGAACATAGGATCCTTTCTTTGACTTGTACTTCATCCTCAGCTCTTTTTCTCTTAACTTCAAGATGAAGCCATTTATGTCCAATGTTGCTAAAATGTCATTCTGTCTGAGATTGGACACAAATGAATCCATTTCTCAGGTAACCCATCAGCAAAACTTGAAACTTTATCTTCCATTAATGTGGTTACACCATGAGTGTGCAGTTCACTCATGAGATGATAGAACCTGTCAATTATGTCATCCAGGCTCTCATTCCTAATTGATGAGAAATTGTCAAACTCCTTCTTGAGAGCCTTATCCTTCAGTGCCTTTAATGTTGCATTGCCTTCATACCTCTTTTCCAAAGCCTCCCATAGCTTCTTAGACTGCTTATTCTCAAAAATTGATGAAATATGTCTTTAGGTATCGACTGAGGTAGCAGGGCATAAGCTTTTTTTCAGCATTATCCAAAGTCTTTTGTGATTCACTCATTTCCCCTAAATTAAGTTTAACCCCATTAGCACTAACTGCTACCACGTAACCAGTCTCAATAGAAGTCCAAAGATTGGGATCAACTCTATTTAAGTAAATCTCGAACCGCTATTTCCATTGTGGATAGTCATCTAACGTGATAAGCTTCGGCGGTTTATTGTGATTTCCTATCTCATTTTCCAGAAGCAGAAGGTTCTGGATGCGTGAGTCCTTCTCAGCAGTAATGTTGGTACACATGTCCCCAGTTCTAGTCTAGTGAGCTTAAATGTAATAGAACTTCTTCTTGTAACATATATGTAACGTTTGATCATTATAATGAGAATCTCTTCTATTTATGTTTATTGGTTGTTTAATGATATATCTATTATATTATTTATTGTTACACGCATATATGACAATGTTATATAGGTTTACAGTTGTTAGACATAGGTTTGAACCATCAAAGGTTCAAGAATGTGTTTAACTAAGTAATCTGATTCAGTCGCACGACTGGACCACGCGAATTGGCCAATAGCACGACTGAACCAGGTGATTGAGTCAATCGTACGATTGAGTCATAAGACTGACTCAGCCGTCCGAATGAACTAATCGTATGACTCAGTCGCACGACTGAGCCAGTCGCTTGGCTCAGTCGTACGAATGAGAATTGTAACCTATAAATACCACTTAATTCGTGAAAAAATAAGACACTTCGTATACTTGCAACCCTAGTCGACCCAGAGCGTCCTGTTCGTCCCTTACAACTTCACAAAACGTTTCAGATCATTCCTAGTTCGTTCTTAACGTTTTCTAATCGTTAGGTTTGATCTTGTTAATGTTTTCCCTGATTGGATCACCAATCAAATAGGATTCCGCACTATTTGATCCAGTATAACGAAGAATCAGTTAGTACTCCGTCCGTACACGGTCCTAACAAGTGGTATCAGAGCCTTGGCTCTTGATTCTTCGTGGATTCAATCGTTTTTCGTGAAAAAGTTCACGTTTTTAGTGAAAAGATTCGGTCTTTCTGCTCAAAAATCAAGTTTTACGTGTGCATGTTCTAAAAATTCAATCTTTTTCGACTTTCAGCCGTCAAGGGTGCAAAAACTTGCGTTTTAGGTCAAAGTGTGTGAAAAACCTCGTTTTCAGCCGTCTTAGTCGCATGATTATCTCAATCGTACGACTGAAGTCTAGTCGCCTAGCTCAGTCGCCCGATTGAGTCAGTCGTTTGTTCAATCGGCCGGTTGAGTCAGTCGGTCTGTCCTGTCACTCAAGTGTCTGAATCGCCTAGTCCAGTCACCCGATTGAGTTCAATCGCACAATTGTATCTCAGTCGTTCCCTAGTCGCCCTTCCAGTCGCATACTCAGTCTCTGTTTTTCAAGTCTAAGTTAAATTCATTATGGACTCCGAAAATTTCACGTTCTCAGCAGGGAAAGACTCAAGGATCCAGAACTTACTGCTACTAGAGAATGAGATTGGTAACCACAATAATCCACCTAAGCTTCTGTCTATTGATGAGTTCCCGCAGTGGAGGCAGAGGTTTGAGATTCATCTAAATGGCGTGGACACTAATCTTTGGAATGCTATTGAGATTGGTTATACCATGCCAGTTGGTGTTGATGGTATGCCCTTAACGTTGACTGGATTGACTGATGCTCAAAAGATTGCCTATAATGCTGAAAAGAAAGCCTACGCGATGTTAACTCAATCTATTCCTAAAGAGATTTTCCATCAGTATTCTGATCATAAACAAAGTAAGAAATTCTGTAAAGCTCTTGAGGAAAGGTATGAAGGGAGCACAACACTTAAGTCCTTGAAGTCCAAAGTGCTTAAAAAGGAGTTTGATAATTTTTCTGCTATTGGAAATGAGAGTCTGGATGATATCACTGACCGCTTCTATCATCTGATGAGTGAACTTCACACTCATGGGGTAACCACATCTAAAGAAGAAAAGGTCTCCAGTTTGGCTGATGGACTTCCAGAAAAGTGGGATTCATTTATTTCCACCTTGAGACACAATTCAGTTCTTGAGACTTTGGATATAAATGATTTTATCCTAAAACTGCGAGAGGAAGAAGTTTAACACAAGTACAAGGCAAAGAAGGGTTCATATGCTCAGGATCCATCGCTCTACAATGTTACTCCTACTTCTACGTCTACTTCCAAAACCTCCAGCGTTCCTCTACAAACTGCGTTTGTGTCAAATGCATCATCATCTTCTGATCAATGCTCATCATCTTCTAGTGAGTCACATGGTGCATCTGGGGTTCTACAAGGTCCTCTAGTCACTCGATCAATGAAGTTAAGGACTCAAAATTTGGGTAAAGTAACTGTAGAAGTTGCAAAGGAGCACATGGATCTACTTGCTGTGGTAGTTCATTCGTATGATGGTTTAGTTGCTGGGAAAATAGGCAACTACCACCTGGCTGATGAAGACTACGAATAGGTGGATGAGAATGAGCTGGAACGAATGGATATAATGTGGGCTCTCGCGAGTGCTGTGCGACGAGCAAAGGAATTTTTGAAGAAAACAGGGCAAAATCTGGTGGCTACAAAAGACACTACGTTTGGTTTCGACAAGTCAAAAGTCACCTGCTTTAACTGTGGAGAAAATGGCCACTTCAAAAGGGAATGTGTCAAACCTAAGAAGACTGGCAATGGAAATCCATTCTCATCGTTTCACAAACAAGATAAGGAGAAAAGGCAGCTCCATCAAGCAGTGACTCCAAAGCTATGGTTGCACAAGGTGATGAAGGACAGGATTAGTCCTTCAGGTTTTTATCTGACAGTGAAGCGAACATAGCATCTGTGGATGATCTAAATGAAGACTCAGCAAGTGAAGGGGAGAGCTCAGCTGAGATTGATACTGCTGAAATGGATTAGACTTTAGCTGCTATTAACCAAATTGTTGAGAATGAGATGAATGCTAAATCTGAAGCACAACCACAGCCTCAAAATGCTTTCATGGCCGGAACGTCAACATCTGCACAGGTAGAATCAAAAGATGAACTGTTTGCTAAACATTCATGTGTTGAATGTGAAAAATTTAGGGAAAGCATTGATTTAAAATTTGCTAGGTTATTAGATCATAAAGATAACTTAGTAAATGACCTAAAATTATGCACTGAGGCTAACAAAGTTTTAAAACAAAATGAAAGCAGTTACAAAGAAAAGGTTGAGGCATTAAAGAAACAATTAAAAGAGACTGAAGTTGTTGCACTCAATCAAGAGAATGATATTAAATTCTATTTAAAGACCATTGAAGAAACTAAAAAGGATAAAGCAGTTTTACAAGTTGAGAATGAGTCTTTAAAACAAAAACTTCATAGTCTTGCGAGCTCCTCGCATATTTTGAAAAACTTGGTTAAGGAACGCAACAACGGGAAGGTTTGGGATACAAAGTTGTGCCTCCACCACATGAGACCTTGTTAAACACCAAACAACATCCAATCAATGATAACCCCATAAAGGATCATGTGGTGACAACACCTCTGGTCAGCGATCCGGATACAGCACTTAACTCTGCCTCTTCCGTTTCTGACCAGACAGCTTCTACATCAGGCACAACTGGCACACAAATCACTGGAAAACAAGTGGAAGAGAATGTTCAAGCATCTCTTGGGTTGGGTCAAAAATCGACTATCACACTACCAAAGATTTCCAAAACCTCTCAAGCTAGACCAGTGAAGCAAGATAACCATCATCTTCTAAGACAAAACACACATAATGTTAAACAAGTTAAATTTGTCAAGGAAGGTGATAGTCTTAAAAGTGAGAACAAAAAGAAAATACCCGAAGTGTATTCACCGCCCCACAAGAGATCTCCTAGCCCTGATGAATGGAGGTCCTGCTATACTTGTGGACAGCGCGGTCATATTTCTACAAATTGTCCTCGCTATCAGACTCCAAGAATTAAGGTTGAGCTAAACAACGAAGTTAAGCTAGATTCTAAACAGCGATCTAAGACTCCTGTTTGATCAAAAACACCTATAAGGTCTAAAACACCTTCTTGGTCGTTCTCATCTCCCCCACACCAAAAGCAACACAGAAAATCTAAACCAAAAACTCAAACAGTAAATCAGTCTAAAGTGTATCACAAGCAATCCTTTCACAGGGATGGTTTGTGGAAAGCCAAAACAACTGATGGGTCTGAAAGCAAGGACAAGATGAGAGTTGAAAATCCACCCACTGATAAAGGACAGTGGGTTGAGTTCATGATGGTTGATGCCTCTGGGAAACCCAAGCCAGTCAAGGCTTGGGTCCCCCTCCTTAACTGATTATTTTCTATTAGTGCAGGTTGTCCGCTATAGGGCGTCTACAAATACATGGATAGTAGATAGCGGAGCTTCCAGGCACATGACGGGAAATAAGTCCCTCCTTTACAATGTCAAACAAATTAAAGGGGGACACGTTTCTTTTTCGGGAAACAAAGGAGGATACATTACCGCTCAGGGAGAAGTAGGTAATGAAAAGGTAAGGTTCGACAAAGTTAATTTCGTTCAGCAATTAGAAAACAATTTGCTTTCTGTGTCTCAGATTTGTGACAAGGGATTCAAAGTCATGTTTGACAATCGTAAGTGTTACATTCTGAAGAAAGAAATGGAAATTCCAGAGGAGCAGGTATTAATGTCAGTATCTAGATATAATGACCTGTATGTTCTAGACATGTCTAATGCTTCTACTAGTGCTTCTACTGTTCAATGTTTCTTGTCTAAAGCTATAGAGAAGGACTCCATTTCGTGGCACAGAAGAATGGGACACATTAATCATAGGAAAAAGAATCATCTGATTCATAACAACTTAGTTGATGGAGTTCCTCTCAAGAACTTCAAACTACCTGATTTTTGTGTCTCATGCAAGAAAGGAAAGCAGACCAGGAAATCTCACAAGACCAAGCACGACAATCCTATCGAGATGCCCCTAGAGCTATAACACATGGATCTTTTCGGTCTAGTCAGCACGAAGAGTATCGCTGGAGACTGGTAATGCTTCGTAGTCACTGATCTACTCACGATTCTCTTGGGTGACGTTTCTGAAAGCAAAGTCGGAAATCTTTGAGTCATTCAGAGTGCTGGTCACCACTCTGGAATCACTTTACAAGCTGAAGGTTAGGAAAATTCGCTCAGACAATGGAACAGAGTTTAAGAATCAGTGGATGGATGCTTTCTGCAAAGAAAAAGGAATTGTTCATCAATTCTCCTCTGCATACACACCACAAATGAATGGAGTTGTTGAGCGAAAGAACAGAAGCTTGATCGAGACAACCAGGACTATGTTGGCAGACTCAAAACTGCCAGTGCAGTTCTGGAACGAAGCTGTTGCCAATGCGTGCTACACACTCAATCATGTGTCAGTAGTGAAAAGGCACGGGAAGACTTGTTATGAGTTACTACAGAAGTGTAAGCCTAACCTGGAGTATCTGGAACCTTTCGGTGCTCCTTGTACGCTTCTGAAGAAAACTCAAGAGGGCAAGTTCAATGAAAAGGCAGATCAGGGGATCTTTCTGGGATATAGCATACCGACAAATGAGTTTACAACAACTCTACTGGTCAGGTAGAAGTATGGTGTAATGTTGACGTTCAACGTTTCACCATCCCCCTGCTGAAAAAGGTCCATCGTCATTCTTTGACTACGATGACTTTTTCAAATCATTCAATCTTCCTCAGATAGATTCAGATGATGATATTACTACTCAGATGATGCACGATGTTCTAAACTAACCGAATCTGGATACTAGTAATGCAACACCTGCAAGTGGTTCATCGGGATCTGCCACAGCTGATCGGGATGATAATGAGGACTCATCAGATGATGAAGAAGCAACTGAAACTAGCAATGCACCAAATGTTGATCAAGAAGGAAGCTCTTCAGCTGCTGAACCTGCTTCTGGAAATACAGATATTGAACCTCCTGTCACAACTATGGACTCTGAAGTTGTTGTTCCTACAACTCCCATGACTAGGATCAGTACGAATCATCCGCCAGATGCTATCATTGGTGATCTTCACTCCGGCGTGCAGACTAGAAATCGACTGTATACTGCCGATTACGCTGAGGTTATGGAAAAGGGCTATTTGAATGACGGGGCTTACAGATGTTTTGTTTCTCAAATTGAACCCAAACACGTAAGCGACGCCTTTAAGGATGAAGCCTGGGTTAATTTTATGCAAGAGGAGTTGCTACAGTTCAAGAAACTTGGAGTGTGGACTCTCGTTGACCGACCCAGAGGAGTCAAAGTAATTGGTACCAAATGGGTACTAAAGTGCAAGAAGGATGACCAGGGTGTTGTTATCAGAAACAAGGCACGGTTGGTTGTTCCGGGCTTCAGACAAGTCGAGGGAGTCTGTCACACCCCGGGCCAGAGAGGCGGGACGTCACGATTAGTAAACAACAACCAAAATGCAGCGGAAACTAAATGGTTTAATACATTACAACTTTCAACATTTACATCAGAGTATTGGCTCTGTTTCAATTCATAAGGTACCTAAGTCTACAGTCTATAGATGTTATGATCAATCTTTTGGTAAAGGTTTCTAGATGCTTCAGTAACTAAAGCTTCTAGGCTCGACTTTTGTCTTCAACACCTACCCTTACTTCTTGCCTCGGATTTAGGTATCTTCTATAGCAACTATTCTCCCTAGTTGTACCTGAAGACATGCTCAAAAAGAAAGTTGTGTCAACATAAAGTTGGTGAGTTCAAGTGGTTAAAGTTTCAAAAATAAAAGGGACTCTTAGAGTCCACAAGTGAAGGTTTTAGAATCAAGTGTTAAAGTTTCTGAAAATCTCATTTGATGTTTAAAACATCATTTTTAGTATCAGTCATTATGGGGTATCACAATCAACCCTGCACTTGGTCCCCGGCTGGCCTCTTCTAAAGTTATGTTGTACCGGATATTCCCGTAGGAAAGGACCAAGCCTCAGAATAGTGAACCATTCCTGCTAGGATGGTTCACCATAGTATCTTACTCAAAACCTGTTACATGCCACAAACGACCCCTCAGGATCTCAGTGGGGTACCTCCCTATAGCGGGAGCCACTGTGCGTGGGGGATTCCCCAAATAGATCTATTCACGTAAAAACAAGCGGTTCACAAAAGAATTAATGATTATGACTAAAGTATCAGCAGGTATCCAAAAAGTCCCACATACAAGCATCAAGTAAGCACAATCATAGTTCATAAAACAAAAGACCATGCAAAACAGTAAACAGTATCACACATAAGAGTTTCAGTTTTAAAGGAGCATGCTTCATCCCTAAAACAAAAGTAAAAAGGGGGAACACGAGAACTCACCTAGTTTCCTTATATAATTTCAGAGCTTGATAAAGAAAAGTGATGATCACCGACAAAGCAATCCTAACTAGAACATATAAGATTCACGTTTAGAATGAGCACGATGTTATTACATGCGTGTAGTTGAGCTCTTTAGTTAAACTTAAGTTGGTGATTAGTATCCTTAGTGTATCATAGCTTCTTGTGTATTTGTTAAGTGTCATGGATTAACTCGTGAACATTAGGTTAATTAATGCATTTAATCAAGAATTGAGTCTTAGTTTAAATAATGTAGAAAAACCAATTTATATCATGGATTCCAAATCTTTATAAATAACTTGCATTAACAATGTAGGTAATATATAATGTTTCAAACGATGTTTATAATGCTCGCGTTCATATCATATTTGTTAACTTGATTGACGATAATTTGTATAAAAAGAGTGTTACAATTAATATTTATGTCAATAACAATGAGATGGCCAACAATTAATAACAACAAGATGATAGATCATTATAGCGTTTTAGGTCTTTTATCTTAAATAAAACGTATCGATGTCGGTTAACCTAAATATTCATTGCATAAATATACGAATGTACAATCATATTCGTATGAATTACATCTCTAAGTCTTGTAACGATTTAACGTGACATGAAATCAACTTATTTGTTTAATTAACAACATGTTATAACCATTTCCCAAAATGTAATGCTCCATACATCTTATCTAGGTTGGTTTCTAATAACTATCCTTGCTATTTAAATCCTGTGTCATTCGCTCTCGCTTTATAATTTGTGTATTTTGTATTAATTAGAGCTCAAATAACACGTATATAAATTATAATTAAATTTCAACACGTTGCGCGTGCGATTATACCTTTCACTCGGTTCACGTTGGCTAACCTACTCGTATGGATCTTGATCTAATCGTGTTCGCGTTCCGTTGTCCGCTCGTTGACCAAGTTTGACCAGCTTTGACCGATGTTTTACCTAACCAAAACGTAGCAAAATCATTTATAAGCACTAAAACAACAGACTTTTACCTAAACGCAACCAACATCGCAAGGTACGTTACCAAACAACCTCGTCGCAGCACTTACCCCCATTATCACCGCATGCAACCACAATCAAAGCCCTAGATTACCACTACTAGCCTTTTCCAACATCACCACCATCGGTTATAACTCTTATCATAACCGACACCACCACCGCAAGCATAACTATCACCCGAAATCAACAACAACCATTGACACACTCACATCCAAAAATCAACAACAGCCAACAACCGCAGCCAACAACCATACTTTGTAACCACCACTACTAACCGTCACAGCCAATACCATCACAGCTTACATCACTACCATTATCGGGCCTCAACATAACCATAACCAACACCACCACGACCATAACCTAAAGTTATACCATAGTAACCACCATTATCATAACCACCTAACCCGATAACCACCACAATAATCACCAACCTACATCATCACAACCCATCAATCAGCCACAACCGCGACCAACACTATCACCGCGACTGGCAGTCCACCACAACCACCAATCAGCAGCCACACAACTGCCACATCAACAATCACGGCCAATGATCAACACCCGCCGACATCACCACTATCACTGATGCTGCTGCTCGGCGCCTGGTGGGCGTCCTCACCGCCGGCAGCCACCACAACCACTGTCTTGAGCCCCGATCTGATACAGATCTACACATGCAACCCAAGATCTCACCGATTTGCAGTATGTAGTTCAAGAAATCAAAGGACGAATGACTAGTTTGGTTCTAGGTTAACCTTACCGAGAGAAAAGGGACAGTGGGGTGGCCTAGGCCACCTTCGGTTGCCGTCATCTGTGGTGTGGGAACACCACGACAATACCACCACCATCGCGACCGCACACCACCATCATCGGCCGACCTTTGTAACCGCGACCACCACAACCACTGCCGACATCGCCACCATCACCCGTCGCTCCTTGCCTCCGCATCACCCAGACCAAATCAACCACCATCATTGGGTCTCGAACGACCCTTTTGGTCGTCTGAGTCGACCATCTCCGACTCCCAACCATGAGCCATCATCACCACCACCCCCGAACCCGACCTGCAACCGCCTCTTTCGTCTTTGATTCCCATCGCCTCGTTGAGTTCTATGAGAAATTGAAGCCCCCATCGCTTCCGATTGGATGAGAGGATACGAGGGAGAAGGAGGCTCGCCGGAGGCTCGAGTGGATGGCCGGAATCGGCCGGAGATTCGTCGAAGAAGGGGGAGAAGGGGATGTCGCGGCTGCCCTCTCTTCCCTTTCTCAGTTTCTTTTTTTTTGTTGTGTTTGTTTTGAAACCCTAAAATGCAAGAATGTTTGTTTATATACTAGGGTTAAGGAAACGGGTTCGTAACCAGTTCGCACACGCTCGATTAAATTGTACGTAACGTTAAAAATTCGTTTCTCGTTAGTTTCCATTTATACAAAACGTTATAAGTGTTCCGAGATTATGTATTCAAAACATGCCGGTTAATCAAACGAGTTTGTGAGTTATCGCGTACCTAACACGGTTAACGGTTTTATGTGCTTTTATCGAATGAGCGTTATTAATTGTCATTTTGGTATCAATTGTATGCAATTAAGTATTAAAACGATATTTTGTTCGTTAACTTCCCATGTCAGTCACGTTAAAACCTTATCTGTCCAATTCTCGGGTTTTGACCTAATTCTAGACCCGATTCACGTCACGATCGCGTTTTCAGAACGCGTTTATTCCGGGCAACGCATCACTCACAAATTTAGTATTTTATGATAATAAGCAATGATTAGATGAATAATTACGAAGTTACGAGGTTCGGTTGATGTATCAGATATCAGTAAATGCCGGTGAAAACCGGTGTTCGCGTTTCGCTTACGTATTTCCATTGCTTATGAATGTTTGCTGAAAAATCTTTTAGCAAGCATTATTTATGATTTTAGTTAAGGTTAACAATGATTTAGGTTGGATGACAAGCCATTTTAAGAATTTCTGATGAAATTCAGACGTTAGTACACGGTAAATTACCGGATTTTACCCGGTATGGATTCTGAATCTGTTTTTAGTTTGGATCTTTCCATAGTTATTTCAAATCACGTAATATTCATTGTTTCATGGTTTCTTGTTTAATTAGTTCCTAAACGTGTATTTGGGCCTTAAATGGGCCTTTTTATAAGTTCGGGCCCTTATTGGGCTTATTGGGCCCAAAAAGGCTAGTTTCATTTTCTAAGTTTTCTTTGATAAGCCCAACTCAATTAAGACTTTTATTGAGTTTTATAACATTTATAGGTTTTCAATTGGGCCATATTTCTGAGGTGTTATAAGTCGACTACAATGAAGTCTTTGAACCAGTAGCTAGAATGGAAGCTATCCGCATCTTTCTAGCCTACGCCTCTTACATGAAGATTAAAGTCTATCAACTAGATGTAAAGAGTGCATTCTTGCATGGGGAAATCCGTGAAGAGGTATATGTCAGTCAACCCGAAGGATTCGAAGATCCTTATCATCGGGACAGAGTCTACAAGTTAGACAAGGCTCTGTATGGGCTACATCAGGCTCCTCGAGCTTGGTATGAAAAGCTCTCCACCCATCTGTTGAAATACGGCTTTCACAGGGGCGTGATTGACTGTACATTGTTCATTAAAGAAAAGGATGGCGATTTGCTTATGGTGCAAATATATGTGGATGACATAATCTTTGGTTCTAGAAACGAAGAGTTGTGCAAAGAATTTGAATCTGTGATGAAGGCAGAGTTTGAAATGAGCGCCATGGGAGAAATGAAGTTCTTCCTAGGGTTACAGGTGGATCAGACACCTACCGGTATCTTTCTGCATCAGACTAAGTATGTCGGTGACATTCTTAGTCGCTTTGATATGGAAAATGTCACTGCAGCCGGTACCCCACTAGCCACAAATCATGATGTGGCTCCTGATGAGAATGGGTATTTGGTGGATGCCACTATGTATCGTGGGATGATTGATCTCTTATGTACCTCACTGTTTCACGTCCAGATATCATGTATGCCACATGCTTAGGCTCCAAATATCAAGCTATACCCAAAGTAATCATTTGATTGGAGTTAAGAGGATTTTTCGTTATCTGAAGGGTACTCCAACACTGGGGTTGTGGTATCCTCATGATGATGACTTTGAGCTAACGGCGTATAGTGACTCGGATTATGGAGGCTGCAAAATGAATTACAAGTCTACGTCAGCAGGATGTCAATTTCTCGGGAGAAGATTGGTAACTTGGCAGTGCAAAAAGCAGACATCAGTTGCTCTATCTACCTGTGAAGCTGAATATGTTGCCGCCGCCAGTTGCTGCTCACAAATCATCTGGATAGAACAGCAAATGCGGGACTACGGTTTGCATTTCTCTTCTACTCCTATATTTGTTGATAATTCTGCTGTAATTGCAGTAACTAAAAATCTGGTCCAACATCCTAAGACCAAACACATAGGCATAAAGTATCACTTCATACGCGACTGCTATGAAAAACATTTAATTGATGTGGTCAAAATAAACACGGATTTTCAACGCGCTGACCTCTACACCAAACCGTTTGATTTTAATTTTATTTTATTTTTTTAATTTCCTTGCTTTATAAAAATCCAAAAACACAAAAAGATTTTCTTTTTTAGAACTTTAGGGGAGATTAGGTTAAATTCAGTATTTATTTAAAAAAAAGGGGGAAGGGCAGATAATCTAAAGGGTAAAAACAAAATAGACAAGACTGAAATTCTCCACAATGGAAAGTGATAGTACACAGGTGTCTAGTTACTTGGAACACCAAAAAGACTTTAGTTTTTTTTTGAATTTTGAGATTTATCAAATCACAGGAATTTGGAAGTCAGAGGATTCTAAGTCTAACAAATTTGGGAAAATGATAGTACACTTGTGTGCTACTGCAATAGTTCACTATACGATGTGTCGGTAGATTCAACACAATAGACAAGTAGATGTCATTGGTGAACTTAATCTAAACTAAACGGTCAATCAACTGTGGGTTCTCATCTTATCACTGGTTAACACAATCAGCTATTTCCAATAAGGAATAACGAGCATATAAACACCACCAAAGGTGTGCGAATGACCACAAAAAGAGCAAAGCACGAAAAACTGAATACAAGCGCAATCAAGCTGATAACTTATGTTGTTGGTGCGTTATGTGCAAAAGAAAATAAGAAATGCTCTAACAAGGAGATAGGTTGTGTGCCTCTCTGCTGTGCGATGGCACTGACCTGAGGATAAGCATAACCTACATATTCTAGAATTCATTGTTGTTTGCCGCCTCTCGGCTGTGCGATGGCACTGACCTGAGGCTTGGCTTCTCTTTGAAAGGTCTAAGAATAGTCTCTTCTTGTAAAAAAGCCTATAGACCGCTCGAAAGTCCTCTAAGGAATGATGATTACCATATAAGATTGTGATCCACAAATATTTTCTGAAATAATATAACTTAATTCATCACCAATGCATGTCAAAAGTCTGTGTATGGATTGTCAAAAGTCTGTGTATGGATTTAAGTGGACAAGTATACTGACAATCGTTATGAACGCATCGACTAAAGTTGACAATCATAGTGTGTTACGTATCATATCAGGCATGATTCCCAGTTAGAAATTAGAAGTATCAGATGAGCGATAAACTATGATAAGTAATTATGTTAGTTTTCCTTTCGATAAATTTAAAAGGTTCCAAGTAATTTAGTTTATGCCTGTATGATTCCATTTGAATCGGTCTTGAAAATGATGTTAATGCAAATAGGATTATCTACCCAACTCTAACAAATCACAAAAATATCTTCATTCTGTCATTTAGTTTAGTGTTTTATTTTAGTTGTTAAGTGTGTCGGCGTTGGACTATGCTATGCTATTCATTGTTGAAACTGTCACAAACTGAACTTAAGTTTAATCAATAATAACTTGTTTCTGAAAGGTTAAAAGGATCACATCTGAGGTGATCAGGTGGATAAATGGATCACGTCTGAGGTGATCAGGTGGATAAATGGATCATGTCTGAGGTGATCGGGTGGATAAATGGATCATATCTGAGATGATCAAACTGTCAATAACGTTTTATCTACTGTTAAATAGAACTAAATGTCGTATGGTAAGATGCTTAAAATGTTACAAGTATGGCCATTCGCACGACTGAACCATTACTATGATCCAGTCTTCCGATCGGAACACATGATTGAGTCAAGTCGTACGAATTGGCAGTGCGAATGAATCCAATCGTACGATTGGAGGTGACCGACTGTAACAGTCGTTTGGATGAACGTCAATTGCACGATTGGGGATGGACGATTGGGTTAATCACACGACTGAGACTTAGTCGCACAACTGACCTATACGACTAGGCTTAGTCGCACGACTGACCTAAGCGACTAGACTCAGTCGCCCGACTGGGATTTTGTCCTAGTATAAATACAGGGCGAATCAGCATCAGTCGCTCACTCACCCAAATCGCCCCCTTATTCGTACGACCTAGACGATCCTCTGCAAAAATTCTGTTTGATTCATATCTTCATCTATTTGTGTGTTTTAACGTTCAAGTGTACTTATACAGGTAATGTGCGAGATGGTTCATCAATAACACCAATCAATGACGTCTCGAATCTCTTGAATTTCAACCCAACAGTACCCAAGAACATAATGAACAAATAGACTATCCAAACTAAGCTAAAATTTCAAACAAATCTTAAAATATGCTTAATCGGTCATTTCTGAGTGTAATGAGCCTTAGTTCGACGTTTAACATCAAGTATAGCTCAAAAACAAGAATTTGAATGAAAAACCGTCGAGTAGGCGACTGGACACACTGATGAACTTCAATCTCCCGACTGAGAAGACGACTAGTCTCAGTCGCACGACTGAGATTGCCGAATGGTTCAGGCGCACGACTGAACTATACGACTAAGTTCAGTAGCACAACTAAGTCCATTCGCTTGACTTTGTCGCACTTATGAACCCATTAGCACGTATAAAGCTCAGTCGTTCTACTCAGTTGCACGAATATGTTCATTAGTTTGCTCAGTCGCATGACTTGACCAAGGTGTAAAGTTCATTGACTGTAATTTGCTATCTTTAACATGCACTAACGTTTACTTACATTATGTGACAGATGGCAAGTCGCTGGGTAATGGGCACGAAGCATAACATCTGTGCTCATGTGGATTTGACATCCAGGAATGCGGCACAGTTCTCTGGAATTATCGCATTCTTGAGGAGATCGAGGATCTTCAAGCCATATCTACTCCCTGCACTCCCTATCGCTCGGTACAGCAGGCATTCTGGGAGAATGCGGCTGTAGACAGATCCGTCGAGCCCTACCGCATCAGGAGCTCTATCTTTGGCCAGGCCATCGAGATCACAGAGGAAGATCTAAGGACAGTCCTGGAGTTTGGGGACGATAGTGACTGTCCAACTCGGCTACACCCGCTGACTGTTAGAGGGTGTTTTCTACGGCCTAAGTATTCTGGGGACATCAACTCAGGTATGCTCAACAAGAGCAATCTGTGCCCCCAGTTCAAGTATCTAGCTCATGTGATGCTCAGATGCATTGCCTCAAGGAAAGGAGGCTTTGATGAACTATCTGAGCAGATTCAGAACGCATACGTTGCGTTAGTGCTGAACCATCCGTTCAGCTTTTCACGGATGATCTTCACCTATTTGGTGGAGAACATCGAAACCAAGGGGAAGGAAAGCTTCTGCATGTACCCGAGGTTTATACAGATGATCATTGATCAGAAGCTTCCCCAGCTTTCGAAGGAGAAAGAGGATGCGGTCGTTCTGGAGGTCATGGATGACACGACATTGGGGAGAATGAAGGTTTACCGGGGAAAGTAGGTGAAGCCCCCGGTGAGGAGATTGTTTGGGCATCTGGCCCGAGAAGACTACATGCAGCCGGCGAAGAGGAAGTGGCGCCATGATGACAGTGATTCTGATGTAGAGCAGGTGGCTCTATCCTCCGATGACTCCGATGACGATCATGACTCGGATCAGGGAGGAGATGGTCAGGGAGAACCCGGACCAGCTCCGATACACCCTGACTTTCATATGCAGGAGGAGGATGAATCTGATGAAGCGCCACTTACCCGGACTATGGGAAGTCAGGTAGCGGCAACTGAGCAAGGGATAAGGGCGGTTGGAGGACGCCGGGAGAGTCTGGGAGCTCTTCGGCTGATTCATCCTACACCCCAGCCTCTCCCAGCAACCGGGGGGAGCCTCTGTGTCAAGGGGGACACGGAGGAAACGCATGGCTCAGCCTTATGGGCAGAAGCCGAAACGAATGAGGATTACTCTTATTACCACCACCACAGCTACCACCACTACCACCACCACAGCTACCACCACTACACCACCCACTACCACTACTACCACCATAGATAACACCATTCAACCACCCACTAGCTCAATACCACCCTTTACTACAACACCACCCACCACCACCATTCCACCGTCCACAACCTACTCAAACACCACCACCAATCTTCACCACTACACCACCCATCACTGATACTCAAGCCGGATCATCCCATGCTCTAACAGAATCATCTCTCCCTCAATTTGGAGTAGAAGAACAGCTGGCAGCACTAAACAAAATGGTACTGAAGCTGTGGGCTGCCGATGACAAAAGACTGCTCAGATTCGTCAGCTAGTAGATCTTACTGCTGCTCAATCTGAGCAGATATCTCAGCAGGCATAGCAGATTGCTGCTCAGAGATTAGAGATGTCCCAACTTCACGAACAAAATGTCATATCTTCTAAGAAGATTGCAGAGTTGGAGGAGGCCAAGAAGACCATCATGCTCAAACTGAAGGGCACTAAGGATGAGCCACTGAAAATAAAGGATGATGATGCTGATGATGACGATGATGATGATGAAGATGAGGATGAGGATGAAGACGACGAGGATAATGATGACGATGATGATATGGATGGTGATGGGGAGTCCCATGACAGGGAAGGTGATGACAAAGATGGAGATGCAGCTACATCTCCCTCTGATCCTGGGCAAGAACAACAAACAAAAGAAAACAAGATCAGAGGGCTTCCTCGTCTGCTCCATCAACCTCCCACTCTACAGAAGAACAAGCTCAGATTCAAGGCAAAGCTCAAGACTAGACGTCCATTCATTATTTAAACTTTGTACTTGAACATTTGTATCAAATTTTGTGCTTTATAAATAAAATTAAAAGGTTAAACCAACATCATTTATGTGCTTAATGTATACTTACTGTGTTGTAATTGGTTGTTAAACAGGTTCAGCTAAACAAGTAGATGAACATGATGTAGTGCCCCTCTGTCACATTGATTCTAAATTGACGATGATCCTCGATCTACAAGGGATCGTTCAACGATCATTCAGCTACACTGCTGAGGAGGGGGAGATAATTCATGACTTAACAGATGAACAAATTGCAGAACTGTTTAGTCTGAATCCTGACGAGCTGGTGAAAGATGCTCCAGAGGTCGACATAGTCAGTGACGATGAACTACAAGACGTCGACGAAGTGGAGATTGAGGACGTGACTGCTGATCACTATCCTCAGTATACTAACGCCGAAGGCGAAGTTCTCCCAGATCTGGGGGAACATTTGACAGCAACATCTTTGATCAGGTAGAAGAGATGACTGCTGCTAAAGTAGTTGCAGCAGAAGCTCCTTAGGAAAATGATGCTGATCTAGCATCCAAAAAGGATGAATGGATAGCTTGCCTGGAGGAGATGAAGAAACAGCATGCGCCAAACAAGTCAAATGCCTACACCAAGCTTTACAAGATAAAGAAACATCAGAAGGTGTCTGCAAAATTCTCAGCTGGGCATACCTTAAAGATCTCAAGGTGCATGCTATCAAGAGGGAGAAGGGAATTGAATATTTCAGATTCCCACACGATCTGAAAACTCTCCCTGGATTTGAGCTTAACCGTCTAGCCAACTTGAGCCTCCTGTATGCTGTTCCAGGAAAGATGTCAGGATGGTTTGAGTAGGCACTGAAGAAAGAGTATCATACGAGGTGGGTAAATTTTAAACCTCAACAGCCCAGAAGGTTGATTCACAAGACAAAGGTTGACCTCACCTCAGGAAGACCAAAGGTGGTCTTGCGATGGCACCCTCCACGCACAATGTCGTGTATTCCATTGAGGGAAATGCCACAAGATTTTGCACCCCATTTTAAATGGTGGTATTATGACGGCGCACTGGTGAGGCCGTCATAGTTTTGGAAAAGGAAGTGAAGGTTGAGACAATTAGGGTATTCAACCCTATGTGGCTAACTAACTTGTCTGCTTCAGATGTATGCATCTTATAGAAGTGGCCACTGTTTTTTGACACTCAAGATATCGTGCAAGCGCTTCAGTTTCAACACGTTATACGTCTATGCTTCGCACTCGATATTCACTCTGGGGTTTCTAGAGAAGATCGGAAGAAGAGATTTGAAGAGTTCAAGAAAGAAGTCAAAGTCTAGATAGAACTAGGTCCAAGGGGGAGTTTGTTAGTACACATGTCCCCAGTTCTAGTCTAGTGAGTTTAAATGTAATAGAACTTCTTCTTGTAACACATATGTAACGTTTGATCATTATAATGAGAATCTCTTCTATTTATGTTTATTGGTTGTTTAATGATATATCTATTATATTATTTATTGTTACACGCATATATGACAATGTTATATAGGTTTACAGTTGTTAGACATAGGTTTGAACCATCAAAGGTTCAAGAATGTGCTTAACTAAGTAATCTGATTCAATCGCACGACTGGACCATGCGAATGGGCCAATAGCATGACTGAACCAGGTGATTGAGTCAATCATACGATTAAGTCATAAGACTGACTCAGTCGTCCTAATGAACTAATCGTATGACTCAGTCGCACGACTGAGCCAGTCGCTTGGCTCAGTCGTACGAATGAGAACTGTAACCTATAAATACCACTTAATTCGTGAAAAAATAAGACACTTCGTATACTTGCAACCCTAGTCGACCCAGAGCGTCCTGTTCGTCCCTTCCAACTTCACAAAACGTTTCAGATCATTCCTAGTTCGTTCTTAACGTTTTCTAATCGTTAGGTTTGATCTTGTTAACGTTTTCCCTGATTGGATCGCCAATCAAATAGGATTCCGCACTATTTGATCCGGTATAATGAAGAATCAATTAGTGCAAGTATACGAAGTGTCAGTTAGTACTCCATCTGTACATGGTCCTAACAAGTAAACACAGCAAACTGATCTTCCATTTGTATAAACTTGAGACTAGGAGAACAGAACAATTTTAATCGTACAAATGGACTATACGGATGGTTCACTCATGCGAATGAAGGGTGCAAATGAATTCAATCGTGCGATTGGATTCAGTCATGCATATGAACTAGACGAATGGACTCAAACGACTGGAGCTGTTCAGTCGTGCGAATTAAGGAATGCTACTGAGTTCAGTCGTTCGAATGGAGTGTACAAATGAGTTCAATCGTACGAATGAGCTATTCGTGCGATTAAAGGCTGTTGTTTTGGAAAAATCGATGGTTTTGACACTGTGACACAAAAACACGATTTTTCAAGAACCCTAATCTGCCGTATAGTGAACAATCGAAACTTAAGGTCAGAAAACTTCGAAAACACTTTTTTACTAAAAGAATTAACTATTTTGAATGAAAACGTTAAGTTTAACACGAAAAACTAATAGAATCACACGCAAAATCAAGAGCCAAAGCTCTGATACCACTTGTTAGGACCGTGTACGTACGGAGTACTAACTGATAATGCGTGAAACCAGATCAAATAGTGCGGAATCCTATTTGATTGGTGATCCAATCAGTGAGAACGACAATCTGATCAATCCTTCGATAAAACAAACGTTAAGAACGAACAAGAATTAATCAAAAACGAACTATGAAGTTGGAATAATGAACAGTGTGACATTCGTCACTTCAAGGTCCGTCATTTAACATGAAACTTCGTTAACTATCCTTAGAGCATTCATTTTTCATCTTCATAGATTAATCGTGAGGACAACATGCCTGATTTGTTTTCCGTTTCAGTGGTGTTATCAATAATTGCAATCATATCATCCAAAACGCTCACGAATATCACAACCGACATCACTAATTATATTATGTTATATAATATAAACCCCATTAACAACGACACATTCAAGATATAAACAACATTAAACGCATCCTTATAATTAGTATAACGCGCGTATCTACGTCGTTTTCAACCGAAACAAGTATGGGGACTCGGGGCTAAGTGCAGGGACTAAACTTGTTATTTTGAGAAACTAGGGCTGGGTATAAATACTTAACAACCAGCCCTAGCCCCCATTTGTTTCGTCTTCTTCTTCACTTCTCCACTTTCTCTCTCGAACTAGCACCAAAATCGGGCACGTTTGTTGCGTTTTTGCCGTCTAAACTTGGTTATCATCGTGAATACCCACTCCTAGCAGGTAGATAACCTTGGTTCACCCATTCCTTGCTCGATTTAACTTGTGCGTTTTCTAGGGTTTTGGGTGTTTGGGTTCATCCAAGCGCATAAGGTCGTGTGGGCTTGTGTGTTGCGTTCCAGTGTGTGTTTCTTGTCTAGACATGTTAGATGTGTGTTTCTGGAAGTTCATGGGGTGTAAACTCGTGCCCGGAGTAGCTGGACGCTGCTCTGCACTTCAGCAGTCGCGAACTTACTGTTCAGGCGACTGGGTCATCCAGGCGACTGCGCCGTGCGACTGAGTGAGTCGTGCGACTGAGTCCATGCGTCTGAGTCTATCATGCGACTGAGTGGTGTGACTGGGGAGAGTCGTGCGACTGAGTCCATGCGTATGTGTGGGTGGTGTGATTGAATGTATGTGATTGGGAGTGTGTGCGACTGAGTCAATACGGATGATAGTGTGCGACCGTGTGTATCGCACGACTGAAGATCCAGTCATACGAATGAGAGTTCAGTCATACGAATGAAGCTGATTCGTACGACTGAGGGTTGAATCGTGCGAATGGAAGGCTGAGTCTTGCGATTGGGTGCTGTGTGGTGCGACTGAGTGCTTAGTCGCACGAATGGAGTTCACTCGTGCGAATGAGGCTGATTCGCATGACTGAAAGTTGATTCGTGCGAATGGAGTGTTCAGTCGTGCATCTGGTTTTGTCGTGCAAATGGAATCATTGTGTGTGAAGTTTTCCTGTGTGTTGTGTGTGTTGCGTGCAAGTGTTACCCACGACCGAACCGAAATTGCCCGAACCTATTGAACATCATCTTATACCTTATGCTCATTATTAATGCTTGTCAGTAACTGTCAATAGGGGTTGACTGTTCGTAGCATTCTACTCTTGGGATACTTTCATCATTCGTGCTTATCATTTATTCGGTGAGTTTCGTGGCCCCTTTTTACGCTTATATAACTTTTAAACATTTTCAAACTTGGGGGAAAAGAATGCTCGCGTACTTAACTTGATTTCAAGCATCTTCCTTAGTGGAAGACTGCCAATACTTTGATGAGTGTCTTATCTTGCTTAACATGTTGATTGATGCTAAGGATAAACGGATGTCACGTAACTGCTTTAGGCATCGTTCTAGGTATATCACGGATGTGGTGGGAATGCTGCGGGGAACCCTATATATAAGCATCCCTAGTATACTAAGAATGTGCTTAAGCTGGGCTACGTGATGATCCTGATTGACTGAGGCATGATGCTATTATGACTCTTAACTCTATGCTATGTTGCTACCTTATATGTTACTTGGTGGCTTTACTCTATTATGTGCTATTACTTGATGCTAAGTGTTGTTTGATGTTACTTTTCAATGCTATTGACCTTGGATGCTCTCGGCAGTGTGGTTCTTCTTTGTGGGTCTACTTTGTGGTTCTTCTTTGTGGGTCTACTTTGTGGTTCTTCTTTTGCCGAGCATCCATTACAACCATTAATCCCGGTAATGGGACCTAAGGATTGGTTTGGTTGTAACCTATACGTATGCGTTTTGTGGATTTTGCTACATCATTGCCCTTCAATACAACCATTAGTTCCGGTAATGGGACCTAAGGATTGGTTTGGTTGTCACCTATTATGTATGCGCTTTGTGGATCTTGCTACGTCATGTTAAACTTGTTTTGCTATGGAAAATCTTTTTATACAACCCTTAATCCCGGTAATGGGACCTAAGGATTGGTTCGGTTGTAAACTATACGTATGCGATTTGTGTATCTTGCTACGTCATTTTAAACTATTTACACTTTGGGAATGCTTTCTATACAGCCATCAATTCCCGTGTGGAACTGATGAATAGGTTTAGCTATAGCTATTTATAACTGGTAAAGCCGCCTACACCTAAGTGTAGTTGCGGTAGCTCTTATCAAACTTACATACCGTTTTCATCATAACATATTTTATTACTTAAAACCTGCGAAGCTCACCAAACAATTATGTTGGCCGTTTTGAGCATTTCTTTTCAGGTGATCAAGGTAATTGATGTTCTAGGAGTACTGCCTTTTAGAGGAGACCCTAGGATGCATTTTTAGGAGATTAAGCATTTTTGTTAAACATTGTTTTGTGGAACATCTTGGTTGCTTAACTTGTACACAGGATACTTGTTCCCAGGTTGTGGGAATTTACATTACAAGTTATCAGTAATGCTTATGTGATCATTTTATATTGTGCTTATGACTATGCTGTCGTGAACGTTGACTGAACACGACACAAGTCTCCATTTGTGTTCGGGTGTCGTCATGACACGTTTGTCATCATATCTATATTGCATCTCTATTGTTAACCATGTGTTATGACGATCCCGTCTAGCTCGCATCCCCGTGTTTCCGCTATAGCGGGGGTGTGACAGACTGGTATCAGAGCCATTGGTTATAAAGAATTAGGCAATTCACTTGACCTAGACTATAACCTAGGAACCTTCATGTAGAATGCATGCTAGGACTGGCTTGCATTTGATGTTACATGTATGTTCCTCTATACTTGTTACTTGACTCTATACATGATTCTATGCATATGTGCTTGCTATCTGATCATCGTGAGGAAGACACTATGACACTTAGTCTTTCTCCACGGGATACCTTCATACTAGAAACTTATGTTCGTATGCGCACAACATCATATCATTAGGTCGAGATACCTAAACAGAAGGGGACCTTGGTGATCACGCGTGGCGTCGATCTCGGATACTAAATCCGACCCTAACATAGTTATACCTGAAATCCTAAATGTATGAAGGATAGGGAACTACCATTAGACATATTGTGCTTATGTGCTTGGAGTTTACTTGCTATTACATACTATTATTGGAATACTATTGGCTCCTGGACAGGAGGACATTACATGATCTATGCTTGATGAATGCATCAATACTATGATGTCAACTTGGGGTAAGGGATGCTAAGGGTGACCATGCAAGGCAAATTACCATTACGGGTGCACACGTAATTGTAATTTACACTGCATGAGAAGCCTTTCTAATCTTACCAGGGGGTAACGATCATGAGTATTACAAGTTTTCTATTCTATACCCCAGGGAGCTAGGATCAAAATTCTAGTAAGACCTCGTTAAGGGTAACAAAACATTACTAACACACTGCTATTACTTAACTCTTGTCCTACATAGAGCCTACATTGTATTTCCAATCATGACATTGAACTTATCCTTTACGAGACATTCCTCCACTTAGCATTTCAGTAACTAAGGAACTGATGGAATGCTTAGAATGAAAGTGGACTACAGGAAACGTAAGAGGAGTGATGATACTCTGTACACATGCATTATGTTATTCTTTGGGATCTACCTAAGGAAAATCAGGATGTCGTGTAACCGGTTTAAGCGTCATTCAAGGTATAGCGGGGATGTGGTGGGAACGCTACGGGGAACCCTATATATAAGCATCACCGATATACTAAGAATGTGCTTAAACTGGGCTACTTGATGATCTTGATGGACCGAAGCATGGGTTATTGGAACCTGATGAGTGGAACCATATGTATATCTTAAAGTGATTAAGGTTTACATGTTTACTAAAGTTTACATGTTTACACCTTTCTATGATTAGAAGATGCCGCCTCGAAGAGCAACACATAGTACCAATCAAGGTGAGACCCCCAAGGTAAAGGTAGGGGTAGACCACCAAGAACAAGTGGTGCTCCAGCTAGCAACAATCAGGGAACTGACAACCCTAACATAGCTGCTATGATTGGTCAGCAGCTAGCCGCACTGATTCCAACTATTGTGACTCAAGTGAGCGACACTCTTCTGAATCATCATCTCCACGGGGATCATGATACTAATGATCAGCATAACCAAGGAACAGGGGAAGACACTGGGATTGGTGGAACAACTGGGAATGAAACTAGGGTTGATAATACGAAGCGGGGATGTTCCTACAAGGAATTTGTGGACTGCAAACCCGAAGAATTTGATGGGAAAGGTGGGGAGATAGCCCTAACCAGATGACTTGAAAAGATGGATGTAGTGATTGACATCAGTGAGTGCTTCGACAGTCAAAGAATCAAGTATGCCACATGTTCACTGCAGGGCAAGGCATTAACCTGGTGGAACACCCAGGTTCAAGCTAGAGGAAGAGAATCTATGATGCAAATGACTTGGGATGAGTTCTAAGCCTTGATTACTGAGGAGTACTGTCCTCTCAACGAGATGCAGAAACTTGAACAGGAATTCTGGAACCATGCGATGGTAGGAGCTGGGCATGCAGCTTACACCGATCGTTTTCATGAATTGGCAAGATTGGTTCCACATCTGGTGACACCGGAATCAAAGAGGATTGAAAGGTATATTTGGGGACTCGCGCCTCAAATCTGAGCTTTGGTAACGGTAGCTGCTCCTCCTACGATTCAAAGCGCCATTCTGAAGGCCGACGCTCTAACTGATGAGATGGTAAGAACAGGATGTTGGGTAGGGGAGCAGAGAAGAGAAAGGAGGCTGGGGAAACAAGTCGGTCTCATGCCGGAAGATTTGATAAGAAGGCCAAGACAACCTGAAATTTTGTGGCGGTGACTCAAGAAAGGAAAGGATATACTGGGTTGCACCCGAAATGTAATAGGTGCACTCTTCATCATCCCCCAGCAACGCCGTGTTGGATGTGTGCGAATTGTAGACGCCCGGGGCACCTCGCGAAGGATTGTAGAACTACGCCGAATCTGGTAGCGCCCATCAACGCGGTTAACCCCGTCGGGAATGCCAGGGCTTGTTATGAGTGCAGAGGTCTTGGTCACTACCAGAACATGTGCCCCAGACTGAATAGGGCACCGGGTCAACAAGGGTATAACCAGCAGCAAGTGATGGCCATAGCTGGTAATCCGGACCAAGGGAATCAAGGAAATGCTGCTAGAGGACGTGCGTTCGTTATTGGAGCAAATGACGCCCGTCAGGACCCGAATGTTATTACGAGTACGTACTTGCTCAATCACCACTTCGCATCCATACTATTTGATACTGGGGCAGACAATAGTTTCATATCTTCTGGTTTTGCACACATGCTTGCCTTGAACCCAAGTATATTAGAAACTAGCTTTTCTGTAGAAATGACCAACGGTAGAGCTGTACAAGCAGATGAGATTATTAGACAGTGCTCCATGATATTGGAGAACCATGCCTTCGACATAGACTTAATACCTTTCGAGTTGGGAGCTTCGATGTGATTGTGGGAATGGATTGGTTGTCGAAACATGGAGCCGAAATTGTTTGTCGGGAGAAAGTAGTACGAATTCCCATGCCAAATGGGGAGGTACTTAAGATTCAAGGAGAACGACCGGGAAGAACTCTGAAGCTTATCACTTGCATGAAGACGCGACGATGTTTACGGAAGCAGTGTTACGCATTTTTGGCCCATGTAGTGGAAAACAAAGAAGAAGGTAACAAGTTGGTGGATATTCCTGTAGTACGAGATTATCCGGAAGTATTCCCTGATGACTTGTCGGTTTTACCTCCTCCACCACAGGTGAAATTTCGTATAGAGTTGGTTCCTGGAGCTACGCCGGTAGCAAAAGCACCATACCAGTTAGCGCCATCCAAAATGCAAGAGTGATCTAGCCAACTACAAGAGCTATTGGAGAAAGGTTTCATTCGGCCGAATCATTCACCATGGGGAGCACCGGTCTTATTTGTCAAAAAGAAAGACGGGTTGTTCCGCATGTGTATCGATTATCGCGAGTTGAACAAGTTGACTGTGAAGAATCGATATCCTCTTCCCAGAATTGATGACTTATTTGATCAGCTGCAAGAAGCTTCATATTTCTCCAAGATTGAACTTCATTCTGGATATCATCAATTGAGGGTTTTCGAGAATGACATACCGTAAACAGCGTTAGGACTTGTTATGGTCATTATGAGTTCTTAGTCATGCCGTTCGGACTGACTAACGCACCAGCTGTATTCATGGATCTGATGAATCGGGTGTGTAAACCATACATGGATAAGTTCGTGATCGTATTCATTGACGATATACTTATCTACTCTCGATCGAAAGAAGACCACAAGGAACATCTTCTGGCCATACTGAGTTTGTTACAAGAAGAGAAACTTTTCACTAAACTCTCGAAGTGCGAGTTTTGGCTTCGAGAAGTTAAATTTTTGGGGCATGTGGTTAACGAGAATAGGATTCATGTAGATCCCGGCAAAATTGAGGCAGTGAAGAAATGGGATACACCCCAGACACCCTCAGAGATACGCAATTCTTAGGATTGGCCAGATACTATCGTTGCTTCATTGCAATTTTTTCAAAGATTGCTCAACCGTTAACATTGTTGACTCAGAAAGACAAGAGTTTTGATTGGGGGTATGCCCAAGAACAAGCGTTCCAAAAATTGAAAGAGAGGTTATGCATGAAAGAATTGATCAGCCCAAGATACATATTAAATTGATGTGGCTAGTGTGATATGATCCAAGTCGGGTCATACCCAATAACAAGCCAAACAAACACCGATAAATATTTATTTGTTGGTAAGATCACACAAATAAATATTAGCACCAATTTAGAAACCGGCTTTTCTAAATTCATTGCTTTTGTAAATGAACAAGATTATATATATATATATATATTGATAATTTGTTCATGACATATTATTTGTTTCATTGCTTAAATAAGTTAAACAATGACATATAATAATGTGTGTGTGTGTAAAAGCTATAAAATTAAAATGGTTGATTTTATAAAAAATTAGAATGCAAGAGTTTATATTTTATAAACTTTATAAAATATGAGAAAGGAGGGAAAGACAAATGGGAGCCTTAATTTCGGCCGCCCCATTGTCTTGAGAAGGGTTTTTACTTTGTTCCAAGACATGCATTCAATATATTCCTTCTTCTTGCATTCAAGATATTACTTACACACACACAAAACCAAAAGCAAATTCTCTCTTCCTTCTCTCTTCACCTCACGGTTTTTGGGCAGAAACAAAGGGGAATTTTCAGCCTTCATAAGCTTGTTTTGAAGCTGAAAATTGGTGTGCAAGAATCCTAGCATTCAAAGGGTGTTTGAAGAGGCTTGGGGTATGCTATCTTGAGAGCTTCTACATTGAAGTTTAGCCACAAGAACACATCCATTTCAGCCCCTTAGATCTCGGATTTGAAGCTCCAAAGGTTGTAGTTCTTTCATCTTATTATTGTATGCATTGTATATGAAGATCCATGGCTTGGGGTTATTATAAAATGGGTTTTATAATCAGATCTTAACATGTTTTAAATCTTACATTCCGCTGCGTTTTTCATATAATCAAGTTGTATGAAGCTTTGATAAACATGTTAAACCCCATCTTAACATTGTTGACTCAGAAAGACAAGAGTTTTGATTGGGGGTATGCCCAAGAACAAGCGTTCCAAAAATTGAAAGAGAGGTTATGCAACGCACCGATATTGTCCCTTCCAGAGGGAACTGATGATTTTGTGGTGTACTGCGATGCTTCACATCAAGGATTGGGTTGTGTGCTAATGCAAAAAGACAAAGTGATTGCCTATGCCTCGCGACAACTTAAGGTGCATGAGAAGAATTATATGACTCATGACCTGGAGTTGGGCATGGTAGTATTTGCACTCAAGATATGGAGGCACTATCTGTATGGAACCAAATGTATCATCTACACAGATCATAAAAGCCTTCAACACATCCTGAATCAGAAAGAACTCAACATGCGACAACGACGTTGGGTAGAGCTACTTAATGACTACGATTGTGAAATCCGGTATCATCCGGGGAAAGCAAATGTGGTGGCTGACGCCCTGAGTCGTAAAGAGCGCGTGAAACCACTACGTGCTCGAGCTTTGGGATTGACTATTCAAACGAACTTGAAAGCTCAGATCCAACTTGCACAAAGGGAATCATTGAAAGAAGAAAACCTTGCGGGAGAAGGATTCTGAGGGTTAGACAAACAGATGATTTGCAAGGATGATGGCATACAGTACTTCATGGATCGAATATGGGTACCCAAATAGGGAGATGTTCCTACCCTGATCATGGAGGAAGCGCACAAGACACGATATTCTGTTCATCCTAGTGCAGACAAGATGTATCACGATCTTAAGGATCTATACTGGTGGCCATGCATGAAGAGAGACATTGCTATGTATGTAAACCGATGCTTGACGTGCTTGAAAGTTAAGGCTGAACATCAGAAACCATCGGGATTATTACAGCAACCTGAAATTCCCCAGTGGAAATGGGAGAACATAACTATGGATTTCATTACCAAACTCCCTAGAACAAGTAGCGGGCACGACTCGATATGGGTCGTAGTGGATCGGATGACGAAGTCCGCTCATTTCCTACCGATCCGGGAGGATTACAAGATGGAAAGATTGGCGAGGTTGTACATTAAAGAGGTCGTGACATGGAACGGTGTGCCGGTGTCAATCATATCCGACTGTGACAGTCGATTCACTTCACGATTTTGGCAAACACTACAAAAAGCGATGGGCACTCGATTAGATATGAGTACAGCCTATCACCCACAAACAGATGGCCAAAGTGAACGAACTATACAAACATTGGAAGACATGCTCAGAGCTTGTGTAATCGATTTTGATGGTAGCTGGGACACTCATTTACCATTGATTGAGTTCTCCTACAACAACAGCTATCATAAAAGCATTGGATGCGCTCCATTTGAAGCATTGTACGGGAGGAAATGTAGATCCCCAGTTTGTTGGGCCGAAGTTGGTGAGAGCCATCTTACGGGCCTGGAGATCATACAAGAGACAACTAACAAGATCTTCCAAATCAAAGACAGACTTAAAGCTGCTTGAGATCGCCAAAAGAGCTATGCTGACAATCGTTGGAAGACTCTAGAATTCAATGTTGGAGATCACGTTTTACTCAAAGTCTCTCCCTGGAAAGGGATTGTACATTTGGAAAGAAAGGGAAGTTAGCCCCTCGATACGTAGGACCATTCGAGATTAAAGAAAGAATCGGTCCGGTGGCTTACCGATTGAGGCTACCATAAGAACTCAGCGGTGTACATGATACTTTTCACGTGTCAAACCTCAAGAAGTGTTTGGCCGACGACTCCTTACACGTACCGATTGAGGAAATCAAGATCGACGAAAAGCTTCATTTTATCGAGGAACCTATCGAGATCATGGACCGAAAGGTCAAACGCCTGAGACACAGCAAGATACCGATCGTTCGCGTGAGATGGAACTCCAAACGATGACCAGAATTCACGTGGGAACGAGAAGATCAGATGAAGCACAAGTATCCACATCTATTCAAGGATGACATGCTTGGACCTAGCACCAGTTGAATTTCAGGACGAAACTCTCTCAACTGGGGGATACTGTGACATCTGTCATTTCAAGGTCCGTCATTTAACATGAAACTTCGTTAACTATCCTTAGAGCATTCATTTTTAATCTTCATAGATTATTCGTGAGGACAACATGCCTGATTTGTTTTCCGTTTCAGTGGTGTTATCAATAATTGCAATCATATCGTCCAAAACGCTCACGAATATCACAACCGACATCACTAATTATATTATGTTATATAATATAAACCTCATTAACAATGACACATTCAAGATATAAACAACATTAAACACATCCATATAATTAGTATAACACGCGTATCTACGTCGTTTTCAACCGAAACAAGTTTGGGGACTCGGGGGCTGAGTGCAGGGACTAAACTTGTTATTTTGATAAACTAGGGCTGGGTATAAATACTTAACAACCAGCCCTAGCCCCCATTTGTTTTATCTTCTTCTTCACCTTTTCTCCACTTTCTCTCTCGAACTAACACCAAAATCGGGCACGTTTGTTGCGTTTTCGCCATCTAAACTTGGTTATCATCGTGAATACCCACTCCTAGCAGGTAGATAACCTTGGTTGACCCGTTCCTTGCTCGATTTAACTTTAGCATTTTCTAGGGTTTCGGGTGTTCGGGTTCATCCGAGCACATAAGGTTGTGTGGGCTTGTGTGTTGCGTTCCAGTGTGTGTTTCTTGTCTAGACATGTTAGATGTGTGTTTCTAGAAGTTCTTGGGGTGTAAAACTCGTGCCCGGAGCAGCTGGACGCTGCTCTGCACTTCAGCAGTCGCGAACATACTGTTCAGGCGACTGGGTCAGCCTGGCGACTGAGCCGTGCGACTGAGTGAGTCGTGCGATTGAGTCCATGCGTCTAAGTCTATCGTGTGATTGAGTGGTGCGACTGGGGAGAGTCGTGCAACTGAGTCCATGCGTATGTGTGGGTCGTGCGATTGAATGCATGCGATTGGGAGTGTGTGCGACTGAGTCAATACGGATGATGGTGTGCGACTGTGTGTATCACACGACTGAAGATCCAGTCGTATGAATGAGAGTTCAGTCGTACGAATGAAGCTAATTCGTACGACTGAGGGTTGAATCGTGCGAATTGAAGGATGAGTCGTGCGATTGGGTGCTGTGTGGTACTACTGAGTGCTTAGTCGCACGAATGGAGTTCAATCGTGCGAATGAGGATGATTCGCAGGACTGAAAGTTGATTCATGCGAATGGAGTGTCCACTCATGCGTTTGGTTTTGTCGTGCGAATGGAATCATTGTGTGTGAAGTTTTCCTATGTGTTGAGTGTGTTGCGTGCAAGTGTTACCCACGACCGAACCAAAACTGCCCGAACCTATTGAACATCATCTTATAGCTTATGCTCATTATTAATGCTTGTCAGTAACTGTCAATAGGTGTTGATTGTTCGTAGCATTCTACTCTTGGGATACTTTTATCATTCATGCTTATCATTTATTCAGTGAGTTTCGTCGCCCCTTTTTACGCTTATATAACTTTTAAACATTTTCAAACATGAGGGAAAAGAATGCTTGCGTACTTAACTTGATTTCAAGCATCTTCCTTAGTGGAAGACTGCTAATACTTTGATGAGTATCTTATCTTGCTTAGCATGTTGATTGATGCTAAGGATAAACGGATGTCATGTAACTGGTTTAGGCATCGTTCTAGGTATATGACAGATGTGATGGGAACGCTACGGGGAACTCTATATATAAGCATCCCTAGTATACTAAGAATGTGCTTAAGTTGGGCTACGTGATGATCCTGATTGACTGAGGCATGTTGCTATTATGTCTCTTAACTCTATGCTATGTTGCTACCTTATATGTTACTTGGTGGCTTTACTCTATTATGTGTTATTACTTGATGCTAAGTGTTTTTTGATGTTACTTGTGAATGCTATTGACCTTGGATGCTCTCGGCGGTGTGGTTCTTCTTCGTGGGTCTACTTTGTGGTTCTTCTTTTGCCGAGCATCCATTACAACCATTAATCCCGGTAATGGGACCTAAGGATTGGTTTGGTTGTAACCTATACGTATGCGCTTTGTGGATCTTGCTACATCATTTCCCTTCAATACAACCATTAGTTCTGATAATAGGTCCTAAGGATTGGTTTGGTTGTCACCTATTACGTATGCGCTTTGTGGATCTTGCTACGTCATATTAAACTTGTTTTGCTATGGAAAATCTTTTTATACAACCCTTAATCCCGGTAATTGACCTAAGGATTGGTTCGGTTGTAAACTATACGTATGCGCTTTGTGGATCTTGCTACGTCATTTTAAACTATTTACACTTTGGGAATGCTTTATATACAACCATCAATTCCCTTGTGGAACTGATGAATAGGTTTGGCTGTAGCTATTTATAACTGGTAAAGCCGCCTACACCTAAGTGTAGTTGCGGTAGCTCTTATCAAACTTACATAGCGTTTTCATCATAACATATTTTATTACTCAAAACCTGCGAAGCTCACCAACAATTATGTTGACCGTTTTGAGCATTTCTTTTGAGGTGATCAAGGTAATTGAAGTTCTAGGAGTACTGCCTTTTAGAGGAGACCCTAGGATGCATTTTTGGAAGATTAAGCATTTTTGTTAAACATTATTTTGTGGAACATCTTTGTTACTTAACTTGCACACAGGATACTTGTTCCCGGGTTGTGGGAATTTACATTACAAGTTATCAGTAATGTTTATGTGATCATTTTATATTGTGCTTATGACTATGCTGTCGTGAGCATTGACTGAACACGACACAAGTCTCCATTTGTGTTCGGGTGTCGTCATGACACGTTTGTCATCATATCTATATTGCATCTCTATTGTTAACCATGTGTTATGACGATCCCGTCTAGCTCGCATCCCCGTGTTTCCGCTATAGCGGGGGTGTGACAAACAGGGATGCTCTGGACGGCTAGGGTACGTAGGTATTCGAAGTGTTTATCAATTGTTACGTTTTTCCATGAATTAAGTGGTATTTATAGGTTTGGAGTCTTCATTCGTGCGACTGAACCATTAGCATGGTTCAGTCGTGCGACTGAATCATGCGATTGAGTCATACACACGACTGAAGGTTCAGTCGTGCGACTGAGTCAGTCTTATGTTTCAATCGTACGAGTGATCCAGTCTCCTGGTTCAGTCGTGCGACTGGTCCATAAGCATGATGAGTTCATGCGTATGGTCCATTAGCATGGGCCATTAGCATGAACCATCAAACAGCATCAAACCTATATAGTTAGTTCATACACGTGCAACACATTCAATATAATGAAGTCATGACATAATCAAAATATAAATCAAACATCACAATGCATTTTATATCATTCATTCAACCATTACATCAATTACACATGTGTAAGAAATGAAAGACATTTACATTTAAGCTCATAAACTAGGTACATTGACATGTATCAACTTCCTTGATATTGACCGAATGATACGGGATCCTTGTCGCTTTACCCTGGTACTGTAGTCAGCTTCTTGCACAATGTGTGGGGGTGTATTTATAAGCCTTGGCACAATATAACTTCGTGCACAATTATGGGGGTCTAGCACATGGCATTGATCCATTACAGTGAAAGATAATATGAAAGAATGAAAGGAATGAACGATGGTGATAGATAACGAACGATTATAACGAGTTGTATGTATTGATAAATGCTCACATTTTAAAAGGAAATATTTTTATCAAACTTAAAGTATTTTATTTTTAAAACTAGATTTCACTCAGCATCGCGACTTTGTATGCAAAAATAGTTGGCAGGAAATTGAAGATGCGGAGGAGGTGCAGACATGGACATGGAAGCTACGGAGATAGTTCTAGTCCGACAACCATATTTTGGGGGACGATGTTTATTTAAATATCATTTTTGAAATGTAAAGGAAAGGACATGATGTTTTGACATGAGTATAAGTTTGTAATGAAATATATATTTTTTTTCCGCTGCAAATGTTATGTTTATAAATATTTTATGCTATGTATGTCCAGTTGTGAGGCTTCCTGGGAATGTGGCCTTATAACACATGA
This sequence comes from Flaveria linearis, assembly GCA_024085815.1. Lineage (NCBI taxonomy): Eukaryota > Viridiplantae > Streptophyta > Magnoliopsida > Asterales > Asteraceae > Flaveria > Flaveria linearis. The sequence continues at coordinate 23,190,952 of CM044017.1, read as the reverse complement.
AACACTTGATTCTTGAAGAAAATTTAGAAATGTGAATGTATGTTGGTGTCATAAGGTTCCGTAAGATAAAAAATGCAAGAAAGAAATGGGTATGGTTGTGATGTTTAACTGAGATAAGATCAAATTTTTTAAGTGAAAATAATGGAAACTTAGATGGTTATTTACCTTTAGTATTGAGCTTTTTAGGGGAACAAACTTGATGGAATTGGGGAATTTTACAATGGATGGAGATAGTTCAGGAATGGGAAAGAGTAGGGTGAGTTAGTAAAAGTCAAGGAGTTATACTTGTACTATGCTATAATCATTTAAACAAACTTAAACAATATCAATTCATGACAGTAAGTTCACATTGGAGGGGTGGGGGTGCGGGTAGGTAATGGTGGTATGTATGGTGGAATCATAATGTTTTGTTATTATTAAATTTTATATACATCATTATTATCATTTTTTAAATAATGCTCAAGTTTCTATACATACACACGCACATAGACGCACGTGCACACACACACATATATATATGCATATATATATATGTGTATATATATGTATGTATGTATGTATATATGTATATATATATTCAACTACTTTTCTTGAAGTATTTTTCTTCTTCTATTTTTTATCCTTTTGTTTAATAAAAACCAGTTAGCTTGTTGATAAGTTGAATCATGATTGTTTAAAAACATGTTCATTAAAGTTCTGATTAGTGTCAAACACACATTGATACATGTTTTGATAATTTTTATTGCATTGCATCATGTTTAAAAGAAAATATTTCATTCTTTCCTTTTTAATAATTTTCACCAACGTTCACGCTTTAGGTTAGACCACAAGACTAGGTAATTTCTACAGTCACCAATGCATGGATTTTATTATGCACAACTGACCTACGTAACCAAAATTAAGACTGACATCTAAATGCCTTCATGAGAGTCTGATTAGTATACGAATGAATATTAACCTTGGATTGCTGGTTGTCACACATTTAATGTAGTATATAATATTTGTTGGGTCTGTTAGAAGTTTATCAAATATTGTTTAACCATTTAAACAAAAAAATATAGCGGATATTAAGAGATATAAAACTTGTTTTATATGCTGAAAATAAACCATTTTATAATCAAGAAGACAAACCCAAAAACAATGAACATATATGTGAAAACAAATGCTATCAAAACAAAACCAACCATAGGGTGTTCTTAGAATACTACCTTTCTAAGAACAAGAAGATATGAGATGGATAATATATGAAGAAGATGATGCTCTTGAATGGAAGCCTCCAAAAAGAAGACCTCAAGCTAGTATACCCACAAGCCTTTCAAACACACCTAACTTGTTAGGGAATTAACACCAAATGTTCTTCAAAACCTTCTTCTTGGTCCGAAATTTGCAAGGAGAAACGAGACGAAGAAGAATGAATTTTGTGTATCAGAGAGAGTGTAGGTTGTGTAGTGTAAAATAGGTTAATGTATTGTAATAATCAAGACAAGGAATCCCAAGATGATACCACCAAGGGGCGGCCGAAATATTGAAATGGTTTTCTACCCACTTGAAATTTTTATTACACATTATTAACTGATAAGTTTATAGAATTAAACCTCTTTTAATTTTATAACTCAACCATAATTTTATTTGTTGTTATTTAACCTATTTAAATAACAATACAAGTAATTTCTCATGAACAAATTATCCATATAAATTGTTCTATTTCAAATGCAATAATTTAGAAAACCCATTTTCTAAATTGGTGTCAATATTTATTTGCTTGATCATATCAACAAATAAATATTTATTGGTGTTTGTTTCGCTTGTTATTGGGTATGACCCGAATTGGATCATAACGTACTAACCACATCAATCTAGTATGTGTCTTGGGCACATAAGACCCAACAATCTCCCACTTGCATATGATTCATAGAAGATTGATGCAAGTAGTAAATACCGCCTAACAACGGTTTACTACCCTTAATACATATGACTAAGTGTAATTCAATAGCATCATCCCCTTCAAGTACCTTACTCGAAAATATTTTATGTGAATCAATCATGTATCCTTTTGTCATAGATGTCATGTTAAATCCTGGAGACACAGAGTGATCAATCTCCATTGATTTATTTTAGCAGGCCTTAGACATCTTACTCTCAACGAATAAGAGGGACAAATCCCATCTTGACTACATACATCTCTCACAATCACCTTGTATTATACCTATTTAGCCTTATGTACTGCCATGTTTCAGAACAGCTAATAACTAAGTCGAAGTATAACACTTGGTGAATATCAAGACGCAATATGTATCTCAGGTCAGAGGATACTAAATCATATTCACCTTTACTTAAAATTACTTATGATCAATCAAGAAGATTCCATGTAGTAATGTTTGAGATGCGGGTCAGTCCAATATTTATATCCCATAAATATCTATGAACCTTGGTAGCAACCCTTTGCTCTATATTTATATCCACCAATCCAAATTCATAATAGTCTTGCCCTCGTACTTGTTCCCATAATTATGAACGACTACGGACGTTTTGAGTAAATGATTTAATCATGGATTAAACATGCAAAATAGGAACATTAGTTGGAACATTATAGTCAAATAATTTATTCAAGTAATGAAAGGTTCTAATATCCAAATACAAAACTAAAAGATCAAATCCAGCCATTAGAATATCAAAGTCCCATGGCATAAGTATGACCTTCAAGCTTTGCCTTTTCAAGGAGCTTCGTGAGTGGATCCGCAATGTTTTATCTGTGTGAACTTTGCAAATACATATCTTTCCATTTTCAACTTCATCCCCTATGTAGTTGAATCTCCGCTCAATGTGCCTAGTCTTTTGATGTGCATGGGGTTCCTTGATTTGAGAAATCGCACCCTCGTTATCACAAAGAATTTCTAGGGGATCCTAAATGGAAGGGACCACCCCTAGATCGCCAATGAATTCCTTCAACCATGCAGCTTCTTGAGCTGCTAATGAAGCGGTGATGTATTCCGACTCTGTAGTTGATAATGCCAGCTCTTTCAAGAGACTACTCCTCCATTCAAGATGAAAAGGTATCCTGATTATGATCGTGAATCATCCAGATCAGTTTGGAAACTCACATTCATGTAACCTTTTACCATGAGTTCCTCCTCACCAGATTCATAGATTAGGAACATATATTTAGTCCTCCTTAGGTACTTAAGCATGTTCTTAACAGCCATCCAATGACTATTTTCAGGAATTTGCTGGTATCGGCTTGTCATGCTCAAAGCAGATGACACGTCCGGCCTAGTGTATATCATTGCATACATAATGGATCCGATAGCAGATGCATGCGGGATTCCCTTCATTTTATCTTGCTCAACCTTTGAGCTTGGAAATTGAGTCGTACTCAATATTGTTCCTCTTTGAATAGATACTGTACCTTTCTTAGAGTTTTCCATCTTGAACCTTTTTCAAGATCTTATCAGTGTACGCATTTTGATTTAAACCTATCAACCGCCTTGATCTATCTCTATAGATCTTTATTCCCAAAATATAGGCGGCTTCACCAAGATCCTTTATGGAAAAATAACTTCCAGGCCAGGTTTTATCACCTTCCAAGGTTGGAATGTCATTTCCAAATAGTAGGATGTCATCGACATACAATACTAGGAAAGTAATGATGCTCCCACTAGCTTTCTTATACACACATGCTTCATCAGCGTTTTTATGAACCAAAATTTGATTACCTCTTCATCAAAATGGTGATTCCAACTTTTTGATGCTTGCTTCAATCCATAGCTTGATTTTTTTAACTTGCATACTTTGTTAGGATGTTTTGGATCAACAAAACCTTCAGGCTGAACCATATAGACATCTTCTCAAGATATTCATTTAGAAAAGTGGTTTTGACATCCATTTGCCAAATCTCATAATCATAATGAGCAGCTATGGCAAATAATATCCTAATAGACTTTAGCATTGCAATCGGCGAGAAGGTCTCATCATAATCAACCCCTTGAGTTTGAGTGAAACCTTTTGATACAAGTCTAGCTTTATAAGTATCCAAGTTTCCATGCATATCGGTTTCTTCTTGAAAACCCACTTACTTCCAACTACCTTAGAGTTAAGAGGTGGTACAACCAAGTCCCACACTTGGTTGTCATACATGGATTGCATCTCAGCGTTCATGGCTTCAATCCATTTGTCATAATCCAAATTGGACATTGCATCACGGTATGTGGTTGGTTCATCGGAATCTACCACATGGCATCCATCTACAAAAAATCCATGTCTTTCAGGTGGATTACTAGTTCTACCAGATTTGTGAACATTTTGTGTGTATTGATCAACCATTTGATCATTCTCAACATTCTCATGTTGACTGCTAGTGTCAACCAAACATGTATCGGGTTGTGGTTATTGTTCCTCTTCAAGATCCACTGTTCTACTTCTAGCTCCTTCCATAAGGAACTTAGCTTCTAAGAACTCAGCCTTCTTGGCAACAAAATCCTTTTGTTCCAATAGATCATAGAAACAATATCCCATAGAATCAGTAGGATATCCAATAAAGACACTTAGTGGATCGGCTTTCTAACTTGTTTGAGGTGGGAGTCTTAACATAAGCCCCACATCCCCACGCCTTTAAATATGATAGAGATGGAACCCTTACATGCCATATTTTAAAAGGTGTCTTTTCCACTTTCTTGCTTGGGGCCATATTCAAAATACGGACCGCAGAGAGCAAAGCAAAACCCAAAAATGATAGAGGCAATGAGCTTCTAGCCTTCATAGATCAAACCATATACAATAGAGTTCGATTTCTCCTCTCAGACACACCATTGTGTTGTGGTGTTCCAGGTGGAGATAGTCGTGAGACAATCCCACAACTTCTAAGATGATCTCTAAAAGCATCACTTAGGTATTCACCTCCTCTATCGGTGCGGAGAATTTTTATTGACTTGTTGAGTTGATTTTCTACTTCATTTTGGAAGGTTTTGAACATTTCAAAAGCTTCATCTTTGTGTCTTAACAAGTACACATACCCATATCGACTATAGTCATCGGTAAAGGTGATGAAGTATCTTTCATTGTACCTAGTCATTGGCATCCGAATGTATGATACCTAATAAATCTTTTGCCCTTTTGGTTTTGCCAATAAAAGGCGGCTTAGTCATTTTTCCTTCTGAACAAGATTCACATATATCAAATGAATCATATTCACATGCTTTTAAAAGACCATTCTCTTAAAGTGTTTGTATGTGCTTCTTGTTTATATGACCAAGACAGAAATGCCCAACATGTGTCACTCAAATCCAATTTGAGCTTCTTGGTGGTGGTTTGCTACAATGAGCTATCATATAACATGTTTTCACAAACCAATTCATAAATACCATTAATAGGAATAGCTTTAAAATAAAAGATGTCATTTAAAGAAACATGAATTTCATTTTCAATAAATGTCAGAACATAACCATATTGTCTTAGTTGGGCAACTAAAATAATGTTCCTAGTCAAACTAGGAGCATACAAAATATTGTTGAAAATTACTTCCAAACCATTTGGAAGCTTCAAGATGTAGTCCCCTCGGTCTTCAAGTTGAACTTTTGCCCCATTCCCCATGTAGAGGCTAACATCCCTTTTCTTGAAGTCCTTACTTCTTTTGAACCCCTGCAACAAATTACAAATATGAGTTTCACATCCGGTATCCAATACCCATGTATTAGAGGATATTAAATGAGATCAATATGATCATGAAAATTGTCCCTAAGGTTTGCCCGACCTCCCTCTTAGCTTGCAACTCTTTGAAACGGACAGGCCAATTCCTTGCCTAATATCCTATCTCCCCACACTTAAAGCATCGGTCAATTAAAGCAACCTTTTGCTTCTTCTCCGCTGGTTTTGGTGGTGGCGCTTTTACCACTCCCTTTCCCTTTCCCCCGACGTACCCTTTACCCTTGTCAACACTTGCCTTAGGTGCTGGGTGAGGCCTTTCTTGTTCCCACCTTCATGGATGGTGAGAACGGGTAAAACCCTTTTACCCATGGCCGCCTCACCTGTTTTGAGCATAGAGTGAAGGTCACTTATGTTCTTGTCCCACCCGTTCATCTTATAATTCATAAGAAATTTGTCAAACCTTTTTGACAAAGAGTTGAGGATCAAATCCGTAGCCAACTATTTCAAGACGGGACAATTCAGCCTTTCGAGGCGGTCTATGTGGCTCTTCGTCTTAAGTACATAAGATGAGATCGATGGGTGTCATCCATACGACATGCATGGAGTGCTCGAACCGTTTCGAAGCACTCTACCCTTGCTTGTTGTTGGAACATTTCCTTCAACTAGATAATCATGTCGTATGCTCCGTGATGTTCCTACTCCTTTTGGAGATCCGGAGTCATACTTACTAACATGAGGCAAGACACTTGGACCGAATCCTCAGTGTATTTCACCCAATTATTGTAGGCCTCCTCTTTTCCTCATTGGGTTGATCAGGAATCGGATCGTCTAAAATATATGACCGTTTCTCTTGCTTGAGAACAATTCTCAAGTTTCGAAACCAATCAATAAAGTTTTTATGGTTTAGACGCTCCTTTTGGAGAATGGTTCTTAGTGATAGGGTATGAGGTGACGGGATATCATTGTTTTCATTGTTGTTGGTGGCCATCTACTAAAATTAACAAAGTTCAATTTTAGTATTTTCAATATTATCATATTTTAATTATTAATACCCTTTTATGTGTCATACATAAATTAAAATTCTAGAATCCAACGTTACATTTAAATAGTGGTTAGGTGACCTTTATCCTATTATTAAATTAACAAGGTAGTCTACGTTTGACCATTGAAACCCTTTGCAACTTCTAGAGGTATGGGATCGAATTAAACATCGTATGTGTAGTGGGCATGTTAATCCCATCAACACCTTTTGTAAACCACATTGTAGGTGATCCATTTAACATGGTTTGCAAATCAAGTCACTCTACTTACACACACATATGAGTTTACCAATACAAGTGGTTAGGTGACCTTTATCCCACAAGTATGGTATTCCCACCTCAAATCACAAGTACCCTCAAAATGGTTAGGTGACCTTTATACCATTAAGAGTTTCCAAGTGACTCAAGTATTGTGCAAAAGGACAGTGTTAAACTTGTTTTGAAAAGGGATTTTAGTTTCCATAATTCTAGTTCAGAAAACTCTATGTACCTTGTATTTGCATGCTTTCAAACACATGGTACCTTATGGTTCCTTTCTTAATAAAACCCTTTTTATTTAAAATCATTAATTCTTTTAATAACCTTTTATTAACCACTTAATAATAAAGAACCATTTTATTTCAGCATGTCATGTTTATTAGTTAGTTTGTTATGCATATCCATATATCAAACAACCATCATAAAATAAACAACCAAACAAGTACAACCATACAATCACAAGTGCATAACCATAGCCACTAAGTAGACTACACTTGTTTGCCATCACAAGTGTTGTCATTTGGTCTTTCCTATGGGTTAATAATAACACATTAAAATATGTTCATGAACTCCTACTTGAATCCGTATCCAAATGCTTCAAGTGTCCATGTCTTTGTGTCCTTCCTTCATATCTTCCTTTGAGTCTCCAACTTGGGCATCTTCTTTTACAAAATTATATCCTAATACAATTTTTCTAATAAAAGAAATGCATCTAATCTATTTATTACATAACCAAAGAATAAATAAATTACAACCCAAAGATACAAACACAAAATTATTATTACAACCCTTTGATGAATAATACCAAACATGATAAAACATTCAACCAAATCCAAAACATACTTGGTCAAGGCTATGTTATGCACCAAAACATGTATCCAAATACAAGATTCAAGAACAAAATGAACTCCCTTTTAACCCTTAAAATTTCAGCAAACATAAACCAAAATTTTTAGGGTTTTTTTTCCAACCAAAATAATCAACCATTTGACATCAATCTTTCAAGATTTATTCTAAAGCATGTAAAATAAAACTTGAAAGACAAGGGATTAATATATCCAAAACAAATCAGCCCCTAATGGGTTGAGAAAGTCCAACAAAACTAATTTTTCTTGGACTTTTGAAGTAAGTTTTCCACATAACCGGTTCTAGATGCCATTATTGGGTTGTTACAAGTTTATCAAAGATTGTTTAACCATTTAAACAAAAATGCAGCGGATAATAAGAGATATATAACTTGTTTTATATGCTGAAAATAAACCATTTTTATAATCAAGAAGACAAACCCAAGAACAAAGATCATATATGTGAAAACAAATGCTATCGAAACGAAACGAACCATAGGGTGTTCTTAGAATACTACCTTTCTAAGAAAAAGAAGATATGAGATGGATAATATATGAAGAAGATGATTCTCTTGAATGGAAGCCTCCAAAAAGAAGACCTCAAGCTAGTATACCCACAAGCCTTTCAAACACACCTAACTTGTTAGGGAGTTAACACAAAATGTACTTCAAAACCTTCTTCTTGGTCCAAAATTTGTAAGGAGAAAGGAGAGGAAGAAGAATGCACTTTGTGTATGAGAGAGAGTCTAGGTTGAGTGTAGTGTAAAATGGGTTAATGACTTGTAATAAATCAAGACAAGGAATCCCAAGGTGATACCACCAAGGGGCGGCCGAAAAATTGAAATGTGTTCCCACCCATAGGAAATTTTTATTACGCATTATAAACTCATAAGTTTATAAAATTAAACCTCTTTAGTTGTACAACTCAACCACACTTTTATTTGTTGTTATTTAACCTATTTAAATAACAATACAAATAATTTCTCATGAACAAATTGTCCATATAATTTGTTCTATTTCAAATGCAATAATTTAGAAAACCCATTTTCTAAATTGGTATCAACATTTATTTGCTTGATCATATCAACAAATAAATATTTATTAGTGTTTGTTTAGCTTCTTATCGGGCATGACCCGACTTGGATCATAACGTCTTAACCACATCAATCTTGTATGTATCATGGGCACATAAGACCCAACAATATTAAATTTTTGTTTAAGTAGAGCTGACTCAATTTTTGTAATTAAATTCCATACCCTAGCAATATTTGGTTGAACAAAAAGCATGTGCCAAGGTTGGGAGGTGGAATGAGTTACCCATATCACTTCCCTCCACATTATGTCTTTCGTATTCTAAAGTGTGACCGCCATTTTGCCAAGAGCCCTAAATTTGCTTCTTTAAGTGATCGAATACCTAATTCACCGTGTTCTTTAGTTAAAATCCATCTTTCCCATGTGACCCAATTTATCTATTTCTATTGAAATGTCCCCTCCCCATAGAAATCTTTTCTCAATCCTCTCGAGGTTTGAAAATTACCTTTTATGGAGCATTGAATGGAGAAAAGTAATATATTGCAAGGCTATTAAGGAGTAATCTTATCAAAGTTAATCTACCACTAATTGAGAGGGTTTTAGCTTTCCAAGTAAATAACCAGGATTCAAAAGCTTCCATAACTGGTTTCCAATTTCTTGATAAGTTCATATTCGCGCCAACATGAATTCCAAGATATATGAAAGGAAGAGAATCAGTTTACAATTTAGAGAGTTTACAATGGAATGAGTGGAGCATTGTCAACACTGATCTCATATAGCCTAGATTTCTTTAGATTTATGCATAGTCCAGAAAATCATTATGAAACATCTTAGAATTCTTGCAAGATTTTTGAAATTCATGGAGGACCATTCCCCCAAAAAATCACGTCATCTGCATGGAGAAGATGGGAAACAATTGGACCCGAGTTGGGGGTAATTATGCCTTGAAATATACTTGTAGATGTGGCCCTCTACATAATTAAGCTAAGGTATTCTATTGAAAGGTTTAAAAGAAATGGTGATAATGGATCACCCTAATAGAGACCTTTGAAGCAAGAGAATTATAGAGTAGGGGGGCTATTTACAAGAACTATTGCTCTTGATGAATGTAAACAACCTTTAATCCAATTACATCTGGGGATTGCATTTGTTCCTTTGCTTTTAATTATATCTCTTCAAGGTTTTTCTGGAGTTCTTTTAACTGTGCTTGCAGGACCATTGAACAGTTTCACAGTGATGAGGACTTAGAACACTTAACAGATCAAATAGGGAACCGGGTTTATGTTGATGATAATAAGAACACAAGTAAATATGAGACAGAATAGGAACAAGAACAAGATAGTATTTGGTTTTCAAAAATGATATATATTGCTTTTAAGTTATATTAAAAGTGTTACAAAGCCTAAAAATAAAGACAAGTACTTGAGACACTTTATACTACATCCTACAACCAGCTATACTTCAAAAGCAAGCTAAAACACTAATCTAGATAACAAGATCAATGTATAGTCAAAAGACATATTGCCTTTTGAATTGTGACTATGACATGCCGTAGCTCATATCCTAATATATTACAAAAAGGATTAAAGGTACACAAGTAGAATGTTATAGACCAATGGCCTTAATCTATAGTTGACAAAAATATGGACATTTTTACCAACTTATCTAAGTTAGTGAGTTTTCAGAGATGGCAGCGGAAATTTGTTCAGCTTTTGTCTAAAGGTGATCTGAGAAAGCATGTCTTCTCTGTCTTTGGAAGAAATCAGCTTTTGGCTTCAGAAGACTGTCTTTGAAGCTTCGGAAGACTTCATCTTTGGCTTCGGAAGATTTGGTCATTCGACTTCAGACGATCTAACACTTAGCATGTTTTTCCTGAGCTATGTAAAAATTCCGAAGTAACTTTCCTTTGTACTTCATGCATGCATGCTGAGAGATCTTTGGTTACTTTGGTTGCATCAGCCTTTAGGTGTAGACCTTACGGTGCTTGCTCTTTATTTCTTTGAATAGCCACCAACTTTTGGGTCCTCCTTGATATACTTTAGTTTAGTTGCTAGTCTTTTATCAGGTGGGCCATTGGAATATGGATACTGATTGATTTTGTGATGGGTTCCTTACATCCATGAGTTGAAAAACAAAAATGTTCGGGTCCGAAATCAACCGAGCCAATGGTGAGAAATAGACGACAATGATTAGATAGACATGAGATGTGTAGTTAGAGCCTTTTGAGGCCATCATTCTACAAAATTCAAGCAAACCAAAAGATCTGTCTATTTTACTAAATTTGAAAGTATAATTTGACATGTATGTGTATTTCATGCCCGCATTGGATATTCAAATAAGTTTGCATCATAGAAAAATAATTGAATTCAGAGGAGGACATGGAATTAAACTTTGACTTTAACCTCTTTGAACAATCATGAACCTCGTTAAAATCCCCCATTAATATGTATAAGCCTTTGAAAGATGAGATTACCCATAACAGGTTAGTCCATAGTGATCGATTAGCATTGAAATGACTAGGGGCATAGAGGTTCACAATGTGGATGTGATCGGATGTATGGTCAACGTCGCAGAGATAATCAAATAATGTTGCTAAGCCACAGAATTAGTTTTATATAGCCCCCTTGATCCTGTGTACGTACTAAACCACCCATAATAGATTTCAATCGAACAATGATACCCGTTCAAACAAAACGTGAAAACTTAATTAAAATTTTCACAACAAACCTCAATCGAACAACATGGATTAAGGTCAATCAAAGCGTTTAGATCGAAGCACCCGGTCTCACTACTCTTTTCATGTGTTTTTTAGTTTTAGTTGAATATTAATTGCTTATTGTTTTAATCGGATAATTATGGTGTTGAAAATACTACAATACCCTCATATTTAATAAAGGTTTTAGTGATGTTAGTGGGGTAGATGGAAAAGACAATATTTTGTAAACTATAGTGATTAAAATAACAATTTTTTCGAATTGAGATGACAAATCTAACATAAGGTCAACGATGAAAATAACATTTTATGCTTTTTTTTAACTTTAATTTCGATTTAGCTCTGTTTTAAATTCAAATTGTTGCAATATTTAGGGAGGCTAATCATTAACATCGATAAACTATATTGATTAATATAGAGCGGAGTTGAAATAATTAAGTTTAGAAAAGGAGTTTGGTAAGCACCTGTAATATTCGACTGAGCCTTCTTGAGATGTGATGTTAACTGTCTATATTGATTTTAATATTTCACATCTAACTCATCAAGAAACACCAACAAAGAGGGAGCTCACCACTATAGAAAAATCTCCTCAAGTAAGGTTTGTACATGAGATTTCAAAGACTTCAAACTCAAATGATCACCCTTTTGTAATTGGACCAGAAGGCCAATTACTAAACTACTAGAGTAGAGTTAGATGCTAAGGATTAGCATTCACATTGTCCAATTCCAATAGAAAATAATACAAATATTGTTATTTAAATTCTTACCATCACCCTTTTGTATTTTGGCTTGAATCTCCTTGATACATTTTGTGATGAAAAAGGTATTACAAGACAATATAGTGCTCCCAGGACTCCTCGGCAAATTTGATGTTACTGAGTGGAGAAACATGTTAAGATTGCCTACTATGTGCTGAATAGAGTTTAATAGTCAATACTCATGGTAAGACTCCTTATGAGTTGTGGCACAAAAGAAGACCTTTCATTGGTTTCCTTGGATCACTGGGATGTCTTTTCGCCATCCTAAATACCAAAGATCAAGTAACCAGATTTGCTGAGAAATCAAATGATGGACACTTCATTAGATACTCTCCCTAAACCCAGGCTTATATAGTATACAATCTTAGAACTAAAGCAGTTGAGGAGTCGGCCAATTGCCACACCCTCAAAATCCACGTGCGGGGTTATACCGCAATCACAGTCATTAGTTACTCAGAACGACACTATATGCAACATTTAAAATAAAAACAATCCAGAGTTTAAACTTGAAAACTGTGCGGAAGCGTTTGTAAGTAAATCACCCAAAGTATTTAAGATGTAAATCTGGCAAAACACGCGCTAAACCATTATTTAAAACTTATAAATAATAAAACCAAGTGTCAAGACATAATATTAAGCTTTGTAATGTATGCTGGACCGTGATGTGATCCTTTTGGCAATCAGAGTTAACGACCTGAGAATAGCATACTAAAAGTGTCAACACAATGGTTGGTGAGTTCAAGCGTTTGCGTTTAACATAATAGTAATAGTTGTAAAACATAAGAAGTGCATTTAGAAAGATAGCTAATCTATATTCACCAGTAATAACTATAGTGATTTCGCGATCGAAGCTGACATGTGTTTCATTTGTTTGCCTCCCATCACAACCTACGAAGTTGTTATGATGTTTGTGTCTAGGACAATATTGCACCCGTTTGACCTCGAGTCACACAGGTAGGGCTTGTCAGGCCCAGTAATACTACCCAACATTTCCCGCAAGTTACAAATATTAACGATCCGAAAGTGTGAGGGTTGTCATGGTATGCTATACTTTGTTATACTAACACAACTTATCAATGTAAAGCCTTAATGAAAAACAGTATGCTATCTCCCCCAAAAGGAAGTAAGTAAAAACAGAGGGGCATGAACTCACCTAGTGTTCCAACTGATAGTACAGCGTAAGCAAATAGAAAGTGAGAGAACAACCATTCAAAGGTTACCTAGATCACGTGAGTTTGTACGTATGCCAGACCAGAATAGTTGAATAGACCCTAAGTGCTTAAGATATAGACCCTAAGTGCTTAAGATAACACATTGACCTATGCGGTTTAGAAAGGAAAGACATAGTTGACCAAGTTGACCCATTGACCCATTGGTGCTGTGTTTAAGTTGTATACTTGCTCAAACAAATATTATATCATATTAATAATTATGCTTGCAAAATTACCATACTATGAACATGAATCACCTTATCCATCATAAACTCAAGCAAGATAGTCAAACCCACATACATAGCCAGCGTGATCACAGTCACATTCTAAATTGCCAAGTTACGTAGTGCAGACATTCATACTATAACGATTAAACACTATAGCATAATCCACATGCATAATCTTGTGCTTTGTGCACCCTACTTGCATAATTCCCAAGAAAGCCTAAAATGACCCAAATAATTCATCAATTACCCAATTGATCCAAGTCATGCATTCTAACAGATTAAACATCATTCGTAACATAGTAGCATGCTCCTAATATCAAAACCATGACCAAAACCACAAAATCATACCATTAATATCAACAAAGTTTCCCTTTCAGGAAAGTAACATCCAAAACCCTACATATCAATAATTTCAATGCAAATTCACTAACAATATGCTTAAACTAGTTAATGGATTCTATTGAGACACATAATCATTCATTATCGGCCAAAACATGTATTTATAAAAATTCAAAAGTTACTATATCGGGAAATTTATGACAACATACCTAACTTCACCAAATTTCTTGCATAACATGATCAAATTTCTTGCATAACATGATCAAATTTCTTGCATAACATGCATCAACCAACATCCATTGAACATTATTAATATCCTACTATCATCAAGGATCATCCATTGCCCTACTTCGAAATCAAAAGTTACTACTTAGGGCAAGGTATGAACTAAGAACTCATAATCATGGATTTTCTTGAAAAATCATCATAAACTAACATCAATACAATCTAATAACGTCAAAACATCATCAAACAACATCAATTGCACAATCTCATGATCAAAAGTTACTATTTTGGGTAAGGTATGAACTAGGTCATCAAAATTATGGATTTCTTCCACAATCAACCTAGATGAACATTCATACAACCTAATTACCATCATATCATCATCAAATCATCATCCATTTAAAATTCCATCCACAACTGGGTTCATCAACAACAAAAATCATGAAAAACTTGTTAAAATCTAACCTTTAAAAGCGTAATTGGCCAAGAATTGAACTTGCTACAATGTTGTAATGATCAAAGCCAAGCAAAATCGAATGAACTAGTATGTTTTTGATCAAAATTCATGAATATGAGAAGGGAGGAGGGCTTTGTCCAAAATTAGGTGGTTTGGGGGCTAGGGTTTTGCTTAATTTTGTTAAGTTTTAGTTTATGCTAATTACGACTTAATCCCCATTGTTTATATTTTATAGAAACTAATCTTTTTAACACTTTTCAAAAGGTTTTAGCTCCAGAATACAAACGTTATTAGTCAATAATAATAATCATATACATTCTCAATTAATCACAAAACACATGAAATATATATTACATGTAGTCACGTTATGAAGTAAAATTCACAAATAGTACTTAAACTTTATAAATCACATAACTACAAATTAATAACCAACATTATTAATTAAGTTATTATTTGATAATCATTGTTAGATGTTATTAAGTCACCAACGTTCAATGACAACTAGTATGTGCTCACGAAAAGTGTATGCAAGACTAATGGAACTAACAGAGTTTGGTAACGGAAAAGTACCGGACGTCACATTTTCCCCATGTTGAAAGAATTTTCGTCCCGAAAATTGCATTACATGGTTGTGTTACATCACTGGTCTACTGTATTGGCACAAGAAAATCAAATCGAGTGAGTTTTGGGTGAGTTGTGACATTATCCCCATGTTGAAAGTATCCGGAAATTTAATTATTACCTTCGCTGGTAGTATTCGCTGCTTCAAACAGATGAGGATACTTGAGCTTCATCTGATCCTCACGTTCCCACGCGAACTCCAGTCCATGTTTTGAGTTCCAGGGAACCTTGACGATAGGGATCTTGCTTTGTTTCAAGGTCATGACCTCCCGGTCCATTACCTCAACCGGTTCTTCAATGAATCGTAATTGCTCGTCGACTTATACTTCCTCGAGTGGCATAATCAAGGCCTCTTCAGATAAACACTTCTTCAAATTCGAGACACGGAACACATCATGAATTCCACTCAACGAATCAGGTAGCCTTAATTGGTATGACATCAGGCCAATTCTTTTTATGATATCAAATGGTCCAACATATCGTGGGTTAAGCTTTCCTTGTTTTCCAAAATGGATCACCCCTTTCCATGGTGAGACCTTTAACAAGACTTTATCTCCGACTTGAAGCTCTAAAGCTTTGCTTCGTTTATCAGCGTAGATCTTATGTCTATCTCAGGCTGCTGCCATACGGTTTCTTATCTGTACTATTTTCTTGATGGTCTCATGTACCATTTCAGGGCCAGTCAATTGACTATCACCAACCTCTACCAAGGAGACTGGTGACCTACATTTCCACCCGTACAGTGCCTGAAAAGGTGCCGCTTGGATATCATGTAGTAACAGTTGTTATAGGAAAATTCCACCAAAGGTAAAGGAACTTCCCAATTGTTCACAAAATCAATTGCATACGCTCGTAACATATCTTCCAAGGTCTATATGGTGCGCTCGCTCTATCTGTTAGTCTGAGGATGATATGTAGTACTCATGTCTAAGCTGTACCTAGAGATTTCTGTAATGATTGACAAAAATAAGTGGTAAAGTGAGCATCACGATCTCAAATAATTGAGATCGGTACTCCACGTCAAAAGACTACTTCCTTCCAGTAATCTGAGTCAACCTATCCATCTTACCCTTTCTTTGATTGCAAAGAAATGAGCAGACGTAGTCAACCTATCCACAATCACCCATATCGTGTCACACCCACTAGGAGTCCTGGGTAATTAAGTAACAAAATCCGTAGAGATCTGCTCCTACCTCCATAAAGGAATTTCAGGTTGTTGTAGTAACCTAGATGGTTTTTGATACTCAACTTTCACCATGAAGCAGGTTAAACAATTTTTCATATAGGTAGCTACATCTGCCTTCATGTTAGGCCACCAATAGTAGGCCTTAACATCATGATACATTTTGTCATGTATTGAGTATTTGGATTTGTGCGCCTCACTCATAACCAAATCCCTTAAATTCCCATAGGAAGGCACCCAAAGTCTATCCATGAAATAACGAATCCCTTCAGCTTTCATCTCAAGTTGTTTATCCATCTGACGTAACGACTTAGATTTCATATTTTCTGCTTTTAAAGCTTCTGTCTGTGCTTCCTTGATTTGCTCAGGCAGTTGAGTGCTCATAGTAAGTTGTAAAGCTTGCACTCGCCTATGCTTAGCAGTTTCCTTCATCCTTAGAGCATCAGCAACCATATTTTCCTTCCCCAGATGATACTTGATAGAGCAATCATAGTTGTTCAATAACTCCACCCAGCGCCATTGCCTCATATTTAGTTCATTCTGCTCAAAGATATGACGAAGACTCTGATGATCAATGTAAATAGTGCATTTGGTACCGTACAAGTAGTGTCTCCAGATCTTCAAAGCAAAAACCACTACACCTAATTCCAAGTCACGGGTGGTATAGTTCTTCTCATGTACCTTCAGTTGCCTTGAGGTGTAGGCTATCACCTTATCTCGCAGCATCAAGACACAACCTAGTCCTTGAATGGATGCATCACAGTATACCACAAAATCATCCGTCCCTTCCAGTAATACCAGTATCGGTGTGCTGCAGAGTTTCTGTTTCAACAGTTGGAAGGCTGATTCTTGACTTCCTCCCCATTTAAACGTTGTACCTTTATGTGTCAAGGCAGTGAGGGGTTGGGAAATCTTGGAAAATCCCTTGATGAAGCGTTAACAGTATCCTGCCAGTCCAAGAAATTGACCTATCTTACTAGGCATCTTAGGAACTGACCAATTCTTAATTTCTTCTACCTTTGCAGGATCTACATGGATTCCTTTCTCATTCACAATGTGACCTAGAAACTGCACTTCTCATATCCAGAAGTCACACTTAAAGAATTTAGCATATTTTTGTTCCCTCTTCAATAGTTCTAAGATCAACCGTAGATACTCTTCGTGTTCCTCCTTGGTCTTGGAATAGATCAATATGTCATCGACAAACACAATAACAAACTGATCAAGGTAGGTTTTGCACACGCGGTTCATGACGTCCATGAATACCGCCGGTGCATTAGTCAACCCAAAAAGCATGACCAAGAATTCATGGCCATACCAGGTCCTGAGTGTCGTCTTTGTGATGTCTTCTTCTCGAACTCACAACTGATGATAATCAAATCTTAAGTCAATCTAGATTAGTAACTGGATCCCTGAAGTTGATCGAACAGGTCATCAATACGAGGTAGGGGTATCGATTCTTGATTGTGACCTTGTTCAACTCCTTATAGTCGATACACATCTGAAATGTACCATCCTTCTTCTTAACAAATAGGAGAGGGGCTCCCCAAGGTGATGAGCTAGGTCGGATAAAGCCCTTATCCAATAGCTCCTGAGGTTGTGCTAACAACTCCTATAACTCATTCGGTGCAAATTGATAAGGTCCTCTAGCGATTGGGGCTGCACCGAGAGTCAACTTAATCTGGAATTCCACTTGGCGATGAGGTGGTAATCCAGGACGGTCCTCTGAAAACACCTCTAGAAAGTTACAAACCACTAAAATATCCTCCATCTTCCTTTCCTCTTGTTGTTTGTCAGTTACCAAGGCCAGTATAGCTAGTCGACCTTTACGTAGCATCTTTTGCGCTTTCACGAGTGATATGATGCCTATCACAGCACCATTCCTTTCACCCTTGACCGAAAGAATTTTGCCATCCTCAAGATGAATATGTACAATCTTCTTTTGGCACACTACCTCCACCTGCTTCCCGGATAACCAATCCATTCTGTAAGGCCCCGTTCCCGGGCACCTCACAGCTGGTCATTCATCGCACATAAACATTTTAAATCGTTCATATTTTTTGCAGCGGAATTTAAAACTTTCATTAATAACAAAAACATGTTATTTCCTTACAAAACATAGTTTGCTCGCATTACAATACAAGAGTGTTCATATAAATGGATGCCATCCTCAAGAGCTGAGTAGCCGCCCCGTGCCATCCTCAGCAACATACCTGCCAACTGGAAACACATCAAAATTTAGCGTTACTGAGTGAGTCCTAGTTTTATATGAAATACATACTTACTTTTCGTTAAAACCATTCTTTACTTCTTTCAAAATCATACTATACTTTCGTATGTGAACACACATCGTACGTACATACACATAGATAATATCATTATTATCTTCATTTCTCGTTCATTCTTTATCTTTAACTTTCATCCATTCTCAGTCATTTACTTCTATCTGGATCCGGTCATACTTTACCCTCTTCATGGCACACAGCCATGATTACTGAGGTCGTGTGACAAGGATCCCGTTTCATGCGTTATCACTATGTTCCTTCCATTCATTATTTTCATTCATTCGTTCTTTAGCTTTCATTACGTTCATTATCTTTCGTTTATTTCATACTTTCTTTCTTTCATAATTATCTCTCTTATTCATTAACTCACGCGATACTCCCGACTCATGTCCGAAGACTGATACTGTGCCGGGGCCTGCTCACAAACCCCCGACTCATGTCCGAAGACTGACACAGTACCGGAGCACGCGATCCGTTCCTCATTTGTCTCATCTCTCTCTCTCGCACTCCTCCCGTCTCATGTCCGAAGACTGATACTATGTCGAGGCCTGTACACAAACTCCCGACTCATGTCTGAAGACTGACATAGTACCGGAGCATATGATCCTTTACTCATCCAACTAGATCCTGTCTCATACAATATCCTCGACTCATGCTTGAAAGCTGATGCTGTGCCGGGGCCTGCTCACAAACCCCCCACTCATGTCCGAAGACTGACATAGCACCGGGATACGCAACAAAGATCCCGTTGAGTCAATCACCTGGATTGAACTCCATCCGAGTCTGTTGCAACACAAAGTTTCTCACCTCACTATCTCGTCCCATGCCATACCCCCGACTCATGTCCGAAACTGATACTGTGCCGGGGCCTGTTATACAAACCCCCGACTCGTGTCCGAAGACTGACACAGTACCGGAGTACGCAATAAGGACCTCTTTTGAGTTTGTTGCGACACAGAGTCGCTCATCTCATACATACGCTCACTAGCTTTACGTTCGTTCATTCATACGTTAATGCATGCATTCGTTCATCATGTTCCTCTTTTATTATCTTTCACTTTACGTTACATAATACTTTTCATTTCATTCACTAATCACAACATGTAAAGTCATGGAAAAGATAAACATACATCGACACTAGGAACATCGGCATTTACCAGTCATCAGTCATTACCATCATACAGGGCTACATCATACTTAACATTCATACATCATGCATATACATGCAATTACTATCATCATCATGCCCCACATAACTTCTAAGCCTCGATAGTTATGGCACATGTACCTATGGGAGCTATCACATCATTACCTACACTTGCTCTTTTCCCGAAGGACAGTAATTGCACTATGTCTCTGCTCGTACACAACAGCCCTACTTGGGCGATTAGGCACCCTTCAGTCGCATAGCCTCCATGCGATTGAACACTATGCGATTGGACCAATGCGGATGAGCATCCATGCAGATGAACACCCAATCGTATGAACGGACTCCCTGTCATGCGACTGAACACTATACGTTTGGGCTTCTATGCGACTGAACCCTCAATCGTGCGACTGAACAACCATACGAATGGACCTATGCGACTGAACTCCCAGTCGCATGACCTGTCATACGACTAAGTCCCCAGTCGTGCGACTGAGCCTCAGTCGTGCGGTTGAGCTTCAATCATCCTTCAGTCGTGTGGTTGGCCCTCCAGTCGCCTAGCCCTAGTTGGGTAGCGATTGCAGTTCATCCCGAACTGCAGTCGCGACTCACGACCTCCAAATTCTTCCAAACCCGTTTTAAGCCCAAGTTAACCCTCCTAAACCTTATGGAATCATACTATGACAACATTCAAGCACATACACGTCCAAAATGGCACTCTAAACACACTATACACATACACATTCATACATACACGGGTTAAACTCCCAAAACCCAAAAATATAGTTTTCAGATGTGTTCCAGCCCTAAAATCCTTCCAAAATGTGTAAAAGAGGGGTTCTAGAACTCACTTTAGCAGCCTCCTCAGTTAGAGCTTCGTTTCACCTCGCTACACGTCGATTTTGCACCCTTGAACCCGCTTGAACCAAGCTTTCTTCTCCTCTGTTCCTTTTTCTCTTCTTTCCCTGGTTTCGCAAGTATGGGGAGAGGGTAAGGGCTGCCCTCTCCCTTAAATACTATAGTTCAGTCGCCCGAGCTTCTATGCGACTGAACCTTCAGCCGTATGAGCTCCATGCGAATGGACTCTCCAATCGTGCGACTATCATGCGTATGGAGCTCCAGTCGTCCCTCAGTCGTACGATTGGACGCTCCAGTCGCATGGCACTTCAAACTGAAATTTCCGGGTGTTACAAGTCCACCCCCCTTAAACGGGTTTCTTCCCTGAAACCTATTGTTCCTTAAACCTCCGCGGGCAATACCGTCCCATCTCTTTTCCCATCTCTCTCCTGGAATCCTATCTCTCCACATTGTTTTTCAGCATTCGACTTCTAGTCTAGCTTGGACTATCGCCATCGGCACCCAGGCATACTGGTCAATGTTCATTTGACCAGGACCTGCGGCCTCAATTATTCCATGTAGAGTGCGGTCACTAAAATTTAAAGAAATGTAACAATATTCGAGAAAAGGCTCGGCGTCATAATCATTGAGCTTTAGAGCATCACTGAGAACCTTCAGCTTCAGTGCTTGAAGAACACGGCCATCAACTTGCGTAAAGTTGCTGCTTACCCTAGACCCTTGTTTGATGTTCTTTAAGTATGAATAATGACCCTCTGGCAAACCAGACAACTGGCAAGAAAGGCATTCATTAATCGTACTAGGTGCTGTTCAAATATACTGCACCGAGATCGGTTTCTCTCAAGTTCCTCGCAGGTATATTATGATAGAAAAGGCAAATCGGCTTCTTTGGTAGCCCAACCAAATCTATCTTTTCCTTTTGCTTCCGATCCCCCGTTCTACCTGTTTGCTCCAACATCGAAACTAGGCGTACATTGCCGTTCGATGAACCAATCACAGGCCAAAACTGTTCCTCAGACAACGGGTGGTACAGCCTTCTCAATTGTATCACGCAATCCTCTAGGGCATCAAGTGACCTAGTGAATCTACTAATAGTAATCTCTACATCGAAGGGCTCCTAGACATTTCTTCTCCTACCATGCAACTCATAAAAGAAGGCACTAGGAATGAACTACTACTAGCATCGCATTCAAGGCGTAAGGGCACAAACTTAAATTACAAGAAACATACATGTCGTCAGGTCGAAGTCCGCTCTAGCCTTCACCCTCTGTCCTCCTTCCTCACACCAGAGCTTCTCGCCTTTGACCTCTTACAATCCCTGCTCAGATGTCCAGTCTCGCCGCAATTGTAGCACTTAGCCATGCGGCAATCCCTTGCCCTGTGGCCTTCCTTCCCACACTGAAAATAGACGTTCAGTCCCCACTTGCACTCTCCTTCATGGCCTCTACCACACTTCTTGCATACCTCACCCTTTCTTGTTATCATGTCTCGATCATCGATCCTCATCACTTTACCCTCGGCCTCCATTCCACCATCACTATCTCGCCTTCCTTTCCCCTTCTTAACAAAGGCTCGCTCCTCCGCTTCGCCCGTTATCGTCATCGCCTCCCGTTCGTCATACAACCTTCCCGCTAGATCTACCGTCAACCTAAAAGTGCTGGGTTGGGCCGCGATCATGTGCCTACGGATATCTGCCGGCAAGCCCTGAATATACCTCTTGATTTTTCGTGAAGGAGGTATCACCTGATCCGGCACCAGCCGTGCCATCTCGTTGAATTTGGTGGTGTACTGCTGATGCGTCATCGTCCCCGTTTCCAACTGTAGAAAATCCCTTTCAACCTTATCCAACTCACGGTGAGGACAGAACTCCTCAATCACCAACCTTTTCAACTCTGACCATCTCATCCTTCCGATAGCCCGGCTACCCTCAACTTGGACTATGTTGTCCCACCAGCACAAAGCTGAGTCCACGAAAGAGTGGGCGGCAAACTTCACTTTCTGATCCTCCCGGCACTTACTGATATTCAGCACGGCTTCCATTTCCCTCACCCACCGGTGAGCAGCAGAAGCAGTGCCATTACCATCAAAAGTTGGGGGCTTGCATCGTTGAAATGCCCCGTAGTTACAGCCTCATGCCGCCTCCTGCACAGGCTCCTCCTCCTCTTCCTCCTCATCGGAGAAAACTGCTTCAGTCTCTGTCTGTCTCCTTCCGCCTGAAGGTCTACCCCTTTCCTGTCTCTCTTCATCCCTAACAGCCTTTATCACTTCAGTCACTACAGACGGTAAGATCATCTGCATGACCTGGTGTACTTCTTCCACAACCGCCTCTCTTATCGAGGCTCTCAAATTGGCGCTTTCGTCTGCTCCCTCCTGATGAGGAGTCTTGTGTCTTCATGAACCACCTTTTCAACTCTAGGCCTTCCTCTGGTGACCCGTGGTTCAGCGCCACGTCCGCCACCACCTCCACCACGTGAAGCCTTAGAAGATCTACCACCGGCCATCCTCTATAATACACTGAAAGATTCAAACACCAACATGGTCATTCAAGGGAATAGCTCAGTTCATGTCAAGTATAGTAAGTCCCAAATTACAGTGATCAGTTGTGATTAGCCACTTACCTTACTTTTCATACCCCGAGCATTACCTGTCCTGACTATATTAGCATCTAAATCTAACAGTAGCACATAAACACATAACATGCGCACATAATACCGGTTAACTTTAAGAAAATACCTGATGGCACGCAGCTACTCAGATTGGCATCCCACCCCTTTTTGTCCCATTTTCAGTTTAAGTTAAGGTTTATTTTGAAAATTTACCCATTTCACTTAAACTTTGGCTCTGATACCAACTTGTAAGGCCCCGTTCCCGGGCACCTCACAGCTGGTCATTCATCGCACATAAACATTTTAAATCGTTCATCTATTTTGCAGCAGAATTTAAAACTTTCATTAATAACTAAAACATGTTATTTCATTACAAAACGTAGTTTGCTCGTATTACAATACAAGAGTGTTCATATAAATGGATGCCATCCTCAAGAGCTGAGTAGCCGCCCCGTGCCATCCTCAGCAACATACCTGCCAACTGGAAATGCATTAAAAGTCAGCGTTGTTGAGTGACTTCTAGTTTTATATGAAATACATACTTTCTTTTTGTTAAAACCATTCTTTACTTCTTTCAAAATCATACTATACTTTCGTATGTGAACACACATCGTACGTACATACACATAGATAATATCATTATTATCTTTTTTTCTCGTTCATTCTTTATCTTTAACTTTCATTCATTCTCAGTCTTTTACCTCTATCTGGATCCGGTCACACTTACCCTCTTCATGGCACACAACCATTATTACTGAGGTCGTGTGACAAGGATCCTGTTTCATGCGTTATCACTATGTTCCTTCCATTCATTATTTTCATTCATTCATTCTTTAGCTTTCGTTACGTTTATTATCTTTCGTTCGTTTCATACTTTCTTTCTTTCATAATTATCTCTCTTATTCATTAACTCACGCGATACTCCCGACTCATGTCCGAAGACTGATACTGTGCCGGGACCTACTCACAAACCCCCGACTCATGTCCGAAGACCGACACAGTACCAGAGTACACGATCCGTTCCTCATTCGTCTCATCTCACTCTCTCGCACTACTCCCGTCTCATGTCCGAAGACTGATACTGCGCCGAGGCCTGTACACAAACCCCGACTCATGTCCGAAGACTGACACAGTACCGGAGCATGCGATCCTCTACTCATCCAACTAGATCCTGTCTCATACAATATCCCCGAGTCATGCTCGAAAGCTGATGCTGTGCCAGGGCCTGCTCACAAACCCCCGACTCATGTCCGAAGACTGACACAGCAACGAGATACGCAACAAAGGTCCCGTTGAGTCAATCAACTGGATTGAACTCCATCCGAGTCTATTGCAACACAAAGTTGCTCACCTCACTATCTCGTCCCATGCCATACCCCCGACTCATGTCCGAAGACTGATACTGTGCTGGGGCCTGTTATACAAACCCCGACTCATGTCCGAAGACTGACACAGTACCGGAGTACACAATAAGGACCTCTTTTGAGTTTGTTGCAACACAGAGTCGCTCATCTCATACATACGCTCACTAGCTTTACGTTCGTTCATTCATACGTTAATGCATGCATTCATTCATCATGTTCCTCTTTTATTATCTTTCACTTTACATTACATAATACTTTTCATTTCATTCACTAATCATAACACATAAAGTCATGGAAAAGATAAACATACATTGACACTAGGAACATCGGCATTTACCAGTCATCAGTCATTACCATCATACTGGGCTACATCATACTTAACATACATACATCATGCATATACATGCAATTACTATCATCATCGTGCCCCACGTAACATCTAAGCCTCGATAGTTATCGCACATGTACCTATGGGAGCTATCACATCATTACCTACACTTGCTTTTTTCCCGAAGGCCAGTAATTGCACTATGTCTCTCCTCATACACAACAGCCCTACTTGGGCGATTGGGCACCCTTCAGTCGCATAGCCTCCATGCGACTGAACACTGTGCGATTGGACCAATGCGGATGAGCATTCATGCGGATAAACACCCAATCGTACGAATGGACTCCCTGTCGTGTGGCTGAACACTATACGTATGGGCTTCTATGCGACTGAACCCTCAATCGTGCGACTGAACAACCATGCCAATGGACCTATGTGACTGAACTCCCAGTCACATGACCTGTCGTGCGACTAAGTCCCCAGTCGTGCGACTAAGCCTCAGTCGTACGGTTGGCCCTCCAGTCACCTAGCCCTAGCTGGGCAGCGATTGCAGTTCATCCCGAACTGCAGTCACGACTCACGACCTCCAAATCCTTCCAAACCCGTTTAAAGCCCAAGTTAACCCTCCTAAACCTTAGGGAATCATACTATGACAACATTCAAGCACATACACGTCCAAAATCGCACTCTAAACACACTATACACATACACATTCATACATAGTTTTCAGATGTGTTCCAGCCCCAAAATCCTTTAAAAACATGTAAAAGAGGGGTCCTAGAACTCACCTTAGCAGCCTCCTCGGTTAGAGCTTCGTTTCAACTCGTACACGTCGATTTTGCACCCTTGAACCCGCTTGAACCAAGCTTTCTTCTCCTCTCTTCCTTTTTCTCTTCTTTCCCTGGTTTCGCAAGTGTGGGGAGAGGGTAAGGGCTGCCCTCTCCCTTAAATACTACAGTTCAGTCGCCCGAGCTTCTATGCGACTGAACCTTCAGCCGTATGAACTCCATGCGATTGGACACTCCAATCGTGCGACTATCATGCGTATGGAGCTCCAGTCTTCCCTCAGTCGTACGATTGGACGCTCCAGTCGCATGGCACTTCAAACTGAAATTTCCGGGTGTTACACATTCCCACAACCACATCAAAGATCCTGAGTGTAACGGGCATAATATCTATGTCAAAAACATGTCTGGCCAGTTCTATCTTATAACCCTTATGAATGTGCGTTATGTGAATTTCTTTACCATCAGCTAACTCTACGGTATAGGTGAAATCCAAAGTAGAAGGCATATCATTCATAGGGTTACTGAACTTAGTGGAAATAAAGCTCATATCGGCTCCAGTGTCAAATAATACAGTGGAACATCAACAATTGTTAGGGAATTTACCAGTAACTATAGCAGGGTCGTTTAGAGCCTCACCTGAACCAATGACGAACACTCTCCCTTTGGCTCCGCCATCGTTGTCACCATTGTTTCCACCATTTCTAGCATTGTTGTTGTTGTTTCTTTATTCCTAGTGTCATTGCTATTTTTCTTCAACTTAGGGCAGTTCCTTTTGTAATGACCCTCTTTCCCATATTCAAAACAACCCTGAGGTGTTTCTTGTGGTTGTTGTAGCTTTTCCATCAGCTTGCCACGACAGTCCTTTGCCACGTGTCCCAACTTTCCACACCTTTGGAACTTGAAGTTATCACACCTGCCGGTGTGATGGTAATTGCAGTGATTACACTTAGGATACTTCCCCAAATATCCTTCGTTTCCTTGGTTGGTGGTGGTGGTTGATAGAAACCTCAATTGTTGTCAAATTTCCTCGGTTGTTGTTGATGTTGTTGTTGCTGCTGGTTGCCTGAAGTTGATCCCTTGTTTTTTGGACCATCCTATCTGCGTTTTTTGTCTGGTACACTCGCCATCTCTGGTACACTCGCCACCTCTGGTACACTCACCACCACACCCTGTTTAGGAAGTTTACCCTGTTCCACTGCCTGGTCGGTCAACTTGTGACCCAACCGAATCACCTGCTGAATTGTTATAGGGTTGAAGGCAGTAACCATGCTTTGAATCTCAGGGACCTGTCCATGCAAGTACAGTTCTATCCTTTTTGTGCACCGGGGTCACCATCCTATGGCACAATGTTGCCTGCTCGTGAGACCTAGTGGTGTAGGTCTCAATCTCTGAACATTGCATTTTACATTGACACAACTCCATTTCCAATTTTTGAACCTCGTATCTAGGGTAGTATTCCTTAGTCATCATTGTTTTAAATTCATCCCAAGGTAGGTCCTTTTCCATTGCCTGAACCAACATCTACACCTGGCATTCCACCAACAGAGTGCTACGCCTTCAAGTGTCCCAGTTACGTATTTCA
The DNA here is from genome assembly GCA_024085815.1 of Flaveria linearis. Taxonomy (NCBI): domain Eukaryota; kingdom Viridiplantae; phylum Streptophyta; class Magnoliopsida; order Asterales; family Asteraceae; genus Flaveria; species Flaveria linearis. Next base: position 23,163,448 of record CM044017.1, on the reverse strand, counting down.
CCTGATCAACCGGTGTGCAATTGCATTTGGCGAAGACGTATTCAGTTTTCTCAAACCATCTCACTAGTCCTACGCCCCTTCAGCTCCACTGTAGGTATGGGGCTTACGATCCATGAGGGGTTTGTAGGTACATAGTGGGGGCCCTGTTCCAACAAATCAAAAGATTTAGTTTAACGGTTTAAACAAGCAACTAGAGCATTTGTCAAGTCACTTGTATCATTTACCTGTTGGCTGTGCAACGTGCACTATAGCCACTACCGCTTACACGTGTTCATTGATCAGAGCAGGCAGTTCTGCAGAAGTCATGTTGACCGCTCCCACATCGCGCCCACGTCTGGGGCCACGTCCATGGCCACGTCCTCTACCACCGGCTTCCATTTTCACTTTACATTCACAAACACAAAAATGAGCAACATGTAACATATTTATCTCATTAGAGCATAGTAAATAGTAAGAAAATAAAGCAGTTCATCAACCATAACATTTATAACTAAAATAATAATCAAAGATAAATAAATTGTAACCAATTAATAAAATTTTCAATCAATGTCAAAAATTTTAGCTTTTCAGTTGGGTGGGAAACAACCCTTCCCATATAGGTTTTCAAAAGAAAACACCACGTAGTCTAAGTCAAATGAAAGTGAGGATCAGTCTAGGACATCGGATCCATCACTGTCTTCCTCTATCTCTCCAAGATCTTCCTCCTCCTCCGGGGCTTCCTCCGGTTCTTCCTCCGGTTCTTCCTCAGGCTCCTCTTCAGGCTCGCCTCGGGTTCCAGAGCTATGTGTATTGCCACGAGTTGTGCCTCCAATTCACCAAGTCTCACCCATAATCATGTATAGTGTCCACTCTAGCCTCTTATCGGTGGATCGTCTGGGCCATCCTATTAGTTAAAGTGCATTGATGTTGATAGCGAACAGCTCAAAAAGCCACTTCTTTCCTCTGCCACTTATATTATAAGTCCTTCACCTCTGCCACTTCTTTCCTCATCTCTCGTATCTAATGTCATAGTTCAGCGACCAGCTCAAAAAGTCAGTAAGTATGTTGTTTTTCTATGTCTAAGGTAGCAACTAAAGTTGCAATCACTTGCTCGATAGGCTGGTCTATTGGAGGGAGAGAAGGTGTAGATTGCTCAGAAGTGTTCCTAGTCCTTGGTCTCTTAGTAGGCACTCGCTCCCTATATATCATGCAGTCAACATAACTAGGATAATAGCTCCAATCCTGTGGAGCATCGTGTTCCATCAGCGCGAACGGTTGAGCCTAATTCATCTCTTCGGGAGTGTAGTCAAGTCGAGGCCACTCGGGTCCTCGGTCGGGTACAGGAGGAGAAGCAGAGGAATCAGAACGTGAAGGGGAATCAGAGCCTGCTGATCTCTTACCCGCAGCTCGTGAGGATGATGTCATACTACAGGGTACGTGATGTGCATGCCAATAAGTACACAGTATGGGAATAGGCAACGAGTAACTAAATAACTGTGTGCGGTTATAGATTAGTATGTATGCAACCTAGTTTCCTATAACCAATAGCTCTGATACCAATTTGTCACACCCTGAAAATCCACGTGCGGGGTTATACCATGAGGCGTGTGAACAAATCAAGATTCTAGTCATTAGTTACTCAGAATGACACTGTATGCAACATTTAAATTAAAAACCAACCAGAGTTTAAAACTTGAAATTTGTGCGGAAGCATTTGTAAATCACCCAAAGTATTTAAGATGTAACATTGGCAAAACACATGCCAAACCGTTACTAAAAACTTATAAATAATAAAACCAAGTGTTAAGACATAATATTAAGCTTTGTAATGCATGTTGGACCGTGATGTGCTCCCACTGGCAATCAAAGTTAATGACCTGAGAATAGCATACTAAAAGTGTCAACATATTGATTGGTGAGTTCAAGAGTTGGCATTTAACATAGTTGTAAAGCATTAGAACTGCAATGAAATAGATAGCTAGTCTATATTCATAAGTAATAACTATAGTGATTTTACGATCGAAGCTGACGTGTGTTTCATTTGTTTGCCTCCTGTCACAACCTACCAAGTTGTGAATGTTTGTATCTGGAAGAATATTGCACCCGTTTGACTTCAAGTCACACAGGTGGGGCTTGTCATGCCCAGTAGTACTACCCAGCATTTTCCGTTAGTTACAAATATTAATGATCCGAAAGTGTGAGGCTTTCATGGTATGCTACACTATGTTATACTAACACAACTTATCAATGTAAAGCGTTTGTGAAAAATAGTATGCTATCTCCCCCAAAAAGGAAGTAAGTAAAAACAGTGGGGCATGAACTCACATGGTGTTCCAACTGACCATACAACTTAAGCAAATAGAAAGTGAGAGTACAACCCTTCAAAGGTTACCTAGGGTATTGACCATTGACTCTTTAACTTTGACTTGGTCTATGTATGAAAGTTGAATTGAAATTTGACTTAATGTTGACTTGTCCTGAGAATAGTGCATTAAACGGGTGTAGACACACCAAGTTCTAAAACTAGGTATTATGGGCTTTACATGTTTTAGTGGGCCTTGGACATGTCGATAGTGGACATTTATCGATTTGGACTTAGCATGATGGTTTGTGCTTAAACTTGGACTAAAGACTTAAAAAGGTAAAAATTATACATCTTACGTTAAAAACGCAAACAGAAATCGGACATCAGTGGGCTTTGCCTAAAGTCTACTAAATAGACTTAATTTAATTCAAAAATATAAATTAAATAATTTATATAGCATATAATAGTCCGTTGGAATCGTATTAACACATAAAATTTAAAAACGTAAAAATTGGACGACACGCGATTCGGGACAAGACGTGTTTGACAAGACGGGCCAAGGGCCCGAAGGCCCCTGCCCCTCCCTTGTTGCGGCCAAAACTAGTAGACAAGGGGGAATACCCCATTGTTTTCAGCCTTTTGCAATCTTATTCTCCAAGCAATTCCCTAATTGCAAACCTTAACCACCACAACTCAATTTCTTCTTGTTATTCATCACACCCATCGAAAATCAACATCAATCCACCATTCTTTTTGATTTTTGAAACAATCAAAACATTCAACATCATGTTCTAAACAAGCCTTGCTCATCACCTTGTTTTTCCGGTAAGAAAAACCGTTTCTTGATGATTCTATTCCTTGTTCTAGCTTGATATTGATGATATTCATCATCTAAGCACAAAATCATCATCTAATTTTGGTATTCTTTGTTATGGAAGTTGGACCATGAAGATCTAGGTGTTACAAATGTTGGAATCTCTAACCGGTAAAACCCTAGTGCCTTTGTTCTTAATTGTTCATTGATCTTGTGAATTGGGATTGTAACCTCTTGAAATCTGAACTTAATGGACGTTTTTGGATCCCAATTAATTATTAAAAACCACTACATTCTTGTTATGGGATCGATTCGGTTCAATAAAGATCAAAAACCAAGTTTTAGAATCCAATTGACAGTGTTGAGAAATTTGACAGTTTGCTGTTAGAAAATTTTGATATTTTGTACAGGTCATAACTCGGTCATAATGAGTCCAAAAGGGGATATATTTGATTCTAAAATCAATTTCTTTGAGTCCTCTAACTAACCCAAGTGGTCTCATGTCGTTTCGACATCGTTTGGTCCTCCAAACGTTGCTAACAATACTGAAGGTCAAAACTGACGAATCTGGGCAGCAGGTTGATTTGTGTTGGTCGAGTCATATCTTTCTTATATTTTATCCAATGGATATTATTCTTTCTCTGGAGTTTATTTTAAAGTCTTATCTTTCAAACATACCAATTACGCAACTTTTCATTATTGTTTCGACCTCCAAACAGTTTATGCAAAACTGGTGCGCAATCAGCTCTACATGCTGAAATATTTTGATAAACTAAAAATTAAGGATTTGAAACTAAATAATCAAATGAAGAAAAACTCTATACTTAAAAGTGATTAAATGTCTTTTAAAAGAATAAGCTAATAGTATCCTTAATTCATTGAATATGGACGAATAGATGTACTGCAAAGGACATTAATAAAGTGATGCTAAGCGACAACTAAAACCCTAAAGGTGATAAAATTTAATGTTTAAATCTGACTTTGGACTTGTCCTTCTAGTAAATCATGTTTTTATTAAAATTAGAACCATGATGAACATTAAGGACTGGAATACAAGGATTACACCCATATTGGTCATTTATTCATTTAGTAATCCTTTTGTGATTTGTACTCTTAGTGCTTGCTTTGCGTATTATGGGATTTGGACTGTACTATTTCAAGGTGAGTTTCACGGCCCCTTTTTATTTATGTATTTATTTGGTGAAAACCTTGCTTAATGTTTTGTTCTATTCTGTGCATTTAAAGAAATTGTGTGTGATTTGAGTCATAGGATCGAGTCTAGATTTCTTTCACAAATGTGTACTATACTTGGACTATACTTGGAATATACTTGGATTGAACTGGATTATACTTGGACCGGACTGTCATGGAGAGCTATTGTTAGTACTAACGGGTTGACACCCCACCCCTGTCGTTGGTATGCTAGCTAAGACTGACTTGGCCTTGAGCGAGCCCTTGGGTGAATATAATCCGATTGTTGGACTTGGACTCATGAACGAACTTGGACTCATACATGGACTTTTATGGAATTCTATGACTACTATGCTCTCTTACCGACACACTTATTTTATTTACTACTTTTACAGCGACGTCTTGTGTACTTATAAACCTATGAACTCACCAAAGTATGTTGACCTTTATGAGCATTTCTTTTCAGGTAATGAGGCTTAGGTGCTTGATTGTGGACTTTAGACAAGACCGCTCCATTAGGAGCAAAAGACATTTGATAGGACTTTTTAGACTTGTTTGGACTTGGTTGTTTTGTTGAATTTGTTCTTGGGATTTTTTTGGTACTTGTGCTTCTTTCTTTCTAAATGGAAACTTTGGATTATTTACGAATTTATGGTATGACGTTTTGGAATTGACTGTACTTGAAATGCATTCCTATGTGTTGGGCGACATCATGACCCATTTATGGAGGAATACCTTTAGTGATTCTCTTAGACCTCCAATGTGTTATGACGGTCCCGTCCGTCGCATCCTTGTGTTTCCGCTTCTAGCGAGGGTGTGACAAGAATAGTTGAATAGACCCTAAGTGCTTAAGATACCACATAGACCTATGCGATTTAGAAAGGAAACACATAGTTGACCAAGTTGACCCATTGACCCGTTGATGACGTGTTTAAGTTGTATACTTGCTCAAATAAATATTACATCATATTAACAATCATGCTTGCAAACACTACTATACTATGCACATGAATCACCATATCCATCATAAACTCAAGAAAGATAGTCAAACCCTCGTACGTATCCAGCATGATCACAGTCAAATTCTAAATTGCCAAGTTACATAGTCCCGACATTCATACTATAATGATTAAACACTATAGCACAGTCCACATGTATAATCTTGTGCTTTATGCACCCTACTTGCATAATTCCCAAGAAAGCCTAAAATGACCCAAATAATTCATCAATTACCCAATTGACCCAAATCATGTATTCTAACAGGTCAAACATTGTTCATAACATACTAGCATGCTTCTAATATCAAAACCATGACCAAAACCACAAAATCATACCATTGGTATCAACAAAGTTTCCGTTTTGGGAAAGTAACATCCAAAACCCTACATATCAACAGTTTCAATGCAAATTCACTAACAACATGCTTAAACTTGTTCATGGATTATATTGAGATACATAACCATTCATTATTGGCCAAAACATGTATTTACAAAAATCCAAAATTTACTATTTCGGGAAATTTATGCTCAAGATACCTAACTTCACCCAGTTTCATGCATAACATGGATCAACCAACATCCATTGAACATTATTAATATCCTACTATCATCAAGGATCATCCATTGCCCAATTTCAAAATCAAAAGTTACTATTTAGGGCAAGGTATGAACTAAGAACTCATAATCATGGATTTTCTTTCAAAATCATCATAAAATAACATCAATACGATCCAATTAACATCAAAATATCATCATGCAACATCAATTGAACAATCTCATGATCAAAAGTTATTATTTTGAGTAAGGTCTAAACTAGGTTATCAAAATCACGGATTTCTTGCCCAATCAACCTAGATGAACATTCATATAAACTAACTAACATAATATCATCATCAAATCATCATCAATTTCGACTTTCATCCACAATTTTCGAACTAGGGTTCATCAACATCAAAAATCATGAAAAACTTGTTAAAATCTAACCTTTAAACGCGTAGTTGGCCAAGAATTGAACTTGCTACAATGTTGTAACAATCAAAAACAAGCAAACTAGAATGAATTAGTGTGTTTTTTATCAAAATTTGTGAAGATGAGAGGGGAGGGGGCTTCGGTCGATATTGGGTGGTTTAGGGGCTAGGGTTTTGCTTAATTTTGTTATGTTTTAGTTTATGATAATTACCACTTAACCCTATTATTTCTATTTTATAAAAACTAATCTTTTTAACACTTTTTAAAAGGTTTTAACTCCAAAATACAAACATTATTAATCAATAATAATAATCATATACATTCTCAATTAATCACAAAACACATGAAATATATATTACACGTAGTCACCTTATCAAGTAAAATTCACAAATAATACTTAAAATTTATAAATCACATAACTACAAATTAATAACCAACATTACTTATTAAGTTATTACCTGATAATCATTGTTAGATGTTATTAAGTCACCAATGTTCAACGACAACTATTGTGTGCTCACGATAAGTGTATGTAAGACCTAATGGAACTAATGGGAGTTTGGTAATGGAAAAGTACCGGCTGTTACACCAATGTTACCTTCAATGAGCGCACTCCTAATATGAAAGGTTTTTGTCCTAATTGGTTGTTTGATCTTGATTTAGTTACCAACTATTTAACAAATCGTGTGAAGTTGTTTTAAGATCTACAGGTAAGTTATCAAAAGAAGATCCTGGGCCAAGATTTGAGCTGAGAAGACCAAGCAAGAAACTACTTCAGGCCCAGTGGTAACTAACCCTACAGATAGAAATCCATTTAGCATAACAATGAAAAATTTAGCTGATACATCTGAGGTGCCTACAAATTCTAGCACAGAGGCATAGAACTCAAATGAAGGAGTTTCCAATGTAGGAGGAAATCAAGGTGGTGATATTGGTCAAGACTTTCTGGATGCTGGTAACCACTCCATAGAAGACAACATCAATAATGTAACACACTCATTGGATCAAGCTTCTCTTGATAAGTGCGTTGATATGGTGGATGATACTCCATTGCCATATCTGAATTTCACAAATTTTAGATTTGTCCAATCAGCTTACTGTAGTTTCTTAACTAAGAATCCACGCGTCAAATCCCACCACAAACATCATTGGAGATGTTGAGACAAGGTTGAGAACAAGAGGACAAACCCATGCTAAAAATGTTTGTCTATACACATATTTCTTATCTCAGATTAAGCCCAAGAAAGTTGATGAAACTTCAAACGATGGTAGTTGGGTTGAGGCAATGTAGGAGGAGCTGCTTCAATTCTAAAGATAAAAGGTTTGAAACCTATGTCCTCTTCTTCAAGGGAAGACCACAATAGGTACCAAGTGGCTTTTTAGGAAAAAGAAAAATGATAGAGGACTTGTCATCAACAATAAGGCAAGACTAGTTGTTCAATGATACACACAAGAAGAGGGGATTGACTATAGATGTTTTTGCTCTAGTGGCAAGACTTGAAGCTATTAGAATATTCCATGCTTTTGTTGCATCAAAAGATTTCAAGGTCTACCAACTTGATGTCAAGTGTGATTTCTTATATAGGGTGATTGATGAGAAAGTGTATGTCAAACAACCATCTGGCTTTATGGACTGATGTGCTCTAAATTATACATAAAAGCCCTATCAAAAGCACATCAATTGCTCCATAATATCTTCTTTAGCACACCCCCATGCCTTGCCTGAAACACACCCTCATGCTAAATTTGGCACATCCCCGTGTTTGGACATCTGACAGGACAAAAAGTATTGTCCCCCAAAATTAAGCATGGGGCCATGCCCCATGAAGCACGGGTCCGTATCCCAACTCAAACACGGGGTCGTGCCCCATTTGTCACGGGGACATGCCCGACATCTTCTGCACGTACGAGCCGACCAACTTCCGTAAGCATTGTACTAACATGGGGCCATGCCGTTTAGGCACGGGGTCGTGCTTAAACACTCCAAAAAGCCTATAAATAGAGGACTAAGTTCACTATTTTGGCAAGGTTTTGGTAGGGAGTTACTCTGCAGAATTCTCTCGGGAATCAAGTCTTGAACATCATTTGGAGGCTCGGGAGGTGCATACAACACTTGGAAGAAGGTGGGGATTGTCTAAACGTCATCCATTATGGATCACTGGTTTTATTGTTCCAGTTCACAGATGAATTCATATCTATCTTCTATGTTATTTGTTGTTATTTTCAAGCTCATTATGAGCTAAACTCTTATTATCATTCTAATTGGATGAAACTTATTTAATTTGTGATGAACTAATGGTGTGATTTATATTGTGTTAATGTTATGGTGGTCTTGGGAAAACTTTCAATGGGTAGCCCCTACATTTGAATGAGAAGTTATAAACTTATGATTTGTAATTATGAATGTCATACACGATTGAAAAACATATGATCAAATTTTATTCGTGAAACCGGTATTCATAACAAATCTATGGCTAATTAACTACGGATGGTTATTAGAAATCATATCACTTTAACTTTTTGATCATTTACGGGTTCCCTTTTATTAGTCTAAGAATCTACAGTAATTGTTACGGTTTTTTTAAAATTAATGGTATGTTGGAAAGGAACTTTGTTAGTACACATGTCCCTAGTTCTAGTTCTATTGAGCTCAAATGTAATAGACTTTCATTTTGTTACATATATGTAATGTTTGATCAATGTAATGAAAACTCTTTGATTGATTGTATATTGGTTGCTTAATGTTTTATATATTTATATCATTGTATGTTACACGCTTATACGAACATGTTATATAGGTATACAGTTGTTACACATAGTTCTAAATTGTTAAAGGTTCGGGAATGTGTTTAACTTAGTCTCATGATTCAGTCGCACGACTGGACCATGCGAATGGTCCAATCGCATGATTGAACCAGGTGATTAGTCAATCACACGATTGAGTCATAAGACTAACTCAATCGTATGAATGAACCAATCACACGACTCAGTCGCATGACTGAGCCATACACATGGCTCAGTCGTACGAATGAAAGCTGTAACCTATAAATACCACTTAATTCGTGGAAAAAAACACTTTGAGAATTCACAACCCTAGCCGTCCAAGTTCGTCCAGATCGTCCCTTCCAAGTTCATAGATCGTTTCCGATCATTCCTAGTCTATTCTTAACGTGTTCTAATCGTTAGGTTTGATCAGATTAACGGTTTCTCTGATTGGATCGCCAATCAAATAGAATTCCGCGCTATTTGATTTGGTTACACGTTGAATCAGTTAGTACTCCGTACGTACACAGTCCTAACAAGTGGTATCAGAGCTTTGGCTCTTGATTTTTCGTGGATTCAATCGTTTTTATGAAAAAGTCAACATTTTTAGTTTAAAGATCCGTGTTCTCTGCATAAAATCCATTTTTTACGTGTGCATGCTTTCAAAATTGAGTCTTTTTCGAGTTGCAGCCGTCAATGGTATTCAAAATTGTGTTTTAGGTCGAATTGTGTGAAAAAGGTTGAAAAACAAATTTCAAAGTCAGCATTCTCAGTCGCACGATTGACTCAATCGCACGACTAAACTCCAATAGCCCAGTTCAATCACACGATTGGCCCAGTCGCTCATTCAATAGTACGATTGGTCCAGTCATTTCTGTCCATTTGCACAGCTTCCCTAATCACCTGCCCAGTCGTATGACTAAGCTCAATCGCACGATTATGTTTCAGTTGTCCCCCAGTCGCCCATCCAAGTCGCATCAACAGTTTGTTTGACAAGTCTAATTCTAATTGAAAATGGACTCAGAGAACTTTGCATTCTCAGCAGGGAAAGACTCCAGAATACAAAACCTACTGCTACTGGAAAATGAGATCGGGAACCATAATAAACCACCTAAGCTTTTATCGATTGATGAATTTACTCAATGGAAGCAAAGGTTTGAGATTCATCTTAATGGAGTGGACATGAATCTCTGGAATGCTATTGAGACTGGATACAATATGCCAGTTGGAGCTGATGGTATACCCCTAACTTTGAGTGGATTGACTGATGCATAAAAGATTGCTTACAATGCAGAGAAGAAAGCCTATGCTATGTTGACACAGTCTATTCCTAAAGAAATCTTCCATCAGTATTTAGAGCATAAGCAAAGTAAAAAGTTCTGGAAGGCTCTTGAGAAAAGGTATGAAGGGAGCACAACTCTTAAATCCTTAAAGGTCAAAGCATTAAAGAAAGAGTTTGATAATTTTTCTGCCATCGGGAATGAGAGTTTGGACGACATTGTTGACCGCTTCTATCATTTGATGAGTGAACTTCGCACTCATAGTGTTCAAACGTCTAAGGAGGAAAAAGTGTCAAGTTTGGCTGACGGACTACCAAAGAAGTGGGATTCGTTTATTTCCACCTTAAGATACAACCCAGTGCTTGAGACCTTGGATATAAATGATTTCATCCTGAAACTGAGAGAAGAAGAAGTGAGACACAAGTACAAGGCAAAGAAGGGATCATATGGTCAGGATCCGTCTCTCTACAATGTGACTCCTACTGCTAAATCTTCAAGTGCACCTCTGCAGACTGCATTTGTTTCTATTACATCTGCAACTGGTCAAAGTTCATCGTGTGGTGGTGAGTCAACTGTTTCATCAGGGGTTCAACACAGTATTACAGAAACTCAATCGACAAAGTTAGTGACAAAAAATCTGGGTAATGTAACTGTGGAAGTGGCTAAAGAGCACATGGACTTACTTGCTGTTGTAGTCCATTCTTATGATGGATTGGTAGCAGGAAAGATCGGTAACTGCCACTTGGCTGATAAAGACTATGAGCAGGTGGATGAAAATGAGTTGGAGAGAATGGACATCATGTGGGCTCTCGCGAGTGCTTTGCGACGAGCAAAGAAGTTTGTTAAGAAGACAGGACAAAATCTGGTGGCTACTAAAGATACTACTGTTGGTTTCGACAAGTCAAAGGTCACCTGTTTCAATTGCAGGCAGAAAGGACACTTCAAGCGAGAGTGTGTAAAACCAAAGAAGACTGGCAATGGAAACCCGTTCTCGTCCTTCAACAAACAGGATAAAGAGAGAAAGACAGCCTCAACAAGCAATGATTCAAAGGCAATGGTTGATCAATGTGATAAAGGACAGGACTGGTCCTTTCGTTTTCTATCTGATGGTGAAGCAAACATTGCCCTGGTTGATGATTTGAATGATGACTCTGCGAGTGAGGGGGAGAACTCAGTAGAGCTGGATGCTAATGAAACTTTGGCTGTTGTTGATCAACTCATTGAGGATGAACTGAATGCAGCTTCTGAAGCACAACAGGAACCTCAAAATGCATTCTTGGCCAACACGTCTACATCGGCACAGGTAGAATCAAAAGATGATCTTTTTGTTAAACATGCTTGTGTTGAAAGTGATAAATTTAGGGAGAGTATTGATCTGAAATTTGCTAGGTTATTAGACCATAATGATAACTTAGTAAATGATTTAAAAATGTGCACTGAGGCCAATAGAGTGTTAAAACAAAATGAAAGCAACTATAAGGAGAAAATTGAGGCCTTAAAGAAACAGCTAAAAGAAACTGAAGTTGTCGCGTTTAACCAAGAAAATGACATTAAGTTCTATTTAAAGACAATTGAAGAAACTAAAAAGGACAAAGCTGTTTTACAAGTTAAAAATGAGTCTTTAAAGCAAAAACTCCACAGTCTAGCTAGTTCTTCTCATATTTTGAAAAACTTGGTTAAGGAACACAACAACGGGGAAGGGCTGGGTTATAAGGTTGTGCCTCCACCACATGAGATCCTTTTGAACACCAAACAAAGACCAGTTAATAACAATCCCATAAAGGACCATGTGGTGACTACTCCTCTGGTTAGTGACCCGGGACTGCAGTTAAACCTGCTAATCCCATTACTAATCAGAAGTCATCAACCTCAGGCACAAAAGATCAGACTGATAGGGTGGAAGAGGAAGTTAATGTCACTCTTGGGTTGGGTTTCAAAGCTGTTGACACACAACTCAAGACTTCAAAATCCACTCAGTCTAAACAAACTAAGCGAGATCAAAATCATCTAAAAAGACAAATCAACCATAATATTTAACAAGTAAAATTTGTCAAGGAAGGTGAAAATCAAAGGATTGAGACTAAAAAGTCCTTACCTGAAGTCTACTCCCCACCCCACAGGAGATCTTCTAGTCCAGTTGAAAGGAGATCATGCTATACGTATGGACAACGAGGTCACATTTCTTCAAACTGTCCTCGCTATCAGACACCGAAAATTAAAATTGAACTAGACAATGAAGTTAAACTGGTTTCAAAATAGAGATCTAAGACTCCGGTTAGGTCTAAGACTCCTGTTAGGTCTAAATCACCTGCTAAGTCTTATACCTCTCCTCAACACCACAGACAACACAGACAAGTCACTGGCAAGTCTGTGATGCCTGAGGTGAAACCTGTTTTTGAAACTAAATCTAAAGTTCAAACTGTAAATCAGTCATCAGTGTACCACAAACAATCCTTTCACAAGGATGGTTTGTGGAAAGCTAAAATGTGTGAAGTGTCTGAAACCATTGACAAGTTGAAGGTTGAGGTACCACCAACTGATAAAGGACAGTGGGTTGAGTTTGTGATGTGTGATGCCTCTGGGAAACCCAAGCCAGTAAAGGCTTGGGTCCCTCTCCTTAACTAATTATTTTCTATTATACGCAGGTTGTCCACTATAGTGCTTCTACTAACACATGGATTGTAGATAGCGGGCCATCCAGGTACATGACGGGAAATCAGTCTCTCCTTTTCAATGTCAAACAAATTACAGGGGAACACGTTTCTTTTGCTGGAAACAAAGGAGGCTACATTACCGCATAAGGAGAAGTAGGTAATGCGAAGGTAAGATTTGATAAAGTGCATTTCGTTCAACAATTGGAAAACAATTTGCTTTCAGTGTCTCAGATATGTGACAAGGGCTTCAAAGTGATGTTTGACAATCGGAAGTGTTACATTCTGAAGAAAGAGATGGAGATTCCAGAGGAGTAGGTATTAATGTCAGCATCTAGGTACAATGACCTGTATGTTTTAGATATGTCAAATGCTTCTACTACTGAGTCTACTATTCAGTGCATTTTGTTTAAAGCAACAGAGAAGGAGTCTATCTCATGACACAGAAGAATGGGACATATAAATCACAGGAAGATGAATCATCTGATTCATAACAACTTAGTTGAGGGAATTACTGTAAAGAACTTCAAACTTCCTGATTTTTATGTCTCATTCAAGAAAGGAAAGCAGACCAGGAAGTCTCACAAGACCAAGCATGTCAACTCTATTAAGATGCCCCTGGAGCTATTGCATATGGATCTATTCGGTCCTGTCAGCACGAAGAGTATTGTCGGAGACTGGTACTGCTTTGTAGTCACAGATGACTACTCACGCTTCTCCTAGGTGATGTTTCTGAAAGCTAAGTCAAAAACTTTTAAGTCGTTCAAGGTTCTAGTCATAACACTGGAGTCACTCTATAAGCTGAAAGTGAGGAAGATTCGTTCAGACAATGGAACAGAGTTCAAGAATCAGTGGATGGATGCTTTCTGCAAGGAAAAGGGGATTGTTCATCAATTCACCTCTACATACACGCCACAGATAAAAGGTGTTGCTAAATGGAAGAATAGGAGCTTGATCGAGACTGCTAGGACTATGTTGGCAGATTCGAAGCTGCCAGTACAGTTCTGGAATGAAGTTGTTGCCAATGCCTACTACACACTTAGTCGTGTGTTAGTAGTCAAGAGGCATGGGAAGACTTGCTATGAGTTGCTTCATAAGCGCAAACCAAACCTGGAGTATCTGGAACCATTCGGAGCTCCATGTACATTACTAAAGAAAACTCAGGATGGAAAGTTCTGCGAGAAAGCCGATCAAGGGATATTTCTAGGATATATCATACTAGACAAAAGGACTTATAACAACTCAACTGGTCAGGTAGAAGTGTGGCGCAACGTAGATGTACAAAGATACACCACCCCTCTTGCTAGAAAAGGTCCTTCGTCATTCTTCGATTACGATGGCTTTTTCAAATCCTTCAACCTCCCTCAGCTTGATTCAGATGATAAGATTGCTGCCCAGATGATGTACGACGTCTTAAATACACCGAATCTGGATATCAGCAATATGACACCAGCCAGTGGTACTTCAGGTTCTTCAACACCCACTCAGGACGAGACTATGAATCATCAGATGATCACGAAGTAGCTAAGACTAACAATGAGGATAATGTCAATCAAGAAGAGAGCTCCTCGGCTGCTGAACAAGCATTAGGAAATCCGGATACTAAACCTGTTGTCATAAATCTTGATACTGAAGTTGTCGTTCCTACAACACATGTGACCAGGATCAGTGTGAATCATCTCCCCGACTCTATCATTGGGGATCTTCAATCCAGTGTGCAGACTAGAAATCAGCTATACTCTGCTGACTATGTTGCAGTCATGGAAAAGGGATATGTCAATGACGGGGCTTACTCATGTTTTGTTTCTCAAATCGAGCCTAAGTACGTCAGTGATGCCCTGAAGGATGAGGCCTGGTCAACGCTATGCAAGAGGAGCTGCTACAGTTCAAGAAGCTGGGAGTGTGGACACTCGTTGACAGGCCCAAAGGAGCAAAAGTGATTGGTACCAAATGGGTACTGAAGTGCAAGAAGGACAACCAAGGTGTTGTTATCATAAACAAGGCACGGTTGGTTGTTCAAGGATTCAGACAAGTCGAGGGAATCGACTACAATGAAGTGTTTGCACCAGTGGCACGAATGGAAGCAATTCAGATATTTCTGACATACGCATCTTACATGAAGGTCAAAGTTTATCAGCTGGATGTTAAGAGTGAATTCCTTTATGGGGAAATCCGTGAAGAAGTCTACATCAGTCAACCCGAGGGATTCGAAGATCCTTACCATCAGGACAGAGTCTACAAGTTGGACAAGGCTCTGTATGGGCTACATCAGGCTCCTCGAGCTTGGTATGAGAAGCTCTCCACCTATCTCTTAAAACATGGTTTTCGCAGGGGTATGATTGACTGCATGTTGTTCATTAATGAGAAAGATGGAGACTTACTAATGGTACAGATCTATGTGGATGACATCATCTTCGGTTCCAGAAATGAAGAACTGTGCAAAGAGTTCGAATTTGGGATGAAGGCAGAGCTTGAAATGAGTGCCATGGGAGAAATGAAGTTCTTCCTGGGATTACAGGTGGATCAAACACCAACCGGTATTTTTCTGCATCAGACTAAGTATGTTGGAGGCATTCTGAATCGATTTGATATGGAAAATGTCACTGTTGCCGGTACCCCTCTCGCCACAAATCATGATGTGGCTCCTGATGAGAATGGGGATTTGGTGGATGCCACTATGTATCGTGGGATGATGGGATCTCTCATGTATCTCACTGCCTCGCATCCAGATATCATATATGCCACATATCCTTGTTCCAGATATCAAGCGAAACCCAAAATCAATCATCTGATTGGGGTGAAGAGGATCTTCCGCTATCTGAAGGGTACCCCAACACTGGGATTGTGGTATCCTCATGATGGTGACTTTGAGCTCACTGCGTATAGTGATTCTTACTATGGCGGTTGCAAGATGAACTTCAAGTCTACATCAGCAGGGTATCAGTTCTTTGGAAGGCGGTTAGTCACTTGGCAATGCAAGAAGCAGACCTCGGTTGCATTATTAACCTGTAAAGCTGAATATGTTGTTGCTACAAGTTGCTGTTCTCAGATCATCTGGATCCAACAACAAATGCGAGACTATGGTTTGCAATTTTCTCAAACACCTATCTTTGTTGATAATTCTGCTGCCATAGCTGTTACTAAAAATCATGTTCAACACCCTAAAACAAAACACATCGGCATAAAGTATCATTTCATACGCGACTGCTATGAAAAACAATTAATTGATGTGATTAAAATAAACAAGGATTTTCAACGCGTCGACCTCTACACCAAACCTTTTGACAAACCCAGATTTCTATATCTGTTAGAGGTCAACGGTGTGAAAAAGAAAAGTGACATAATTTCAGAAGACACAGATGCCTAGTCCGACACGTATTTAGTTTTTGTTATTTCTATTCTATTTCTTTTAATTTCCTTGTCTTATAAAAATCAAAAAACACAAAAAGATTTTCTGTTTTAGAATTTTAGGGGGAGATTAGGTTATGTTCAGTATTTATTTACATAAAAAAGGGGGGGAGGGTAGATAAGCTAAAAGGCAAAAACAACAAAACTAAGAAAGTGATTCGGCAAATTGGAAAGTGATAGTACACAGGCGTCAAGTTACTTGGAACACCAAAAAGATTTTCAATTTTTCAACATTAGTTTAATTAAATCACAGAAAATTGTTAGTCAGAGAATTCTAAGTCTAACAGATTGGAAAAATGATAGTACGCTTGTTTGTAACTGTAATTATACGGAGAAAGTCAATCTAGGGAGGTGCTAGTTTATCATACGATGTGTCGGTAGATTCAACACAATAGACTAGTAGACATCATTGGTGAACTCAATTTAAACTAATTTGTTCAACTGACTGTGGGTTCCCATCTTATCACTGGTTAACACAATCAATTATTTCCAGTAAGGAATGACAAGCAAATAAACGCCACTAAAAGTGTGCGGATGACCACAGAAAGAGCAAAGCACTAAAAAATGAAAACAAACGCAATCAAGCTGATAACCTATGTTGTTGGTGCGTTATGTGCAAAAGAAAAAAAGTTAAAGATGCTCTAACAAGAAGATAGGTTGTGTGCCTCTCTGCTGTGCGATGGCACTGACCTGAGGATAAGCATAACCTATATATTCTAGAATTCATTGGTGTTTGCCGCCTCTTTGCTGTGCGATGGCACTGACCTGAGGCTTGGCTTCTCTTTGAAAGATCTATGAATAGTCTCTTCTTGTCAACATACCCGTAGACCGCTCGAAAGTTCTCTAAGGAATGTTTATTACCATATAAGCTTGGGATCCACAAATGTTAGTTGAAATAAGGTAACCTAATACATCACCAATGTGTGTTAAAAGTCTATGTATGGATTTAAGTGGACAAGTATACTGACAATCGTCGTGGCTACACCACCTGATGTTCAAAATCAATATGTGTTACCTAACAGATCAAGCATGATTCCCAGCTAGAATGAAGAAGTCTCAGATGAGCGAGAAACTGTGATATGTAAATATGTTAGGTTCAATCTCAATATATATATAAAAGTTCCAAGTAATTTAGTCTATGCCTGTCTGATTCCATATGAATTTGTCTTAGAAATAATGTTAATGCTAATAGGCTTTTCTACCCAACCCTATCAAAAATCACAAAAATATGTTTATTTTGTTACTTAGGTTAGTCTTTCAAATTATTTGCAAAGTGTGTCAATATCGGACTGTGCTATGTTATTCATTGTTGTGAATGTCACAAAATGAACTTAACATTTATCTTAAATCAATTGTTTCTAAAAAAGTAAAGGATCATGTCTGAGATGATCGGGTTGTTAAATGGGTCACGTCTGAGGTGATCGGGTGGATAAATGGATCATATATGAGTGATCGGGTGGATAAATGGATCATGTCTGAGGTGATCGGGTGGATAAATGGATCACATCTAAGGTGATCAACAGGTTCTAATCTAGAATTTGATCATGTCTGAGATGCTCAACTGCTCATAATGTTTTATCTACTGTTAAATGGAACTAACTGTCGAAGGGTAAAATGGTCAAAATGTCACAAGTATGGCCCATTCGCACGACTGGACCATAAGTATGGACAAGTCATACGATTGGACCATGCGAATGAGTCCAATCGCACGATTGGAGGTGACCGACTAATGTCAGACGTCCGAATGAACCTCAATCGTACGATTGGAGGTGAACGATTGGGTGAATTGCACGACTGAAGCTCAGTCGTACGACTAACTCATATGACTAGGCTCAGTCGCACGACTAACTCATGCGACTAGGCTCAGTCGCACGACTAGAGGTTGCCCTAGTATAAATACAAGTTGATTCGGCCTCAGTCGCCCTACTCACCCAAATCGCCCACTATTCGTA
This sequence comes from Flaveria linearis, assembly GCA_024085815.1. Classification (NCBI taxonomy): domain Eukaryota; kingdom Viridiplantae; phylum Streptophyta; class Magnoliopsida; order Asterales; family Asteraceae; genus Flaveria; species Flaveria linearis. The sequence continues at coordinate 23,145,138 of CM044017.1, read as the reverse complement.
TGATACGTCGAACCTCTGCCAAAATTTCTTAGATTCACATTTACCATATATTCCTGCTTTCTGACGTTCTATATTGGTTATACAGATAATAATCGAGGTGGTTCATCAGTTAAACCGAAGATAGACATCAAGAATCACTCAAATTATGACCTAACAGTAACCTCGACTTAAATGAACAAGTAAATCAACTAAATGTCTATAAGATCAAATAAATGATAAAAGATGTTTAGTCAACCTACTCTGAGTCTAATGAGCCTAACCTTAATGTTTAATATCAAGTATTGCTCAAAACATGAATTTGAATGGACAAACAGTCAAATAGGTGACTGGACACTCTGATGAACTTTAATCGTACGACTGAGCTGTCCGATTAGCTCATTAGTACGACTGAGATGAACGACTGACTCAATCGCATGACTGAACCATGTGTATGAGCTCAGTCACATGACTAAGGTAAACGCATGAGAAGACATGCGACTAAGTCCAATCGCATGACTCAGTCGTACGAATGAATTCAATCGTATGACTAGATCTTAGTCGCACAGTTCAGTCGCATGACTAGATCTCAGTCGTTTGTTCAGTCGCACGACTAAACCAAATTTTAAAGTTCATTAACTTAAATTAGCTATCTTCAACATGTGCTAATGTTTATTTGTTTTGTGTGTACAGATGGCAAGTAGGTGGACTATGAGTACTAAGCACAACATATGTGCTCATCTAGACATGACTTCCTGCAACGCGGCGGATTTCACTGGGATTATCAGCTTTCTACGATGCTCGAGGATCTTCCGAGCGATCTCAGCATAGTGTACCCCCTATAGATCGATACAGCAGGCGTTTTGGGAAAACGCTATGGTCGATAGGTCCATGGAGTCTTATACTATTAGGAGCTCTATCTTTGGACAAGATATTGAGCTATCTGAGGAGGACATCCGGACGGTACTTGAGTTTGGAGACGATGCAGCATGCCCAACTAGACTACATCCCCTTACCGTCCGAGGCTGTTTTTTAAGGGCAAAATACTCGGGGGACATCAACTCAAGTATGCTTAACAAAAGCAACTTGTGCGCCCAATTCAAGTATCTTGCCCATGTGCTTCTACATTGTATAGCCTCGAGGAAGGGAGGATTTGATGAGTTGTCGGATCAGATGCAGAATGCATTTGCTGCATTGGTGCTGAACTTCCCGTTCAGCTTCTCTAGGATGATCTTCACGTACTTGGTGGAGAACATCAAGGCCAAGGGGAAAGAGAGCTTCTGCATGTACCCGAGGTTTATCCAGATGATCATTGATCAGAAGCTCCCCCAGCTGCCGAAGGAGAGAGAGGATGTGGTCGTCCTGGAGGTCATGGACGACACGATATTGGGGAGAATAAAGGTCTACCGAGGTAAGCAGGTTAAGCCCCCGGTGAGGAGACTGTTTGGGCATCTAGCCCGGGACTACGTGGCGCCAGCAAGACGTATGTGGCGCCACGACGACAGTGACTCCGATGTGGAGCACATAGTCCTCCCTGGTAATGATTCTGATGATGATGACGGTGATGATGGTGGAGATATAGGTTTTGAGACTACTACTGCAGATGTTACATCTCCACCATCCCCACAAGAGGGATTAGAGACGGCAGGATTTCATCAGGACTTTATGGCCGATGAGGAAGAAGAGTCAGATGAAGAGCCTCTCACCTGGACGGTGGGTAGCCGGGTGGTTGCTACAGAGCAAGGAGTGAGGACAGTGGTGGGCGCCCGGGAGGGTCTGGGGGTTCTACTATCGACCCATCATATACCCCAGACTCTCCCAGTAGCCGAGGGGGAGCCTCCGGGTCCAGGGGGACTCGGAGGAAACGAATGGCTCAGCCACATGGGCTGAAGCCCAAACGAAGGAGGATTACACTGCTAACAACCTCTTCAGCCACCACACCTACCTCCACAGCCACCACTACTACCACTCCACCACCCACTACCATAACACCACCTACCACTACCATACCACCCTCCACAACCACTACTTCTACACCTCCACCCACTCATACACCTCCACCTATATTCACCACCACCACAGCTACCACCACCCAACACTAAGCTGGACCCTCATCAGTTCCATCCGGATCCTCTCTGCCCTCCAGTGGGGTAGAGGAACAGCTTGCAGCACTTAACAGAATGGTGCTGAAGCTGTTAGCTGCCGATGACGAGAAGACTGCACGGCTAAGACAGTTAGAGGAGCGTACTGCTGCTCAATCGCTGCAGATCTCTCAGCAGGCACAGCAGTTACAGGAGCAGACCCAGCAGATGGCTGCTCAGAGGCTAGAGCTCACCCAACTCCAGGAGCAAAACGTCACATCTTCTAAGAAGATTGAGGATTTGTTGGAGGCCAAGAAGACCATCCTGCTCAAACTTAAGGGCACTAAGGATGAGCCTCTAAAGATAAGAGAGGGAGATGGCGATGATGGTGATGATGAAGACAGTGATGATGATGCAGATGACAGAGATAAAGATGATGATGATAGTGGAGATGATCAAGAAGAGGAGGGGCACAAAGATGATGATGATGATGAAGATCCAGCTACAAATACTACGGACCTGGGTGAGGAACAACGTACTAAACGAAGACAAGACCAGGGATCTACATCAACCCCTCCGTCATCACCTACTACTGAAGCTCATGAGCAGATTCAAGACAAAAGTACAGATTAGATGTTTTATTATTCAACTTTTGTACTTGAATCATCTTTCTGATGTTTATGTAATTAATGTAAATATTTATTATTTAATGTTTGATTATCTTGATTACATACTAATGATTCTGCTACATGTCTAAATCAAGCAGATCCAACATTTTAGTAAGATGAGCACGATGTTGCTCCCCTCCAACAGATCAAGTCTTAATTAACAATGATTCTTGATCTGTAGGGGATAGTCAGAAGGGCTGTGAGTTATACTCCTAAAGAAGGAGAAACAATTCACGACCTAACTGACGAGCAACTTGCTGAGATGTTTCGGCTTAATCCAGATGAGATCGTGAAGGATGCTCCAACGTTTGATGATGATAGTGATGAAGACCTTAATGATGTTGAGGAGATAGAGATTGAAGATATCATTGATCAGCACTACCCTGAATACGCTGACCGAGAGGGAAATGTGTTTCCTGATCTGGTTAACACTCTCGGTAGTGATATTTTGGAAAAGCTGAGTGATAAAGAGAAAGAAGCAGAAGCATCAACTAGCTAAGCCCAAGCCTCGGACGCTGATGTCGATATCCGAAAGGCTGAATGGGCTTCTTGCTTAGCTGAGATCCGAGCCCAACGTGCTATAGCTAAGCCAAGTACCTACACCAAGCTCTACAAAGTTAAGAAGAACATGAAGGTGTCAGGGAAGATCATTGCATGGGTTCATTTTGAGGATCTTGGAGTTTATGCAGTAAAGAGAGAGAAGGGAATCGAGTACTTTAGATTCCCTCATGATCTGAAGACTCTCCTCGGGTTCGAGCTCAACTAGCTAGCACGCCTGAAGCTGCTCTACGCTGACACGAAGAAAATATCAGGCTGGTTTGAGGCTACCCTAAAAAGGGAATACCAGACAAGATGGGTAAACTTCAAGCCTCAGCAAGCTACGAGGTACCTCAGAAGGTCTGAGGTGAGTCCCATCACCGGTCAACCAAAGATTGTCCTTAAGTGGCGACCTCCGCGCACGATGTCCAGAATACCGTTGAGGGAGATGCCACGGGACTTTACCCCACATTTTAAGTGGTGGTACTATGACTGGCGCTCTGGAGAGGCCGTCATTGTTTTGGATAGGGAAGGAACGGTGGACACAATAAGGGTGTTCGACCCAATGTGGCTTATCTGTAGGATTCTATGTGCCCAAGACACTTAGAATATTGATGTGGTTAGTATGTTATGATCCAAGTCGGGTTATACCCAATAACAAGCTTAGCAAACACCAATTAATATTTAATTAATGATATGATCATGCAATTAAATATTTACACCAATTTAGAAAATGGGTTTTCTAGATAAATTGCATATGAGATGGAACAATTTATTAGGATATTTTGTTCAATAATATTATTTGAAGTGTTATTTAAATTAGTTTTATAACACAAAAATAATAATGAGAGTATACTACTTATACAATTAAATGGTTAATTGTTACAAGACTAGACATGTGTGTATGTGTGTGTTTTAATTAAAAAGCAAAAAAAAATTGTTTCATCCTTGAAACCGTCCCACACATGCATGTGTGAGGTTTTTTCTTTTCCTTTGATTCCCTTGGTAAGAACAAGCACTTGCATGCTCCACTAATGCCGTTGGGAAGAACAAGCACATGCAAACTCCTCCACTAACTAGTCTAAATTCAGCTCTCTCTTTCTCATGACAAAAAACATGCAACTACAACAAGAATTCAGCATTCATTCTCTCTCGAAGTTTCGAACAGCAGCTGGAGAATAAAAGAGGGTTTTTGAGCTGGGTTTCAAGTTGTTCTTGGTGATTTCTACCTAGCAAGAAGAGGTGTTTGCAAAGGGCTTGGGGTATACAAGCTTGAGGACTTCTAATCTTGAAGTCTTGGTTGTTTTTCAGCATCATTCATCCTCTCTTTTTGTCAAATCTTGCTGCTGGAATAAGGTAGTTACATAGCTCTATGTAGCTGTGATTTTATGTAGTTTTACATATGTTCATAGCTTGCTAATTCACATAAATGATCCTTTGTTCTTTGGGTTTGTTTTATACATTAATATGGTCATCTAATGAACATATTTTCAGCTTATAAACAAGGTTATAATGCTAAACTTCTGCTGCATTTTCAGAAAGTTTAAGAGGTTAAACTATGATTTTATGTTCTAACAAACCCAACAATGGCATCAAGAGCCGGTTATGTGGATAGCTTGCTTGTTCTTATCCTTTAAACATTAGTTTTAGAGGATGATTATAAACTCATAATAGGCTGATTTTGGTTGATTCAATAAATCCCATGTCTTTCAGAGTTATATTTTCATGCTTATGATTAAACTTTGAAAGATAGGAATGTCAATTGGTTGATATATTTGGATGTGTTTGTTTGGACAAACAAACCCTAATTTTCAGTTTATGTTGGCTGAAAATTTGGGTTTGGTGGGGTTTATTTTGTTTATTGAATAATATTTATGATTGTTCATATGTTAGTGTGCATAACCTAGCCTTTGGCCTTTTGATTTGGATGGTTTTAATGGTTGTTTTAATTCATTCAATTGGGTTGTAATATTTATGTTTATTATTTGGGTTGTAATTATTTATTCATTTGGTTATGTAATAAATAGATTAGGTGCATTTCTTTTATTAGAAAAATGTATTAGGATATAATTTTGTAAAAGGAAGATGCACAAGATCAAGACCCAAAGATGGACATCAAAGACACAAAAAAAGGACTTGAAGCATATGGATGCAAGTTCAAGTGGGAGTCAATGAAGACCTCAATTTTGTGTTGTATTCAACCCTTAGGAAAGACCAAATGACCACACTTGTGATGGCAAACAAGTGTGGTCACAATAGTAGCTATGGTTATGCACATTGTGGTTGTTAATATTATGCTTGTTTGGTTGTTTGTTGTATGATTGTTGTTTGATATTTGGATATGCATAACAAACTCATTAGCAAACTTAACAAGCTGAAAATTTATGGTTTCTAACCATTAAGTGGTTAATAAAAGGTTATTAAAAGGATTAATGATTTAATAAAAGAGGTTTTATTAAAAATAAACCATAGGATATCATGCATTTGAAAGCATACAAATACAAGGTATATAGAGTTTTCAAAACTAGAATTAATGAAAACCAAAAATCCCTTTTGAAACAAGTTTAGCACCATCCTTTTACACGACACTCGAATCACTTGAGAACTATTTATGGGATAAAGGTCACCTAACCACTTTTAGGGAACTTGTGTTTTGAGGTGGGCTTAACATATTTGTGGGATAAAGGTCACCTAACCACTTGTATGAGTAAACTCACACGTGTGTGTAAGTAGGACGACTTGAATTGGAAACCATGTGCATAGGGTCACCAAAGCATGGCGACAATGGTGTTGATGGGATTAAACATGCCAACCAAACATAAGATGTTTAACCGATCCCATAAAGGCTAGAAGTTGCAAAAGGTTGCAATTGTCAAATACTGACTTTGTTAAATTAAATAATGGGATAAAGGTCACCTCACCATTATTTGAATGTAACGTTGGATTATATTTTAATTATTAATTGTCTATGAGACATAAAAGGGTATTAATAATTAAAATAAAATTTTAAGAAATACTAATAAGAACTTTGTAAATTTTGTAGAATGGCCGCAAACAATAATGCTACCACCCCGACCGTCCATACCCTATCACTGAGAATCGTTATCAAAATAAGTAAAGGCCTATGTCCTTGACGATCCCATGTCTCACCAACCAAGGCTGTTGATGTTAAGGCCTTTTGATGATTGGCTTAAGCACATTATGGATTCTGTGCTAGTTTCCTACCTCATGTTGGGAATATGATTCCCGAACTCCAAAAGGGTTTGGAACATCATAGGGAATATGACATGATAATCTAGTTGAAGGAAATGTACCTTCAAACATTAGTAAGATTGCTTTGAAACGGTTCAAGCACTTTATGCATGTCACATGGAAGAAACCAATCGATATCATCTTATATATTCTTAAGATGAAAAGCCACACTGATAGCCTTAAGATGCTTAACTGTTCTGTCTCAAAGCAGTTGACCAAGGATTTGATCCTTGATTGCCCAACTAAAGGTTGAGACATTCATAATAAACTGTAATATGAACGGGTGGGACAAGAGCATCGGTGAAAATTCATGCAATGCTCAAAGCAACCGAGGCAGGATGGGTAGAGAGGTTCTACCTATTCTCTCGATCAATGAGGGATACTATAAGAAATGGCAAATCTTGATCCTAAGGCAATTATTGCCAAAAGAAAGGAATACATCAAAGCAAAGGTTAAAGCGAAACCTCAAAGACCTAAGCTTATGAGCCTAAAGTAAAGGAGAACGATCCATGCTTTGAGTATGGAGAGATAGGACAATAAAATGGAATTGTCCCTCCTATCTCAAGGAGTTGAAAAATAAGAAGGATGCTAGGCAAACCTCGAATACAATTTTCATGATTCACATTGTATTAAATGTCATTTCTTCAAACACATGGGTATTGTATACCGGATGTGAGACTCATACTTGCAATTGTTGCAAAGGGGTTCAAAAGAAATGTGCACTTCAAAGAGGGAAACTTTATTTTGAGACTTACAAATGGTTTGGAAGTTGTTCTCAAAACCTTTTGTATGCACCTAGTTTGACTAGGAACGTAGTTAATGTTTCCTATTAAAACAATATGGTCATGATTTAAAGTTTGTATATAATGGTATTAAGTTTTATGGATGATGTATTTCATTTTAAGGATATGCCTTTTAATGATATTCATGAATTGGTTCATGATAATTCATCCTATAATAACTTATTATACAAATTAAGCACCAAGAAACTTAAAATCGGTTTAAGTTATTATTATCTTTGACATTGTCATCTTGGTCACATAAATGAGAATTGGATTCAAACACTTCAAAAGAATGGTCTTTTGGAAACAAATGAAAATGTTCATTTGATAAGTGTGAACCAAAATATTATTAGGAATGATACATTTGGATGTATACGGTCCTTTTAAGACAATGACAAAGGTTGGTGAAAAGATACTTCATTACTGTTACCGACGATTACAGTCGCTATTATTGTGTGCACTTGATGACACATAAGAATGAAGCTTTTGAAATGTTCAAAATCTTTAATAATGAAGTAGAAAATCAACTCTACGTAACTATCTAAGTTCTTCATTCTGATAAGAACCCTATTTGGATATGGTTCAATTTATTAAGGCTATGAGCTTACCACCTTTATCATCTTGGGTTTTCGCACTACTCTCCACGGCTCGTATTTTGAATATGGCCCAAACCAAGAAAGTGGGTTCGACACATTTTGAAATATGGCATGGAAAGAGTTCTATCGCTATCATATTTAAAGGTATGGGTAGTGAAGCTTATGTTAAGCTTAACACCCAAAACAAATTTGAAAGTCAATCCACTAAGTGTATATTTGTTGGATATCCCAAAGAATGTATAGGATACTACTTCTTTGATCCAACAGAGCAAAAGGAATTTATTGCTCGAAGGGCAGAGTTCTTGGAAGCCAAGTCCCTTATGGAAGGAGTGACGCATAGAACAATGGAATTTGATGAAGATCAAGATCCACAAGCCGATACACGATTGGTTGACACTAGCTGTCAACAAGAGGTTGTTGATGATGATCAAAAGGTTGATCAATACACACAAAACATTCAAAGATCTGGTAGAGTTAGCATTCCACCTGAAATATATGGATTTTTCATGGATGGATGCTATGAGGTTGACTCCGATGAGCCAACTACATACCATAATGCTATGTCCAATTCGGATTGTGATAAATAGCTGGAAGCCATGAATGTAGAGATGCAATCCATGTATGACAACCAAGTTTAGGAATTGGTTGACCCTCCACTTAACTCCAAACCGTTTGGATGCAAGTGGGTTTTCGAGAAGAAAACAAATACGCATGGAAACTTGGATACTTACAAGGCAAGACTTGTAGCAAAAGGTTTCACTCAAACTCAAGGGGTTGATTATGATGAAACCTTCTCACCTGTTACGATGCTAAAGTCTATAAGGATATTGTTTGCCATAACTGCTCATTATGATTATGTGATTTGGCAAATGGATGTCAAGACCGCTTTCCTAAATGGATATCTTGAGGAAGATGTCCATATGGTTTAGCCTGAAGGTTTTGTCGATCAAAAGCATCCTAATAAAGTATGCAAGTTAAAAAGATCAATCTATGGATTGAAACAAGCATCGAGAAGTTGGAATCAACATTTTGATGAAGAGATCAAGAAATTTGGCTTCATCAAGAACGCTGACAAGGCTTGTGTGTATAAAAAGGCTAGTGGGAGTGCAATCACGTTCTTAGTATTGTATGTTGGTGACATAATACTATATGGAAAAGACATTCCAACCATGGAAGGTGTTAAAACCTGGCTTGGAAATTGTTTTTCCATGAAAGATCTCGGTGAAGCCGCCTATATTTTGGGAATAAAGATCTATAGGGATAGATCGAGGCGGTTGATAGGTCTAAACCAAAGTGCATATATTGATAAAATCTTGAAAAGGTTCAAGATGGAAAACTCTAATAAAGGAATGGTACCTATTCAAAGAGGGACAATATTGAGTGCATCTCAATGTCCAAGCTCAAAGGATGAGCAAGATTGTATGAAGGACATCCCATATGCGTCTGCTATAGGATCCATCATATATGCGATGATATGCACTAAGACCGGACGCGTCATGGCGTTAAGCGTGACAAGAAGATATCAGCAGAATCCAGGTAATAGCCATTGGATTGCTGTTAAGAGTATTTTGAAATACCTTAGAAACACTAAGGATATGTTCTTAATATATGGATCTGGTGAAGAGGAACTCGTTGTAAAGGGTTACACGGATGCGAGTTTCCAAACTGATCGAGATGATCCTCAATCATAATCGGGGTATGTCTCCATTATGAATAGGGTAACATTGTCCACTACAAAAACAGAATACATAGCCGCCTCATTAGCAGCTTTGGAAGCTGCATGAATAAAAGGTTTATCACCGATCTAAGGGTGGTCTCTACCATTCAAGACCCCTTAGAAATCTTTTGTGATAACGAGGGTATGATTGCTCAAATCCAGGAACGCCGTGCACATCAAAAGATTAGGCACAATGAGCGGAGATTCAACTACATAAAGGATGAAGTTGAAAAGGGAAAGATATGTATCCGCAAAGTTCACTTTGATCAAAAGATTGCGGATCCACTCACGAAGCTCCTCGAAAGGTCAAAGCATGAAAGTCATACTTGTGCCTTAGGACTTCGATATTCTAGTGATTGGACTTGATCAAATTTTGTATTTGAATATGTGGAACTCTTTATTATTTGAGTAAAATTATTTGGTTATAATGTTTCAATTAATGTTCCAATTTAGCATGTTTAATCCATGAGTAAATTATTTACTCTAAATGTCCGTAGTCGTTCATACTTGTGGGAACAAGTGTGAGGGTAAGATTATTATGAACTTGGATTGGTTGATATTCAGAAGGATGAATATAGAGCAATGCGTTGCTACCAAGGTTTATAGATATTTGTGGGATACAAATATTAGACTAACCCGCATCTCAAATTTTACTACATGGAATCTTATTGATTGATCATAAGTAAATTTGAGTAAAGGCGAATATCATTTGGTATCCTCCAACCTGAGATACATATTGGGTTTTGATATTCACCAAGTATTATACCTTGAGCTAATTCATCACTGTCCTGAAATAGTGGACAATACATAAGGGTATGTTCAGGTATAACACGAGGTGTTTGTGAGAAACGTATGTAGTCAAGATGGAATTTGTTCCTCTTATTCGTTGAGAGTTAGATGTCTAAGGCCTGATTAAGTTAAATCAACAAGGAATGATCATTCTGTGTCCTTGGATTTAACATGACATCTGTAACAAAAGGATAGATGATTGATTCACCTAAATCATTTCAAGTAGGGTACGTGGATGGGATGATGTTATTGAATGGCTATAAGTCATGCGTATTAAGGGTAGTAAACCGTTGTTAGGTGGTATTTACTGCTTGCATCAATCTTCTATGAACCTTGGGCAAGTGGGAGATTGTAGGATTCTATGTGCCCAAGACACTTAGAATATTGATGTGGTTAGTACGTTATGATCCAAGTCGGGTTATACCCAATAACAAGCTTAGCAAACACCAATTAATATTTAATTGCTGATATGATCATGCAATTAAATATTTACACCAATTTAGAAAATGGGTTTTCTAGATAAGTTGCATATGAGATGGAACAATTTATTAGGATATTTTGTTCAATAATATTATTTGAAGTGTTATTTAAATTAGTTTTATAACACCAAATAATAATGAGAGTATACTACTTATACAATTAAATGGTTAATTGTTACAAGACTAGACATGTGTGTATGTGTGTGTTTTAATTAAAAAGCAAAAATAAATTGTTTCATCCTTGAAACCGTCCCACACATGCATATGTGAGGTTTTTTCTTTTCCTTTGATTCCCTTGGTAAGAACAAGCACTTGTATGCTCCACTAATGCCTTTGGGAAGAACAAGCACATGCAAACTCCTCCACTAACTAGTCTAAATTCAGCTCTCTCTTTCTCATAACAAAAAACATGCAACTACAACAAGAATTCAGCATTCATTCTCTCTCAAAGTTTCAAACAGCAGCTGGAGAATAAAAGAGGGTTTTTGAGCTGGGTTTCAAGTTGTTCTTGGTGATTTCTACCTAGAAAGAAAAGGTGTTTGCAAAGGGTTTGGGGTATACAAGCTTGAGGACTTCTAATCTTGAAGTCTTAGTCGTTTTTCAGCATCATTCATCCTCTCTTCCTGTCGAATCTTGCTGCTGGAATAAGGTAGTTACACAGCTCTATGTAGCTGTGATTTTATGTAGTTTTACATATGTTCATAGCTTGCTAATTCACATAAATGATCCTTTGTAATTTGGGTTTGTTTTATACATTAATATGGTCATCTAATGAACATATTTTCAGCTTATAAACAAGGTTATAATGCTAAACTTCCGCTGCATTTTTAGAAAGTTTAAGAGGTTAAACTATGATTTTATGTTGTAACAAACCCAACATTATCAACTTGTCAGCTTCAGATGTCTATACTCTATACAAGTGTAACAAACCCACTATTTTTTGATACCCAGGATATAGTGTAAGCACTACAGTTTCAGCATGTCATACGTCTATGCTTCGCATCAATATCCATGCTGGGGTTTCTAAAGAGGTGTAACGCCTGGCAGTTTGACTTTTTGGTAGGTTATGCGACTGAGACTCAGTCGCATGGAATTGATGCGACTGGAGGTTCGGTCGCATGCTATTCGGCCGATTGAAGCTCAACCGTACGATTAGAGTTCAATCGCCCGACTGAAGGTTCAACCGCATGAAGCTCCTGCGACTGGGGTCCAGTCGCATGGTGTTCATGCGACTGAAGGTCCAGTCGCCCCTGGACTTCGGGCGACTGAGCTGTAGGTATAAAAGAGGAGCAGCTCTCTTCTCCTTCCCAACACTTACATTTTTCAGTTGGAAAAGAACAGAGAGCGACAGAGCAGAGGAGGAAAAGAGAGAACGGGGTGATTCAGGCTCGGATTTTGTCGAGAAGCTAGTCAAGTCGAAGCTCTTCAACTCCAACCTGATAATGTGAGTTCTAGGACCCCTCATTTACATGTTTTCAAACGATTTTGGGGCTGGAACACATCTAAACCCTAGTTTTGTAAAAGTGTATAGTTGACCCATTTGGGTAAGATCTTGATAATGTGTTTAAAGTATGATTTATGACCTACACCTGTTTGTATGATATCCTAGTATGATTCCCTAAGGTTTAGGAGGGTTAATCTGGGCTTGAATGGAGCTTAGAAGGGTTTTTCAGCCGAGTGTCGCGGCTGCTGCTCGTGATGAACTTCAGTCGCTGCCCAGTTAGGGTTATGCGACTGAAGGGCCAGCCGCACGATTGAGAAAGGACTGATGTTTAATCATACGATTGAGGCTTAGTCGTACGATTGGAGCTCAGTCGCATGACAGGCCATACGACTGAGGATTCAGTCGCATAGACCCATTCGCCTAATAGTACAGACGTACGACTGAGGATTCAGTCGCATAGACCCATTCGCATAGTAGTACAGACGTACGACTAAGGATTCAGTCGCATAGACCCATTCGCCTAATAGTACAGACGTACGACTGAGGATTCAGTCGCATAGACCCATTCGCATAGTAGTACAGACGTACGACTGAGGATTCAGTCGCATAGACCCATTCGCATAGTGCTACAGACGTACGACTGAGGATTCAGTCGCATAGATGCCCATTCGCATGACTCAGTCGCATGGAGGCCATGCAACTGGGGTATGTTCAATCGCCCAAATAGGGCTGATGTGAATTTGGAGAGAAGTGTATGTATGATGTATGTAGGCCAAGTATGATGTAGCCTTATATGATAGTAATGACTGATGAATAGTAAATACCGATGTTCCTCGATTTGATGCATGTCTATCCTTCCACAGTTTTACATGTTATCACTAATAGATAAAATGAAAGTATTATGTAAAGCATAGTGAAAGAGTAATAAAGAAAGTGAAGGAACATTAATAAAAGTTAACAAGTCTTGCAAGCATATAGGAGTTACACGACTGTGTGTCGTTAGCTCAACTGTGTGGCGGGCTAGCTACCCATTGACGCACACAGGGCCAATCGATTAAGATTGGCAGGACCTTTGGGGCGTGCCCCGGATGATCGGGTCGGCCTTGTACATAGTACCCATAGCCCTTTCGAGGGAACACAGTTGACCCTTCGGGGATACACATAGCCCTTTCGAGGGAACACAGTTGACCCTTCGGGGGATACACATAGCCCTTTTGAGGGAACACATTTGACCCTTCGGGGGATACACATAGCCCTTTCGAGGGAACACAGTTGACCCTTTGGGGTATATAGATGGCCCGTCATCCGTTTCCCATCGCGCACATAGTTGGGGTATCGCTCACTGGTCCACATAGAAAGTGAAACATAAAGATAATGTTTACCGACAAGGCATATAGTACAGAGACGAACGTTATTTGTTCACACAGTTGATGCGTGCTCGCATATACAGTACAGTATAGTATAATACAGAAAAGAGTATTTTTAAATACTACCTATAAAACTAGAACTCACTCAGCAACGCTGACTTTTTATGTGTTTCCAGTTGGCAGGTAGGGTTGCTGAGGATGGCACGAGGCGGTTACTCAGCTCTTTTGGGATGGCATTCTCCTTTTGATAATGCTACCCGCACTAGAAGTGGGGGTGCATAATACATGCAACAAAGTATGTTGCATGAGAGTGTCAAGAGTTCCTTAAGACTTCCGATGTACGGGAGTACTTAAGGAATATTCTTTAAGATGAAGAATTTTTATGTTCTTATATTAGAGGTCACTGTTTATGACCGTTTTGTACACAGAAAAGATGAAATCTTTTGTAATAGTGCTTTTGTGATGTAATACAACATTAGATGTTTTGTACATGACGTACGTTGTATTAAATGGCAAAAGTACTTATAGTAAAAAGAAAAGTTATCTCGAATGTTTCCGCTGCATTGTTTTATTTAAATATATGCGATGAAAGACCAACTGTGAGGTCCCCGGGATCGGGGCCTTACAAGTTGGCTATCAGAGCCAAAGTTTAAGTGAAATGGGTAAATTTTCAAAATAAACCTGAACTTAAACTGAAAATGGGATAGAAAAAAGGAAGAATGCCATCTGAGTAGTTGTGTGCCATCAGGTATTTTCTTAAAGTTAATCATGATTACGTGCGCATGATGTGTGTTTATGTGTACTGTTAAACTTAGATACTAATGTAGTCAGGACAGGTAATGCTCGGGGTGCGAAGAGTAAAGTAAGTGGCTAATCACAACTGGCCACTGTAATTAGGGACTTACTATACTTAACATAAACTGAGCTATTTCCTTGAATGACCGTGTTGGTGTTTGAATCTTTCAGTGTTATAGAAGATGGTCGGTGGTAGATCATCTAAAGCTTCACGTGGTGGTGGACGTGGTGCTGAACCGCGTGCCACGAGAGGAAGACCTAGGGTAGAGAAGGTAGTGCATGAGGAAAACGAGACCCCTCATCAGGAGGATGCAGACGAAAGCGCCAACTTGAGAGCCTCAGTAAAAGAGGCAGTGGTGGAAGAGGTGCACCAGGTCATGCAGACAATCTTACCGTCTGTAGTGACCGAAGTGATTAAAGCTGTCAGAGAAGGTGATAGAAGAGAAAGGAATAGGTCCTCAAGAAGGCAGCAACGAACGGAGCCGGAAACGGTTCTATCTGATGATGAAGAGGAAGAGGAGGAAGAGCAGGTACGGGAGACAACACGGGGTTGTAACTACGGGGCATTTATGAGGTGCAAGCCCCCGACTTTTGATGGGTCTGGTACTGCTGCTGATGCTCACCAATGGGTGAGAGAAATGGAGGTGTCCTCGATATTAGTGATTGCCAGAGGACAAGAAGGTGAAGTTTGCTACCCACTCTTTCACAGGGTCGGCTTTGTGCTGGTGGGACAATATTGCCCAGGCCGAGGGTAGCAGGGCCATAGGGAGGATGAAGTGGGCTGAGTTAAAAAGGATGGTGATCGAGGAGTTCAGTCCCGTCGGGAAATGGACAGAGTTGAGAGAGAGTTCCTGCAGTTGGAGGCAGGGACGATGACCCACCAACAATACACCACCAAGTTTAACGATATGGTGCGGTTGGTGCCAGAACAAGTGACGCCGGTGTCTCGAAAGATCAACCGGTATATTCAGGGGCTGCCAGCTGAAATTCGTTGGCATTTGATTTCTGCCCGACCGAGCACTTTCAGGTCGGTAGTGGATTTGGCGGGAAGGTTATACGATGAATGGGTTGCGTGGGTAAAGGCTGAGGGTAGCAAGAAGGAAGGTGGAGAGAGAAACTGGCGGGGAAAGAGGTTTAGTCGAGGTGATACTTCGACGAGTAATAAGAAGACGCGGGTGGATGACCGCCGTGTGGTCACGTCAAGTTCAGGAGGGAAGAAGTGTGGTAAATGTGGGAGAGAACATGGTGGGGAATGCAGATTGGGGATGAACGTATGCTTCAAGTGTGGTCAACCTGGCCACATCGCTAGAGACTGTAAGAAGCCTAGGGCGGAGGCTTCAGGGGTAAAGAAGACGGGGAGTGAAGGTCCGAGAGCAAGCGCCAGGGCATTCACAATGACGCAAGAAGAGGCTAGGACGGACCCCGATGTAGTGTCCAGTACGTTCTGGTGAACCAAACTTTAGCCTCAGTATTATTTGATTCGGGTGCCAGTAGGAGTTTTATTTCTGCTGCTTTCTGTGCCAAATTGCCCGTTAGTAGTAGACCGGTGGATATACCGTTTGATGTAGAGACCGCTATAGGTAAAACTACCAGGATTTCCGAGGTGATAGAGGGCTGTGACGTAGAATTAGAGGGCCATAAATTTCGGGTTAAACCATTTGCGATGATTTTGGGTGGTTTTGATTTGGTGCTCGGAATGGATTGGTTGGCGGACTTTGAGGCGAATATAGTGTGTCGAAAGAAGATGATCTGTTTGACAGCGCCTGACGGAAGTTCGGTAACTGTTTATGGGGATCGGGTCACGACAATTCCGAAGGTGATCTCTATGGCGGTGGTGGAAAAATGTATGAGGCGGGGATGTAACGCCTTCTTATGTTATGTAAAGGATGTAGAAACGCCGACACCACAACTATCCGACGTTCCGGTTGTGCGTGAGTTTCCAGACGTGTTCCCGGTCGACCTATCGGGATTGCCACCTGACAGAGAGGTCGAGTTCCAGATTGACCTGATACTGGGCGCCCAACCTGTTGCCAAAGCACCGTATCGATTGGCTCCGACGGAAATGAAAGAGTTGATGGAGCAGTTACAAGAGTTGTTGGATAAGGGGTTTATTAGACCGAGTATCTCACCTTGGGGTGCTCCGTCCTGTTTGTAAAGAAGAAGGACGGTAGTATGAGAATGTGCATCGACTACCGCGAGCTGAATAAGTTGACGGTAAAGAACAGATACCCCTGCCGAGGATCGACGACTTGTTTGATCAACTTCAGGGTGCTAGTTGCTTTTCGCGAATAGATCTTCGATCAGGCTACCATCAACTGAAGGTGAAGGAGCAGGATATCCCTAAAACAGCTTTTCGTACGCGCTACGGTCACTATGAGTTCCTCGTCATGTCTTTTGGTTTGACCAATGCGCCAGCTGCTTTTATGGATCTGATGAACAGGGTGTGCCGGCCAATGTTGGATAAATCAGTGATCGTGTTCATCGATGATGTCTTGATTTATTCGAGGAGCAAAGAAGAGCATGCCGGTCACATCCAGTAGGTGTTGGAGACTCTGAGAAGGGAGAAGCTGTATGCTAAGTTCTCCAAATGTGCTTTCTAGCTACGCGAAGTTCAATTCTTGGGTCACGTGGTAAATCCGAATAGAATTATGGTTGATCCGGCAAAGGTGGAAGCGGTGATGCAATGGAAGTCTCCAAAGACGCCATCTGAGATCCAAAGTTTCTTGGGTCTGGCGGGCTACTACCGAAGGTTTATCCAAGACTTTTCAAAAATCGCTTCTCCACTAAACAAGTTGACCCGGAAAGACGTGAAATTTATATGGGGTCAAGCTCAAGAAAAGGCGTTTGAAGAACTGAAGATGAGATTGACCTAAGCTCTAGTTCTGTCATTACCCGAGGGAAGCGAAGATCTAGTGGTTTATTCTGATGCTTCTTATTCGGGCTTGGGATGCGTGTTGATGCAGAGGGGAAAAGTTATAGCTTATGCATCCCGGCAGTTGAAAGTCCATGAGGTTAATTACCATACTCATGACTTGGAGCTAGCAGCTGTGGTCTTTGCATTGAAGATTTGGAAGCACTACCTCTACGGAACGAAGTGCACCATTTTCATAGACCACAAGAGCTTGAAGTACTTCTTCGAGCAAAAAGATCTGAATATGAGGCAACGGCGATGGTTGGAGCTTATAAAGGATAATGATTGTGAGATCCATTACCATCCGGGCAAAGCCAACGTGGTGGCGGATGCCCTTAGCCGAAAAGAGAGGCCCGAGCCAATTCAGGTGAAGGCGTACCTGCTAATCATGACCTCCGACGTGATGAAACAGGTCAGAGAGTTCTAAGATAAGGCTTTGAAAGACGAACATCTTAACTCTGAACGAATAAGAGGTCTGGTCGCGGAGCTGGGTGAGAACACGACGGGTGTTAGAACCCGGTTTGGGCGTATGTGGATTC
This sequence comes from Flaveria linearis, assembly GCA_024085815.1. NCBI lineage: Eukaryota > Viridiplantae > Streptophyta > Magnoliopsida > Asterales > Asteraceae > Flaveria > Flaveria linearis. The sequence goes on along the minus strand of CM044017.1, from coordinate 23,127,205 downwards.
CTCGTCTTGGGGATCTGCGAATGAGGATTATGGATGAAGCTCATAAGTCTCGATACTCCATTCATCCTGGTGCCACCAAGATGTACCAAGACATGAAGAAAGATTATTGGTGGCCGAGTATGAAACGTGACATGGTGGAGTATGTGAGTAAGTGCCTTACTTGTCTGCAAGTGAAGGCCGAGCACCAGAAGCCGTATGGAAAGATTCAACCCTTGGATATCCCGGAATGGAAGTGGGAACACATCACCATGGATTTTATCACAAAGCTGCCACGTACCCCGAAAGGGTATGATACTATATGGGTGGTTGTGGATCGTTCTGACAAAGAGCGCTCACTTCTTACCGATACGCGAGACATATTCATCCGAAAGGTTGGCTGATCTTTTCATCAAGGAGATTGTGACTCGTCATGGTGTACCGGTTTCGATTGTGTCAGATCGCGACACTCGGTTTACATCCAAGTTCTGGAAGAAATTCCACGATGCTATGGGGACGAGGTTACATATTAGCACGGCTTATCATCCTCAAACTGATGGTCAGTCTGAAAGGACCATTCAGACTTTGGAGGACATGCTTCGGGCATGTGTTATTGACTTCGGGGGAAGTTGGGATGACCACCTACCGTTAGCTGAATTCTCGTACAACAACAGCTATCATGCCAGTATTGGTATGCCACCCTATGAGATGCTATACGGTAGGAGATGCAGGACACCCGTCTGTTAGGGTGATATTGGTCAGAAAGAGTTGGGAAGCGTCGAAGTGATCGAGGCTATGACTGAGAAGCTTTAAAAGATCAAAGCTTATATGAAAGCAGCCAAAGACAGATAGAAGTCGTACGCTGACAAACGACGCAGGCCGATTGAGTTCCAGGTGGGAGATCAGGTTATGTTGAAGGTCTCGCCTTGGAAAGGAATCATCCGATTCCGGAAGCGGGGTAAGTTGAGCCCGCGGTATATAGGCCCTTTCCGAATTGTTGCTCGAGTAGGGGAGGTGGCCTATAGGTTGGATCTACCAGATGAGTTAAGTGGAATTCACCCGACCTTCCACGTATCTCATCTGAGAAAATGTTTGGTCGATGAGGATCTGATCGTTCCACTGGAAGATATTGAAGTAGACGAACGGCTCAACTATGTAGAGCAACCAGTGGCGATCATCGATCGCAAAGAGAAGAGGTTAAGAAATAAAGTGGTTCCCCTTGTGCGTGTACAGTGGCGGCATAGGAAGGGATCCGAGTCCACGTGGGAAACCGAAGAAGAAATGAGGCAGCATTACCCACGGTTGTTCGAGGAATAACAGGTTTCGGGGACGAAACCTAAATAAGGGGGTGGACTTGTAACGCCCGGCAGTTTGACTTTTTGGTAGGTTATGCGACTGAGCCTCAGTCGCATGTAATTGATGCGACTGGAGGTTCGGTCGCATGCTATTCGGCCGATTGAAGCTCAACCGTACGATTAGGGTTCAATCGCCGGACTGAAGGTTCAACCGCATGAAGCTCATGCGACTGGGGTCCAGTCGCATGGTGTTCATGCGACTGAAGGTCCAGTCGCCCCTGGACTTCGGGCGACTTAGCTGTAGGTATAAAAGAGGAGCAGCTCTCTTCTCCTTCCCAACACTTACATTTTTCAGTCGGGAAAGAACAGAGAGCGACAGAGCAGAGGACGAAAAGAGAGAACGGGGTGATTCAGGCTCGGATTTTGTCGAGAAGCTAGTCAAGTCAAAGCTCTTCAACTCCAACCTGATAATGTGAGTTCTAGGACCCTCATTTACATGTTTTCAAATGATTTTGGGGCTGGAACACATCTAAACCCTAGTTTTGTAAAAGTGTATAGTTGACCCATTTGGGTAAGATCTTGATAATGTGTTTAAAGTATGATTTAGGACCTACACCTGTTTGTATGATGTCCTAGTATGATTCCCTAAGGTTTGGGAGGGTTAATCTGGGCTTGAATGGAGCTTAGAAGGGTTTTTCAGCCGAGTGTCGCGGCTGCTGCTCATGATGAACTTCAGTCGCTGCCCAGTTAGGGTTATGCGACTGAAGGGCCAGCCGCACGATTGAGAAAGGACTGATGTTCAATCGTACGATTGAGGCTCAGTCGTACGATTGGAGCTCAGTCGCATGACAGGCCATAGCACTGAGGATTCAGTCGCATAGACCCATTCGCCTAATAGTACAGACGTACGACTGAGGATTCAGTCGCATAGACCCATTCGCATAGTAGTACAGACGTACGACTGAGGATTCAGTCGCATAGACCCATTTGCCTAATAGTACAGACGTACGACTGAGGATTCAGTCGCATAGACCCATTCGCATAGTAGTACAGACGTACGACTGAGGATTCAGTCGCATAGACCCATTCGCATAGTGGTACAGACGTACGACTGAGGATTCAATCGTATAGATGCCCATTCGCATGACTCAGTCGCATGGAGGCCATGCAACTGGGGTATGTTCAATCGCCCAAATAGGGCTGATGTGAATGTGGAGAGAAGTGTATGTATGATGTATGTAGGCCAAGTATGATGTAGCCTTATATGATAGTAATGACTGATGAATAGTAAATACCGATGTTCCTCGATTTGATGCATGTCTATCCTTCCATAGTTTTACATGTTATCACTAATAGATAAAATGAAAGTATTATGTAAAGCACAGTGAAAGAGTAATAAAGAAAGTGAAGGAACATTAATAAAAGTTAACAAGTCTTGCAAGCATATAGGAGTTACACGACTGTGTGTCGTTAGCTCAACTGTGTGGCGGGCTAGCTACCCATTGACGCACACAGGGCCAATCGATTAAGATTGGCAGGACCTTTGGGGCGTGCCCCGGATGATCGGGTCGGCCTTGTACATAGTACCCATAGCCCTTTCGAGGGAACACAGTTGACCCTTCCGGGGATACACATAGCCCTTTCGAGGGAACACAGTTGACCCTTCGGGGGATACACATAGCCCTTTTGAGGGAATACAGTTGACCCTTCGGGGGATACACATAGCCCTTTCGAGGGAACACAGTTGACCCTTCGGGGTATATAGATGGCCCGTCATCCGTTTCCCATCGCGCACATAGTTGGGGTATCGCTCACTGGTCCACATAGAAAGTGAAACATAAAGATAAAGTATACAGACAAGGCATATAGTACAGAGACGAACGTTATTTGTTCACACAGTTGATGCGTGCTCGCATATACAGTACAGTATAGTATAATACAGAAAAGAGTATTTTTAAATACTACCTATAAAACTAGAACTCACTCAGCAACGCTAACTTTTTATGTGTTTCTAGTTGGCAGGTAGGGTTGCTGAGGACGGCACGAGGCAGTTACTCAGCTCTTTTAGGATGGCATTCTCCTTTTGATAATGCTACCCGCACTGGAAGTGGGGGTGCATAATACATGCAACAAAGTATGTTGCATGAGAGTGTCAAGAGTTACTTAAGACTTCCGATGTACGGGAGTACTTAAGGAATATTCTTTAAGATGAAGAATTTTTATGTTCTTATATTAGAGGTTACTGTTTATGACCGTTTTGTACACAAAAATGATGAAATCTTTTGTAATAGTGCTTTTGTGATGTAATGAAACATTAGATGTTTTGTACATGACGTACGTTGTATTAAATGGCAAAAGTACTTATAGTAAAAAGAAAAGTTATCTCGAATGTTTTCGCTGCATTGTTTTATTTAAATATATGCGATGAAAGACCAACTGTGAGGTCCCCGGGATAGGGGCCTTACAAGAGGAATGGCCTAAGAGGTTCGAAGAGTTTAAGAAGGAAGTCAAAGATTAGATAGAACTAGGTCCAAGGGGGAGTTTGTTAGTACACATGTCCCTAGTTCTAGTTCTATTGAGCTCAAATGTAATAGACTTTCATTTGTTACCCTTAAAGAGGTTTCGTCGCCGAAACCCGTTACTCTTCAAATAACTGTGGGTAATGCTGTCTCATCTCTTCTTCAGTGTCCCACGTAGACTCTGAACCCTTCCTGTGTTTCCACTACACACGCACCAGTGGAACCACTTTATTCCTCAATCTCTTTTCTTTTTTATCAATGATTGTCACTGGTTGCTCTATGTAATTTAACTGTTCATCCACTTTGATATCATCCAGTGGTACAATCATATCTTCATCAGCTAAGCACTTCCTTAGATGAGATACATGGAATGTCGGATCTATTCCACTTAACTCATCAGGAAATTCTAACCGATAGGCCACCACTCTTACTCGTGCTATGATCCAGAGAGGCCCTATATACCTCGGGCTCAACTTACCTCGCTTCCAGAACTGGATGATTCCCTTCCAAGGTGAGACCTTTAACATAACCCGGTTGCCCCCCTTGAATTTGATTGGTCTACGCCTCTTGTCGGCGTATGACTTTTGTCTATCTCTCGTTGTCTTCATAACGGCTTTGATTCTTTATAACTTCTCAGTGGTAGCCTCGATCACCTCAAGGCTCCCTAACTCTTTCTGTCCAATGTCACCCCAGCATACGGGGGTCCTACTCCTTCTAACGTATAGCATCTCGTAAGGTCGGATACCAATACTAGCATGATAATTATTGTTATATGAGGATTCTACAAGCGGTAAATGATCATCCCAACTTTCTCTAAAATCGATCACGCATGCTCGAAGCATATCCTCAAGTGTCTAGATCGTCCTCTCAAACTGACCATCTGTCTAAGCAAGATATGTGATGCTAATGTGTAGCGTCGTCCCCATTGCATCATGGAATCTCTTCCAAAACTTTGGCATAAATCGGGCGTCATGATCCGACACGATAGACACCGGCACACCATGACGAGCTACAATCTCCTTGATGAATAGATCCTCCAATCTTTTGGATGAATACGTCTCGCGAATTGGTAGGAAGTGAGCACTCTTCTTCAGTTGATCAACAACCACCCAAATGGTATTGTACCCCCTCGCCGTACAAGGTAGCTTCGTTATAAAGTCCATGGTGATATGTTCCCACTTCCACTCGGGTATATCCAAAGGTTGGATCTTCCCATATGGCTTTTGGTGTTCTGCCTTCACTTGCAAACAAGTAAGGCACTTGCTCACGTACTCTAAGACGTCATGCTTTATTCCTGACCCCTAATAATCATTCTTCATATCCAGATACACCTTCGTGCACCAGGATGAATCGAGTATCGAGTCTTATGAGCTTCGTCCATAATCCACCCCCGTAGATCTCCATAATGAGGGATCCATATCCGTCCGTTTCAGGTCCTAACACCGTGAGCGTTTTCACCCAATTATACAACTAGACCCTTCATTCACTTGAAATTAAGGCGATCATCTTTCAACGCCTCACCTTGAAAGTCTTTCACTTGGGTCATCACATCAGCGGTCATGACCAATAGATAAGCTTTCACGCAGATCGGCTCGGGTCTCTCCTTTCGACTGAGGGCATCGGCCACAACGTTGGCCTTACCGGATGGTAATGGATCCCATAATCATAATCCTTGATAAGCTCTAACCATCTCCTCTGCCTCATGTTAAGATCCTTTTGCTCAAAGAAGTACTTTAATCTCTTGTGATCTGTGAAGATTGTGCACCCCGTCCCGTATAAGTAGTGCCGCCAAATCTTCAACGCGAAGACCACAGCTGCTAATTCCAAATCATGGGTAGGGTAGTTGACTTTGTGGGTTTTCAGCTGTCAGGATACGTAGGCTATTACCCTTCCACGTTGCATTAACACACAACCTAATCCCGAATAAGAAGCATCCGAATATACCACTAAGTCTTCACTCCCTTCGGGTACCGTCAAAACAGAAGCTTGAGTCAATCTCGTCTTCAACTCGTTGAAAGCATCCTCCTATTTTTGACCCCACTTAAACTTCACATCCTTGCGGGTCAATTTGGTCAAAGATGAGGCTATCTTGGAAAATTCCTAAATGAATCTCCTATAATAACCTGCCAAACCCAAGAAACTCCGGATCTCGGATGGCGTCTTTAGAGACTTCCGTTGCATCACTACCACCACCTTTGTGGGGTCCACCATACTTCCTTCAACATTTACCACATGACCCAAAAATTGCACCTCACACAACCAAAAAAGCACACTTAGAGAATTTAGCATATACAACTTTTCTCTTCTAAGTGTCTCTAACACCTCATGTATGTGGTCGGCATGTTCTTCCTTACTTCTTAAATAAATCAGGATGTCATTAGTAAACACAATCACTGATTTATCTAACATTGGCCGACACACTCGGTTCATCAAATCCATAAAGGCAGCTGGCACGTTGGTTAAACCAAAAGACGTGACGAGAACTCGTAGTGTCCATAACGCGTATGAAAAGCTATCTTAGGGATATCACTCTCCTTCACCTTCAGTTGATGATAACCAGATCGAAGATCTATCCTTGAGAACCGACTGGCACCTTGCAGCTGATCAAACAAGTCATCAATCCTTGGCAACGGGTACCGATTCTTTACCGTCAACTTGTTTAACTCCCGTAGGCGATGCACATCCGCATACTACCATCCTTCTTCTTAACAAACAAGACTGGAGCACCCCATAGAGAGATACTCGGTCGAATGAATGCTTTATCCATCAACTCCTTTAGTTAATCCATGAGTTCCTTCATCTAGGTAGGAGCTAATGGGTATGGTGCTTTGGCAATGGGTTGAGCACCGGTATCAAATCAATCTGAAACTCAATCTCATGATATAGTGGCGCACCTGGCAAGTCTTCTCGAAACACATATGCGAAATCACACACCACTGGTACGCCAGACAGTTGTGGTACTGACGCGTTCACATCTTTCACGTAGGCCAGATAGGCATTACATCCACGTCTCATGCACTTCCGTACCACCGCCATCGAAATCATCTTCAGAACCGTAGTAACGTGATCGCCGTAAATCGTCACTGAACCTCTATCGGGGGCAACTAATTGAATCACCTTCTTGCGACGCATGATGTTTGCCTCATAGGCTGCTAACCAATCTATCCCTAGTACTACATCGAATCCGCCTAGGGGCATCACATGCAATTTAGCAGAAAACCTATGACTTTCTAGTTCTATGGCACAATCCTCTATCATATCAGTAATTCTAGTAGAATTACCAATAGCATGTTCTACGTCAAAAGGTTCATCGATACTTCTACTACAAACAGGCAACTTAGTAATGAAAGCAGTAGAAATAAAACTCCTACTAGCATCAGAATCAAATAACTCAGAGGCACAAGTTTGGTTTACTAGAAACATATCTGACACGACATCGGGATCCACTATAGCCTACTCCCACGTCATCGTGAATGCTCTAGCAGTTGCCCTCTGTCCTCCATCTTCCGTCCCCTTCTTCACTCCGAAACTCTCGGCCCTTGGCTTCTTACACTCCTGACTCAGGTGGCCTACTTCCCCAAAGTTGTAGCACCTCGCCACCCTACAATCCTTAGAGATGCGGCCAGGTTTCCCATACTTGTAGCAAACATTTAATCCCAGCCTGCACTCACCAGCGTGCTCGTTCCCATATTTACCGAACTTCTTTATCCCAGAGCTTGATGACCCCACTCTACGGTCATCCACCTTCATCCTCTTTCTGTTTGGAGTGAAACCGCCACATCCAAACCTTTTCATGCCCCAGTTCCTGTCACCACCACCTGTCTTCTTCGCCTCTACTACTGCCACCTCCCTTTCCTCATAAAACCTACCCACCAGATCTACTACTGATCGAAAGGTACCCAGCCGGGAAGTGATCAAATACCTGTGGATGTTAGCTGGCAATCCCTGAATGTACTTCTTGATCATTCTCGACACCAGCATCACCTGATCTGTCACCAGCCTTACCATCTTATTAAACTTCATGGTGTGTTATTGGTGTGTCATGGTGCCTGCCTTCAGCTATTAGAACTCCCTCTCTATCTTTTCAAGTTCCCTATGAGGACAGAATTCCTCGATTACCAGCTTCTTCAACTCTCCCCATCTCATCCTACCAATGGCCCTACTGCCCTCGGCTTGGACAATATTGTCCCACCAACACAGAGCCGATTCAACAAAAGGGTGAGTGGCGAACTTCACATTCTGATCCTCCCTGCACCAACTAATCTCCAGTATTGCTTCCATCTCTCTCACCCAGCGGTGAGCAGCAGCGGCATTACCATTTCTGTCAAAGGTTGGGGGCTTGCATCTTTGAACTGCCCCATAGTTACATCCTCATGCAGTTTCCTGCACCGCTTCCTCCTCCTTCTCCTCATCACTCAAGACAACTGTCTCGGTCTCTGATCATTCCCTCTCTTCCCTTCCTGCGTTCCTTCTCATATCTTTTTTCTCATCCTCCGTTACAGCTTTGATCACTTTAGTCACTACAGACGGTAGAATCATGTGCATGACTTGATGCACCTCCTCCACTACTCTCTCTTTTACCGAGGCCCTCAGATTCGCACTCTCATCACCACCTTCCTGGTGATGCATCTCGGGCACTTCATGGGCCCTCTCAGTAGTGTTAGTCTTGCTCCTAGTGACACGCGGTTCAGCACCACGTCCTCCCTGTACTCCACCCCTACAGGCCTTAGATGATCTACCTCCATCCATTCTCTAATCACTATAAGACTCAAACACTAACATGGTCATTCCAGGAATAGCTCAGTTTATGTTAAGTATAGTAAGTTCCTAATACAGTGGCCAGTTGTGATTAGCCACTTATTTTAGTCTTCACACCTCAAGCGTTTCCTATCCTGACTACATCAGTATCTAAATCTAGTATAACCTTATAATCAAATACCACACGCACATAACTCCAATTAACCTTGAGAAAAGAAATACCCGATGGCACGTAGCTACTCGGGCTGGCATCCCTTTTCCTTTTGTCCCATTCTCAGTTTAAGATTAGGTTTTGAAAATCTTTTACCTAATTCACTTAAACTTTAGCTCTGATACCAACTTGTAAGGCCTCGTTCCCGGAGACCTCACAGTTGGTCATTCATACCGCTAAACATACATAATAATATACATTTCATAAAACATTGTAGCGGAATTATGTTAACAAAAGCCCATTCATTTCATTAATAAATTACTGTTGTTATGCAATACAGCATTGTTAAGTTACGATAGAAAACATTCGTTAATTGCATTACAAAACAACAACAATAACATGCGTGAATGGATGCTAGTCTTGCCCTGCCGAGTAGCCCCCACGTGTGCATCCTCAACAAATTACCTACCAACTGAAAATGCATAAAAGTCAGCGTTGCTGAGTGAGTTCTTTCATCATTCTTTACTTTCTGTTCATACTTTTCACCATTTTTTACTTTCTATTCATACTTTTTATCGTTCTTTACTTTCATACAGATCGATGTACAATACCCGGAACATTGTGCACGAAGCTGATGTTGGGCCTGTGGTCTACAATTAGAGCATGAACATTGTGCATGAATCTGACCCAGTCACCTAGGGCATGTCATCTCTCCCTTTCATCCAGACCAATATGCAATACCCCGAACATTATGCATGAAGTTGATGTTGGGCCTGTGGTCTATAATTACACCACGAAAATTGTGCATGAAGATGGCCCAATCACCAAGGGCATGCCACAAGGGTCCCGTCAATCTCAATGATTGACCCTGTATGCATCCTTTGGGTTATTAAAACTGCACACAGTTGAGCTAATGACAACATGGTTATGCACCTCCTTTCTATTTGCTTGCAAGCCATTCTTTCTTTCATTACGTTTCACTTTTCCTCTTTGTTATCTTTCACTTTGTTACGTTATACTTTACGTTCATTCATACATTCGTCATACTATGTAAAGTAATAATATAATACTTAACGTATATTATATTATAATATAAATACGTTTTGAAAACCAATAAAGGATAACACCTCATACACATATGCATATCATACATTCATCATATCATTATACATGTTTTATGCATAGACCATCACATATTCATACTTAAAATAGGCCAAAACAGACCATAGGTCAAACTAGGGTCAAACCCTAACATTCTTTTTTCCTAAAATTCCAGAAAATTTTCTAAGTATTTGGGTGCATGGGCACTATTTGGGCGCATGAGGGCGGTTTGGGCGTTTCTCCACTATGCAGATGCATGAGCCTATACTTAATTGTTTCAACACTTAGGCGCATGAGCCCCTTGGGCACATGGGAACTATTTAGGTGCATCACCCTACATTACGGTGTTTCTTTAAAAACTTAGGCGCATGAACTACTGTTTAGGCGCAACTAACACTTAGAAATTCTAAAGCGTTTTCTAGGGGCATGGACTACTGTTTGGACGCATGAACATTCACTTAGACTTTTAAGCCTACTTTTTATGTGCATGGGCCCGGTTTGGGTGCATCACCTTTCTTAAAATCTTTCTAAGGCAAAAATCTACATGCATGGGCCCTGTTTGGGCGCATAAGCACCGACTTATGTGTTTCTAAAATATTTTTCAGTCCCAAACATAATCTTAACATGTTCTAAGCTTTTTACTACCATTCTAAGCCTTAACTTAGTATGCACAACCACAACACATTAACATATGAAAGGATCTCAGCATCTAGTTTGATCAATTAGATTAGATTTGCAGCGGAATTAGTACACGAATTAGACAAATTCAAACAAGAACACAAGAGATATAGAAATGTAACAGTACGGTTATAGAATAACAGAGAGTTTCTGCACAAAGGATGTATTTCATTCAATATAAGCTTCGGCACATTACAATTAGGTCATCTGTCCTTTTATAGGGAAAGATGACGTCAGCTGATGTCACTTGACAGTGACATCTAATGTTATTATAACAAACTACTGATAGTTACACAACTACTGAAGATGTCAAACAGCTGAAATCTTCTTACAAAAGACAAGTCTAAACTATCTCTACAACTACTGATAAGAAACTACTGAAACTACAACTACTGAAACTACAACGACTGAAGAACATGCTCTTCAGTCGTTTTACAAGTACTGAAATAGAAATGAAACTACTGAAAAGAAAAGACTGAAAGGAAACCATCACAACAACTGAAGAATACTTCTTCAGCTGTTGTAACAAACTCTGAAAGCTTCAGTACTTGGACTTCAGACTTGAACTTCAGTTATTGTCATCAGCTGATGTCTTCAGTTGTTGTCGTCAGCTGATGTCTTCAGTCTTTGTACTTCAGCTGATGGTCTTCAGTACATTAGTCTTCAGCTGATGAAGTCTTTAGTACTTTACTCTTCAGCTGATGAAGTCTTCAGTACTATAGTCTTCAGCTGTTGAAGTCTTCAGTCTTTCTCAAACAGCTGATGAGGCCTTCAGCAGTTGTTATGATGTCTTGTGGGACTTAAAGGTTTTTCTGATCTGGCTCATTGGTTCTTTTGGTCCAACAAACTCCCCCTGAACCAATGCAGCCAAAACCTTTAAGCTTATTGAATGTCCCACTTATTGAAGCAGAATGATTGGTCTTTTTCTTCTGGATCAGCTCAGAATGACCCATATCAGCACAGGCCTAGGAAGAAGTCTAAAAGATCTGATTGGCAAAGGATGGTTGGGAACTCTGTCTTGGGGAACTAGACACAGAGCTGTTACCCCATCCATGAGACCTACTTCCCAACTATGAGCCTATATGATTCTCTAGTGTAGGCTTCCAAAAATACTATTTGTTCCTCCATGGTGAACTCTTCTGTCTCACCCTCAAAGAATCCTTCAGGCCCATAGAACTCAGAGAGGAATTTGACCTATTTACCATTCTTGAGCTCTACTGTTGTGATCTCTCTGTATGCAAACTCATCAGGGTGATTACCCTCTAGTAGTAAGTGGAGCTCATCCTTCCTGATTTCCTCAAGCCTCTAATACACCAGCCCCTTTTTCACCATTCTATTTTCCAGCATCTTTTGTGGGGGCATATTAGATGTATAGGCCTTCTTGAAATCTTCAAGGATCTCCCAGGGTGATACTACAATAGAAAGTGTGATCACTGCATCTACGATCTTTTTCACTTGCCCATTGTATCTCTGAGGAATGTTTCTCTTTTGGATCCTATGAGACACCCTGGGATCAGGCCAAATTCTCACTCTCTCTTTCTGATATTGAAATGTGTGCTTGAGAGTGTACAGTCTCTGAGCTTGCTTCCTCATGCTTATGATTTATGAGGAGGTTGCATATGCTTGTCTACCCTTCTCAACAACTCCTCATCATGTAGTTTGTGTTGCTCTTCTTCTTCTAGATTCACTTTAACTATTTGTCTTTAAAGCTCAGGAGTAATTGTTAGAGGGAGACTTTTGGCCTTAGGCAATGACATGACAGTCGAGATTGGCAGCCTATCTTCTTCCTCATCATCTTCTTCTACTTCTTCTTCTAGCCTCAACACCCTTCTCTTCCTCTTCAAGGGTGCATCATCGGCTATTGGTTTTGTGGGAGAGGGAGTTGGTTTGTGGGTTGTGGTAGTGGTTGTTTTGGTGTGGGAATTTTGGCAGGCTGTTCTAGCAGTTTGGATGTGAGTGAGGATTTGGTTTGCTTGGCTAGAGCAGTCCTGTTCCCAGCACCGGCTTCACTTAGGGCTTCTATGACCAGCCCTTTAGTAAATACCTTAGACGAACAAATCTTGGTGGTTATTGCCAAGATGTTGTCCCTGGTCCATGACTTGATCTCCAGGACTGATCTCCCCAGATACTTCGAAGTGAATCTTGCCATAGCCTCAAGTCTCTCCTTCTCTTCTTGGCTATAGCAAGTCCATCGGTTTTCTATCTCTTGTACCTCTAACTTCCGGATCTCTGAGTCAAGTTGAGCAGTATCAAAACCCTGCCTAAACAACTGATTAATGATGTTATCCATTGATTGGCTGTGTTGGGCATCAGCTTCCTTTATCAGCTCATCCAACTTCTTCTTAGAATCCTTTTCTCTCTTCTTCTTCTTGTATATGACATGAAAGTCTTTTGCACTTTCAGTCACTTTCTCCATGTCAGTTCCCTTCTCAACCTCCTTCTCTTTCTCAGTCTCCATAACCAACTCCTTCTCTATTTCCACCTCTTTCTCAGCTTCTTTCTCTTTCTCTTTTTCCTCCTCCACTCTTTTTCTCTTGATGGCTTTCACTGACTGAGTCTCCCCCTTTTTGCTTGCATTGGTTGTAAGGGTTTGACTGTTAGAAAGTTTCTTAGTCACAGCAGCATCCACCAGTGGCTGTATAGAAGAGGGAAGTCTCTCATCAAGGGTTTTAATCACAATGTCAGTGATAATGGGTGTGATGAGAGGCAGGGAGTTTTGAAAGATAGCAGCTATTTGCTCAGGGGGTTCTGTCCCTGAGAAATAGTGCCAGAAGTAGAGGCTGGTGGTCCAAATTTTAGGAGTGGCTCGATGTTTGTGAGACCTTCAGATGAAGGTGCCATCTGTTGGGTTATTATGGTGGCAGATGGACTTGATTCTTGAGAGAGTTTGGCAAGTAGCTCTTTTAATCTACTTACCTCCTCCTCAAGAATAGTGTCTGGGCTAGAACATCATAAAAGAAGCCCAGGTCATCATCAGTGTTAAATGAATCACCTGACCTCCTGATTGGATCAGGATGTACATGTGCTGAGTGTGGCTCAGTGATCACATGTGCCCCTTGTTCTTGGTACTAGGGACTTCCTGCCTCAGGATTAGAACCTTCATCGACAATTTCCTCTGGTGAGGACTTAGAGATGGTACCAGCTCCGTCCGGTTCATGTGCTGAATCAGGGGAAGTGGCAGCCTCACCAGATGTTCTCATCTCCTCTTCCACACTGGGAGATGGAACATTGTAATCCCTGTGCTGTGGGATCTCATCAACACTTTGATCCCCCCTCTCATTGGTTGGGGTCTTCCTAGTTGTGATAGGTGCCTGGGGAGAGGGTGGAGTATTGAGATAACTCAGCACTTCTGCAATAATGAATGTTGGGCTATGAGGGGCGGTTGCAGTGGGAGATAGGGTAGAAGCAGTGTGCACCCGGGGAGATTCGTGCTTTTCAATGGCAACCTCCTCAAGTGAGAAAGGTTCCAGATGTGTGGCTGCCCCTGAAATGGTTGCTTCAGGCTCCTGTTGAGAGGATGCCTGAGCGGTTGAGGCTGGTTGAGTCCTTGTAATTACTGCAGGATTAATGCCAGTAATTACTTCCTACGTTTGTGTTGCAGGGGTATCCTCAGGGGACTCATCTCCCTGAGTAGCCTTTTTGGGTTTTTTGGGTTTGGGTTTGGTGGGGACTTTGGATTTGGAGGTGGAGGTTGTGGGTTCCCGCTGCTTGGGTTTTAGCAGCTTGGCAGCCTTTTTGAGTGATTAGTCGGAGTTGTGCCTGGAGTATACTTCAGGCATTACAGCCATAGCAGGGACTCTAAGGCCAACAAGTCCCTCAGCATTAAGTTGGTTCTCGACGATGGCCATATTGAACCGTGGATATAATATCCATCGGTTAGCAATAGGTTTTAGGGCCATATCTTTTAATTCCAAAAATAATATATCAGAAAAATTTAAGCATTGTTGTTCAAGGATAGAAAATAATACCTGCTGCCACCTAGATGACATTTGATCCCCAAAAGAAGTTTTGGGGGCTAAGCAGATATTCACCATGTGAAAAATAAGGCGTTCCGCGTCATGGAAATGCTTCTTGAGGATGGTAGAAGCACTGAGGTCACCCTGGTATCCATGGTGGGCAAAGGATAGATCAGTTGTGCCCATTGGATATCCAGTGGGGAAGGTGGCATCATTCAGTTTTAGGGTTTGGAAGAGGATTTCAGGAGTGATGACCACCTTCTGGTTGTTGACGAACGACTGGAGAGAGACCTTGGTTTCATTCTCCCCAGTGAGGGTGACGTTCGTCCAGAGCTGATGTAATGATTTGGCATAAATGGTCAGATTTAGGAGAAAGGCCGTTTGGTATTGGGAATCGACCATGAGATCAATGGCATTGTCAAACTTGATCCAAAATGGTGATTTGGTAAGGTAGGCAACACAGTTATGTATGGGTTTGAGCTGCATGGTCGCCATTAATGTTAGGAGAGAGGTTTCAGAGTTTTTGAACGTTAGGTTATGAGAGAATGAAAAACTCTAAAGTTAGGGTTAGGTATTTATAATGGTTATGAAACAGCTGAAAGGAAACGACTGAAGGTTTTGGTGTTAGTCATCAGTTGTTTGAAACGACTGATGACATGGTTTTAACCTTCAGAGGTTGTAAATGACTAAAAGCTTGGTGTTAGTCATCAGTAGTTGTAAACTACTGAAGACAGGGTTTTGCTTTCAGAGGTTGTAAACGACTGAAGACTTGTTGTTAATCATCAGTAGTTGAGAACTACTGAAGATATGGTTTTCATCTTCAGACGTTGTAAACAATTGAAGACTTGGTGTTAGTCATCAGTAGTTGTAAACTACTGAAAACAAGGTTTTACTTCAGTTGTTGTAAACAATTGAGGAATTTGTGTTACTCATCTGTAGTTGTAAAACTACTGAAGACATGGTTTTGTCCTTCAGTTATTTCGATATGAAACATCAGATATTGAAATCAGCTGAAGAGTAAAATTTACTCATCAGGTGTTGTCGTCAATTTAGTTGTTTCATTTTGACCTCAACATTTACTCATTAGACTTTGTCTGAATTTCAGATGTTTCATTGGCCTTCAGCTCTTGTGAATATTTATTCTTCAGCTCTTGTGAACATATGTTCATAAGATCTGATGAAATAAATTATTCTTCAGAGCTTGTGAACAAATATTGTTTTTAGTACTTATGTGTAAAATTACTCATCAGTACTTGTGGATAAAATTTGTTCTTCAATACTTATTTGTGAAAACTAGGCATCAGTAGTTATAACCGCATCAGTAGTTGTAACTACACCAGCAGTTTTCAACAAATAAAGCACTTTAGTACTTTGAAGTATTTTAGTCTTCAGTAGTTATGAAAAATGTTAAAGACTAAATAACTCATCAGTACTTATATTTGACTTTTGTATACTAATGCTCATCAGTACTTGGCTGATCAGCACTAGTATCAGTCAAGTTATTCCAGCTGCAGCATACCAAGCCTTAGCACCAGATTTTGAAAAGTTGCACTATCTAAAGGCTTAGTAAATATATCTGCAAGCTCATCAGCACTAGGCACAAACTTTGGATCAATCAGACCTTTTTCATAGCAATCCCTAATAAAATGATGTCTGATCTTAATATGTTTGGTCCTAGAATGTGGACTGGATTCTTAATAATACAAAGAGCTGAAGCACTATCCATTAGTAATGGAGTCTTAGTCTTTGTAATGCCATAATCCAATAATTGATTCTGAAGCCAGAGTACCTGGGATGTACAACTTGCAGCAGCAATGTACTCAGCTTCAGCAGTGGATGTAGCAATTGATGTTTGTTTCTTACTCTGCCAAGAAACTAAACAATTGCCTAGGAATTGGCATCCTCTAGAAGTTGATTTTCTGGTCACTTTGCATCCTGCATAGTCACTATCAGAGAAAGCAACTAATTTGCAAGAATGCCCAGTGGAATACCAAAGTCCTAGAGATTCAGTACCTTGCAAGTATCTAAAGATCCTTTTGACTGCAATCAAATGGAATTCTTTAGGTGCAGCCTGAAATCTAGCACAGACACATGTTGCAAACATAATGTCTGGTCTAGAAGCTGTAAGGTACATTAAGGACCCAATCATACATCTGTAAAGGTTTTCATCAACCGCTTTACCTTTCTGATCAACATCCAGTTGTGTGGTGCTGCTCATAGGAGTAGAATAAGGCTTACAGTTTTGTAAATCAAACTTATTCAAAAGATCTTTTGTATATTTGGACTGATGAATGAAGGTTCCATCAGTCCTTTGTTTGATTTGCAAACCCAGAAAGAACTGTAATTCTCCCATGGCACTTATTTCAAACTTCTTTTGCATTAAGTTTGTAAATTCATCACACAACTGTGGATCAGAGGATGCAAAAATAATATCATCAACATAAATTTGAAAAAGTAGCTTATGCTGTCCCACTTTCTTTATGAATAAAGTTTTATCAATGGAGCCTCTAGTGAAATTATTTTGTAGAAGAAAATTTGATAATGTTTCATACCAGGCTCTAGGAGCTTGTTTCAACCCATAATGAGCCTTATCAAGCTTATACACCCAATCAGGATGTTTATTGTCCTCAAAACCTGGTGGTTGACACACATAAACTTCCTCTTTTATTTTACCATATAAAAAGTCACTTTTGACATCCATTTGAAAAACTTTAAGATTGTGAAAGGAAGCATAGGCTAAGAACAATCTAATTGCCTCCAGTCTGGCTACAGGGGCAAAGGTTATCATAATCAATACCTTCTTCTTGTGCAAACCCCTATACAACCAGCCTGGCCTTGTTCTTAACAATTTGGCCCTTTTCATCTGTTTTATTCCTAAACACCAATTTAGTGCCTATTGCACACTTACCTTAGGGTAAAGGAACAAGCTCCCACACTTGCTGCTTTTTGAACTGAAGAAGCTCAAGCTACATTGCTTCAACCCATCCATTGTCTCTTAGTGCAACATGGTAGTTCTTTGGCTCTTGCTGACTGATGAAGAGAGCATAGAAGCAGAAATTGGACAATTGACTTCTTGTTGAAACTCCAGCATTGATATCACTAATGATTTGAGACATTGGGTGATCCTTCAACTCTTGATAAACAATGACGTCTGTGCAAGTGTTTATAGGACCTTCAGCAGCAATAGATGTTGATGAAGATTCTTGAAACCAAGTTGGTGATGGCAACTCAAACGAAATAGAGGATTCAGAAATCTCATCAGCATTTGTTGTGGATGGAACTGCTGAAGCTACAGGAGCATCAGGTTTAGATGACTCAGGCAGATGGTCACTAAACCTGAAAAAGGTGAGTACTGGCTACATCATCATCAGTACCACTAGGTGGAGAACTATTGACAGGAACAACAGCTGGAGTCTGATAAGGAACATATTGCAGTATGTCCAAATCAAATAACTCCACAGGGTTTTGTGGAATCTTGTCCTTTGGAGATTCATTAAACTTCACATGCAAAGTCTCTTCAACTATCTTTGTTCTGCAGTTGAATACTCTGTATGCCTTGCAAGTAGATGAATAACCAACAAAATACCTTGCATCCACCTTTGATTCAAACTTCTGGAGTGGATTGCTTATGT
The DNA here is from genome assembly GCA_024085815.1 of Flaveria linearis. Lineage (NCBI taxonomy): Eukaryota > Viridiplantae > Streptophyta > Magnoliopsida > Asterales > Asteraceae > Flaveria > Flaveria linearis. The sequence goes on along the minus strand of CM044017.1, from coordinate 23,109,139 downwards.
TGAGAATGTAACATGGACACCCAAATGCTCTAAAGAATGAAATCAAAGGGGCCAAATGATGTAGTACTTCATAAGGAGTTTTCATCAACCTTTGATTCATTAACACTCTATTGTGCACATAGCAAGTTGTGTTGACAGCTTCAGCCCAAAAGATCAGTGGCAATCCTGAATCAGCCAACATTGACCTTGCAGCTTCAATAAGGGTCCTGTTCTTTCTCTCCACCACTCCATTTTGTTCAGGAGTTCTTGGAATGCTAAACTGCCTTTTGATTCCCTTTGACAGGTAGAAGTCATCAAGTGTGTGATTTCTAAATTCTGTGCCATTATCACTCCTCACACACTTGACTGGAAGGGAATACTGCTTCTCCACATATAACACAAAGTTCATAATAGCTTTTGCAGCTTCATCTTTGGAATGCAAGAAGAAAGTCCATACAAATCTGGAGTAATCATCCACAATTACCAGGCAGTATTTCTTCTTTGTCATGCTCATCACTCTGACAGGACCAAAAAGATCCATATGCAGTAATTGCAAGCAGGCAGTGGACTTTGGCTCTTCTATTGGAGGGAATGAGACTTTGTGTTATTTCCCCTTTAAACAAGTAGTGCAGTTGTCTTCACATTTGAACTCCTTCATAGGCAATTCTCTTACTAAACCATGGTGTATCAGCTGGTTCATGTTTTTAAGATTCACACGACCCAGCCTTCTATGACATAGAGTAGATTCTTAAGGAGAAGCCTTGGAGAATAGGCAAGGATGGCCTTTTAGATCTATTTTCTTGGAAAGATCTAAAGCATATACTCTTGTTGTCCTGTTGGCCTTCAGGAGAGTATGATCATCCAACACCTTGTCAATCAAAGGCAGAACTTTGGATGACAGAATCCTGCAGTTCTGACTGGTGAAAAGAGCAACATGGCCTTTATCACACATTTGACTGACACTCAAGAGGTTGTACTTGAGATTCTCCACATGGTTAACATCATCAAACCTTATTTCCCCATTGGAAACAAAACCTTTGCCGATGATGTAACCCTTAGCATCATTGTCAAAAGAGGCAAACCCCTTCTTTCCTTGAGAGTAGTCATTAAGAAGTGAGATGCTCCCTGTCATATGAATGGATCCTCCACTGTCTACATACTAGATGCTTCTTTGGCATGCTAAAGAACCATGCAATCATCACAACAAATTAGTTAGGTTTTGAGACCCAAACCTTTTTGGTTTTGGGTCTGTTCTCATCAACAGATGGTAAACTAACTGGTTTGTTATGAAGAACAGCCTGAGGTGATGGAGATGGTGTAGAAAAGGAATCCTTTGGCTTGGATTTCCTTTTCTGTGGTTTCAGCACAGGAGAATCTAATTGGTTGACTCTCCCCAATAGATATTGAACCATCATAACAAGTTGTGTCTGATTTTTTGATAAAACCTTCAGCTCATCAAACACATTAGTACTTGAGTTTGATAGATTCCTGTGTTGTACCATCTTCATTTGAGAAACCTCAGCTGTTCCCTGATTTATCCCTCCCTTTTTGGATTTCTGTTTGGACTTTGGGGTTACAGGTTTTGATGTTGCTGGTACAAACTTGGTTTCAAACTCAGTTTTCATTTTTTCCATTTTCTTTTTTATGTTCTCATTGTGTTTGAGTTTGGAGCCCTTTTTATACCAGCAATCATTAGTAAGATGATTGAATAAGCCACACATTTCACATGGCTTTTTCTTCATCTTTAGTTGATCATCTGCTGAAGAAGATGAAACTAGTGAAGACTTGTTCTTCAGCAGTTTTCTATCAGTACTTGCAGTTTTCTTCCTTGTAGTACTTGCTTTCTTGATATCTTCTTCAGTAGTTTTCCCATCCTTTCTACTTGCAGTTTTCTTCCCTTTAGTACTTGCAGTAGTTTGGGTTTGTTCTTCAGGTGTTATAACTTGCTCTTCGGTACTTTTAGTACTTTGTGAGATAACACCTGAAGTGATCAACTTTTTGATCATGTGAGTGTCAGCATTTGAACCATCAATATTAGCTGATTGGTTCTGTGAGAAATTAATGCTGACTTCAACCTCTGATGGTGCTGTATCAGATAGTAAGTCACATGATGAGAAGGACTGGTTATTGCTTTCTCCTTCAGATTCTACTTCTGCTCTGGGAGTAAAATCTGTAGGAGGAGCAGTGTGATTATAACCAATGCCAAACTTCACATTGGAAGCTGATTGCTTGCTGAGAAGCATTTCAAAACCCTTGCAGGATTGTACCCAGCGATCACACTCTACCTGGGTAGCTGCAAGTGTTTCCTTGAGGTCTCTATACTTCTCTAGAAGTACCTCTTCCCTAGCCTTATCATCAGTGATTTGGCATTTAAGTTTATAAATCTCATCATTTTTATCATTAAGCACAGACTCAAATTCAGCTTTTCTTTTGGAAATTGTTTGCTCTAGCTCAAGGTTTTTGTTAATTAAAGCTACATTTGCTTCTCTAATAGATGCAAATGTGGCTATGCATGATTCAGAACATAACTTGGCTTTGGCCTCAGAGGATACCTGTGATAAGGAGGCATTGGAGGATGAGCTATCAGCAGACTCCAGGGCCATGAGAGCAAGGTTTCCAAAAGGATTGCACCACCATGTTGACTAGCACCAGGAAACAGTTGTTCATGACCAGACATATCATCTGGTCAACTGCTCCAGTCAACAACTCCTGGGTGAGAAAGCTGTGTTGTTGAGGTTGAGTTTGTTGATGAGATTGGGATGGTTGAGGCTCAGGAAGAGCATGTGGTTGTTGAGCAATGGGTGCTTGAACTTGACTGGTCTATGGCATGTAGAAGCAGGGGTAAGGATATGGCATATGACCTTAAGGGACAAAATATGCAGGTGATGACTGAGCTTGTGAATGACCAAAACTGGTAGAATGTTGCCCTTTGTTCTATGAGCTATTGCTTGGGAAAGTCACAAAGGGTGCTGATGAGTTAGATCCAGATGATCTACACTCTCTACCAAAGTGTCCAAGCCTATGGCATTTGTGACACCTCAACTTGCTCTTGTCAAAACCAACTTTGGTTTTGCCAGAGAGTCCAGGGAATTTCCTACCAGTTCTTTTGTAGAACTTTTGAGATCTGATATTGATCATTGCCATTTGGCTCAAAATATCCATCTCCTCTGGATCATCATTTGGAATGCCCTTCAGATCCTCCATCACAAAGAATAAGTTATCACTGCTACCACCTGAACTACCATCAACACCAACAAAAGCATGTTCAGTATTAGTAGAGAAATCAATATGCTCATCATAGGCACTCTCTAATGCAGCATATTCCGACTCCTGACCTATCAGTGCAATATTGCCTGATACAAAGTCATCAGTGAGCTTACCAGATGATGACAACTTCCTTTTTTGTTCTATCTCTCTTTCAAATGTAAGCAGTTTCCTATGAAGTTGGGTGAGAGATAGAGTACCCAGATTTGCACTGGAGCGTAGGACAATGGTGTAAGTGTCCCATCTCTCAGGCAGGGATCTGAGGAATCGGTTGTTCATCTGGCTATTTGAATACTCTTGTTTAACCACTTTCAGTTCAGAAATCAAACATGAGAATCGCTCAAACTGTTGAGTCAGAGTCTCACCCTTCCTATGAGAGAATGTCTCATATTGTTGGGTGAGGATTTCCCTAGTGTTTGCTAAGACCTCATCAGGTCCTCTGAATTGTTCCTTCAGAGCAACCCAGAGATCATGAGCAGTTTCACGATGCATAAGCTCTGAATATATTTCATTAGGCAGTGCCATGGCCAGAATTCCATGGGCTTTAGCATCAATTTCGAACAGCTTTAGATCTTTGTCCGAATATTCTTCAGGTTTCTTCGGAACCTTCTCATTTGATTCAGGAACACTCACCATAGGCTTGTATGGTCCATGCACCACTGATTTCCAACAACCAATGCTGTTGATAGACAGATGATAGAGCATACGTCGTTGCCATATGTTATACTCACTCCTAACAAACATTGGAGGCTTTGTTGAGGAGCTAGTATTATGAGGATCATTGGTTGGTGTCGCCATTTCAGAATTCAGACTAATTCAAGGTAAACGAAAAAAATCTAGCTCAAAACCACTTAGAACCTCAAATTGAATGCCCAGAAGTAACAGAAACTCAATCTCTATAACCGATTCTTGCAAATTTGCTAATTCGATCAAACGTAGATAGCAAAAGAGCAGTTTTAATGATCAATTGTTAAATCGATCAATGATTAACCAGCTCTGATACCATTTGAAAGGATCTCAGCATCTAGTTTGATCAATTAGATTAGATTTGCAGCAGAATTAGTACATGAATTAGACAAATTCAAACAAGAACACAAGAGATATAGCAATGTAACAGTACGGTTATAGAATAAGAGAGAGTTTCTGCACAAAGGATGTATTTCATTCAATATAAGCTTCGGCACATTACAATTAAGTCATCTTTCCTTTTATAGGAAAAGATGACGTCAGCTGATGTCACTTGACAGTGACATCTAACTGTTATTATAACAAACTACTGATAGTTACACAACTACTGAAGAAGTCAAACAGCTGACATCTTCTTACAAAAGACAAGTGTAAACTATCTCTACAACTACTAATAAGAAACTACTGAAACTACAACTACTGAAACTACAACGACTGAAGAACATGCTCTTCAGTCGTTTTACAAGTACTGAAATAGAAATGAAACTACTGAAAGAAAAGACTGAAAGGAAACCATCACAACAACTGAATAATACTTCTTCAGCTGTTGTGACAAACTCTGAAGGCTTCAGTACTTGGACTTCAGACTTGAACTTCAGTTGTTGTCATCAGCTGATGTCTTCAGTTGTTGTCATCAGCTGATGTCTTCAGTCTTTGTCTTCAGTCTTTGTACTTCAGCTAATGGTCTTCAGTACTTAGTCTTCAGCTGATGAAGTCTTCAGTACTTTAGTCTTCAGCTGATGAAGTCTTCAGTACTTTAGTCTTCAGCTGTTGAAGTCTTCAGTCTTTGTCAAATAGCTGATGAGGCCTTCAGCAGTTGTTGTGATGTCTTGTGGGACTTAAAGGTTTTTCTGATCTGGCTCATTGGTTCTTTTGGTCCAACCACATACATGCATTAAAACATATGGTTATTCATGCAACTTTTATAAAATATGTTTACATGCATTTTCAGCCTCGAAAAACTTTTAAAACATGTAAAACATGGGGTCTAGAAACTCACCTTAGCTGCCTTCAAGCTCAAACTCTTTGGCTTGAACTTTTCCAAAGAATTCAAACACCTAGATGTGTCTAAAACACACAAACCCAACACACATACACATAACAACATATATTCTCGGTTCCTTAGCCAAAACACAAACAAAACCGAGCTAATTTTGCAACAAATGCTTACCTTGTTGAAGAACAGCCTCTTTCTCTCTATAGAACCAAAGAAATCTCAGTTTTCTTCTTCTTCTTCCAACCTGGTTGACAAAAGCAGATTATGGGGGTTGATAAGGGCGGCCATGCTTAAAGTAATAATAAAATATTTGACTTTTTACTTATTTACACTAAGCCCCCCTCCACTTTTATTTTTTCCCCTCCTTGCAAGGTACTTTCCTCTTTCTTTTTCCTTATTAGTTTTCTTTCTATTATTTCTTTATAATTCCGGGTGTTACACCTGTCATTCCTTGAATAACTATGGGTAATGCTGTCTCATTTCTTGCTCAGTCTCCAATGTAGACTTCAAACCCTTTCGGTGTTTCCACCGCACACGTATAAGTGGAACCACTTTATTCTGCAGCCTCTTCTCTTTTCAATCAATGATTGCCACTGGTTTTCTACATAATTAAGCCATTCATCCACCTCGATATCCTCCAGTGGTATAATCATATCCTCATCGGCTATGCACTTTCTTAGATGGGATACATGTTATGTCGGATGAATTCCACTTAAATCATCAGGTAGTTCTAATCGATAGGCCACCTCTCCTACTCATGTGATGATTTGAAAAGGCCCTATGTACCTTGGGCCTAGCTTACTTCGTTTCCTAAAACGAATGATCACCTTCCAAGGCAAGACCTTCAACATGACTCTATCACCCATGTTGAACTCGATCGGCCTACGCCTCTTATCGGCGTACGACTTTTTCCTATCCTTGGCTTCCTTCATAAAGGATTTGATCCTTTCTATCTTTTCTGTTGTAGCCTCAATCACCTTGATACTTCCCAACTCCTTCTGCCCAATGTCTCCCCAACATACGGGTGTCCTACACCTCCTACCGTATAGTATCTCATATGGTGGCATGCCAATGCTGGCATGATAACTGTTGTTGTATGAGAATTCCGCTAACGGTAAGTGATCATCCCAACTTCCTCCAAAGTCAATCATGCATGCTCGGAGCATATCCTCGAGCATCTAGATCATTCTTGTCACACCCCCGCTCAGAGCGGAAACACGGGGATGTAACGAGACGGGATCGTCATAACATATTGTAATCAATAGAGATGTAAAATAGACATGTATAGAATGAATGACGTGTCATGACGACACCCAGCACAAGGGAGACTTGTGTCATATCTAGTCAATAACCATGACTACATAGCCATAAGTATTAACAAAAGCATCAACATTGTAATAAAATTCCCACAACCCGGGAACAAGTATCCAAAAGTATAATTCTGTGTAATCAGACCAACAATGTCAAGTAATGTATATCAGTATTGTATAGTCTCCAAAATGCATTCTAGAGTCTCCACTAAGGCAGCACTCCTAGTATCTTCAATTAATTGTATCACCTGAAAAGATATGCTTAAAATGGTCAACAAAATTGTTGGTGAGTTCGCAGGTTAAATAGTAAACAAAATTGATGTTGTGTAATAGTTTTGCGGAACATCGTGATTACAGTTATAAGTAAGCAAAATCACATGACAACATGAGCATCACAACAAAACCTACGACGTACATAGATATTTGTCGGAATATATTCAACCTAGGGCCCGTTCCTGGCCACTGTTGGTACTAACTAGTATACCAACAAACGAGGGTGGGGGTGTCAACCCAATAGTGCTACCAATACCTATCCGTCGGTTCCAACGCCGAAATTAAATGGATGTGAATCAAGTACCACACAACAAACTCATGCATGTATTAGATAGAGACTTACAAAATAGTAACATGATATTTCCAAGAATATGAGTTGTACAACATGAAAAAGGTAAGCATACTTTTCCCCCAAGTTTGGAATAATTGAAGTAATAAATCAACATAAAAAGGGGCCACGAAACTCACTTGATTGATGATAGTAGTAGATGAATAAAGATTCTAAAGGATGAAGCAACAATCGTTCAAACACCTATAATTAATTATTGTTAAGTGTTAAAGATAAGCTTTAAGAGAATAGATGCGTTCGGTCGGTTCGGGTTGGATCGGTCACGCGACACACACTCAAACAAGCAGGCATACGTATTAGATCTTATATAGATCCAAGTACTTGGAATCGTCACCATCGCCAATGATATTAGTGTAAGGGTTCAATTGTTGTTAGAGATGTACTTAGTAAGTATTTGTAGTTACCAATATTAGTCTTGAAAATCATGAAGATGTTGACTTTGATTATATTTGTGATAATATTAGTAATACTCATAGTGTTAATATTAATAATGTCATTAGCAATAGTATCCATGTCAATGCCCCTTAACATCACACGATATGCACATACTACACACAAGGATTGCATTCACACACAAACAACCTTCAGTCGCACGATTCAACATCCAATCGCACCTATCAACCCTCATTCGTACGAATGAACCTCATTCGTGCGATTCGCCACTCAGTCTCATGACACAGCACTCATTCGCACACAAAAGTTCAGTCATACACACACCTTCGCATGGCACAGCATTCATACGCACACACTACTATTCGCACCACACAACGTTCATTCGTAGACACACTCATTCGCATGACTCGCACTCAATCACACGCATACTTTCAGTCGCACAAGCTCATTCGTACGAACCAACACAATCGCATCCACACATTTATTCGCATGACTCAATCGCACACCTACATTCAATCGCACATAGTCACATAAGCTCATTCGTTCGAAACAACTTAATCGCATCCACACATTCATTCGCATGACTCAATCGCACACCTACATTCAATCGCACACAGTTGCATAGGCAGGACTCAGACGCACACGCAGGTCATAAGGGTGCCGGAGTGCTCACAGCAGCCTTCGGCTATTGTAACCACTCAAGTTGCACACAATCAAATTTAGGAGTCGATTTCCAACACGTTTTTAGAAATTGATGCACTCGAAAGGCCCTCAACCGTGCTCCTTCGCTTGGGGACAAACGAAACCCAAAGCCGACGCAAAGAAAGATGGAATGAGATGAAATAAGTGACGACAGTGGTCGTCTACCTGCGGAATGTCGACTTGGAGCACGTTGTGGCGGCGATTTTCCGGAGAAAACAACGAAAAGGGAGCCGGAGACAGGGAGGGGCGAATGGTGGTTGTAGGGTTTAGGTTGAAGAGGATAGTGGCTGTTAATTGGGTTTTTATACCCATTTCAGGTTTGTGAGATTGGCAACATTAGTCCCTGGACTTCCAAGGCACTTAGGTCTTTAAGTTTAGTTAATTACGATTTGGACCGTCAACTTTGTTATTCATTTTAATAATAATGTGTTAATAATATAATTTTGTAACATCAATAATAATAATAATATTAATAATAATAATACTAATAATAACTTTAATAATGGTAATCTCATTAATAATTTTATTTATGTTAATGATGGTAATAATAATAATAATAAAATACTACTAACAATAGTTTTAATAACAATTATAACAATAATAATAATAATGATAGTAGTAATTGTGATAATGATAATAATTTATGACTTTAGTATTTATAATGATAATATTAATAGTATTCATACTAATAATAGTAATGGTAATATTAGTAATAATGTTAGTAATATTAGTAGTAGCATAGCTTTTACATACTAGTATATCCTTAATTATTCGAGGAAATAAAGGGATCTATATTGGGTAAGGTTTTATTAGGTTTTTATTGTTTAAGTATTTATGCACATATAGGATAATACACATAATTAGGGAAGCAAAATTTGAAACTAAGGCAACTTGGTTATGAGTTAATGTTGAATATTCAAGAAGGTTAACAAATACGACGTTAATTGACGGACCTTTTGGTGATGGATGTCACAATTCTCTTAGACTAACCATCTGTCTAAGGATAGTAAGTCGTGCTAATATGTAGCCTCGTCCCCGTCACATCATGGAACCTTTTCCAAAACTTCGATCTGAACCGGGTGTCACGATCCGACACGATAGACACTGGAACACCATGACGAGCTACAATCTCTTGATAAACAGATCTGCTAGTCTCTCGGTTAAGTACATCTCACAGATGGGTAGGAAATGAGCACTCTTTGTAAGGCGATCAACTATCACCCAAATGGTACTGTGCCCCGTTGCCGTACGAGGTAGCTTCGTTATGAAGTCCATGGTGATGTGCTCCCACTTCCACTCGGGTACATCCAATGGTTGGATCTTCCGCATGGCTTCTGATGCTCTACCTTCACTTGCAAACAAGTAAGGCACTTACTCACAACTCTGCGATATCGCGCTTCATTCCCGGCCACCAGTAATCTTTCTTCATGTCCTAGTACATCATCGTGGCATCGGGATGAATCGATTATCGAGTCTTGTGAGGTTCATCCATAATTCGCCCATGTAGGTCTCCATAACGAGGGATCCACATTCGCCCAAAGCGGGTTCTAACCTCATGGGTATTTTCTCCCAATTCCGTGACTCGACCTCTCATTCTTTCAGAGTTAAGGTGATCTTCTTTCAACTCCTCATCTTGAAATTCTTTCACCTACGTCATCAAATCAGCGGTCATAACCAACTAATAAGCCTTCACCCGAATCGGCTCGGGTCTCTCCTTTATGCTAAGGGCATTGGCCACAACGTTGGCCTTACCCGGATGATAATGGATCTCACAGTCAAAATCCTTTATTAGCTCTAACCATCTCCTCTGCCTCATGTTGAGATACTTTTGCTCAAAGAAGTACTTTAAGCTCTTGTGGTCAGTAAAGATGGTGCATTTCGTCCCGTATAAGTAGTGCCTCTAAATCTTCAACACGAAGAACACAACCGCTAGCTCCGAGTCATGGGTGGGATAATTGATTTCGTGGGTTTTAAGCTATCGGGAAGCATAGGCAATTACCCTTCCTTGTTGCATCAGTATGCAACCCAGTCCCGAATAGGAAGCATCTGAATAGACCACTAAGTCCTCACTCCCTTCAGGAAATGCAAGACAGGAGCTTGAGTCAATCTAGTCTTCAACTCCTTGAAAGCATTTTCTTGTGCTTGACCCTATACGAATTTCACATCTTTACTGGTCAACTTAGTCAACAGAGAAGTTATCTTGGAGAAGTCTTGGATGAATTTCCTCTAATAACCCACCAAACCCAAGAAACTACGGATCTCGGACGACATGTTTGGAGATTTCCATTGCATCACTGCCTCAAACTTTTCCGGGTCCACCATAATTCCTTCAGCATTTACCACGTGACCCAAAAATTGAACTTCGCATAACCAAAAAGCACACTTAGAGAATTTAGCACATAACTTCTCTCTTCTAAGTGTCTCCAACACTTCGTGTATGTGACCGGCATGTTCTTCCTCATTTCTCGAATAAATCATGATATCATCAATAAACACGATCACTAATTTATTTAACATTGACCGACACAGTCGGTTCACTAAATCCATAAAGGCAGCTGGCGCGTTAGTTATGCCAAAAAGACATAACAAGAAACTCATAGTGCCCATAACGCGTGCGAAAAGCTGTCTTAGGAATATCTCGCTCCTTTACTTTCAACTGATGCTAGCCAGATCGGAGATCTATCCTTGAGAACAACTGGCACCTTGGAGCTGATCAAACAAGTCATCAATCCTCGGCGGAGGATACAAGGTTCTTCACCGTTAACTTGTGTAACTCCCGGTAGTCTATGCACATCCTCATACTACCGTCTTTCTTCTTAACAAACAAGACTGGAGCACCCCAATAAGAGATGCTCGTTAGGATGAACCCTTTATCCATCAACTCCTGCAGTTGAACCATGAGTTTCTTCATCTCGGTGGGAGCCAATCGATACGGTGTTTTGGCAAAGGGTTGAGCACCGGGTATCAAATCAATTTGAAACTCAATTTCGTGATCCGGTGGCATGCCTGGTAAATCTTCTGGGAACACGTCTGGAAAATCACACACCACTGGCACGTTGAATAATTACTGACGTATCCATATCCTTTACGTAAGCTAGGTAGGCATTACATCCGCGTCTCATTCACTTCTCTACACCACCATCGAAAACCTTAGGAATCGTAGTGATGCGATCACCATAGATTGTCACCGAACATCCATCGGGCGCAACTACTCGAATCATCTTGTTATGGAACACAATATTCGCCTTATAGGTCGCTAACCAGTCCATCCCTAGTACTACATCAAATCCGCCTAGGGGAATCACAAATAGTTGGGCAGAAAACCTATGGCCTTCTAGTTCTATGGCATAGTCTTCAATCATATCAGTAATTCTAGTAGACTTACCAATACCATTTTCTACATCGAATGGCTCATCAATACTACTACTACTAACAGACAATTTAGCACAGAAAGCAGTTGAGATGTAACTCCTACTGGCACCAAAATCAAATAATACAGAGGCACAAGTTTGGTTTACTAGAAACATACCTGACACGACATCGGGGTCTACCCTGGCCTCCTCTGTGGTCATCGTGAAGGCTCTTGCACTTGCCCTCTATCCTCCTTCTTCCGACTTCTTCTTCATCCCAGAACCCTCGGCCCGTGGCTTCTTGCAATCTCTGCTCACATGGCCTTCCTCGCCATAGTTATAACACCGTATAACTCCACACATCTTCGACACATGACCAGGCTTTCCACACTTGAAGCATACATTCTCTCCCCACTTACATTCACTAGTGTGCCCCCTTCCACATCTACCACACTTCCTTATCCTCGAGGTTGATGACACCACCTTGCGGTCATCCACCCTCATCCTCTTATTGTTTGGGGTGAAACCGCCACGACCAACCGCTTCCCATTCCAGTTCTTGTCACCACCACTCTTCTTACTTCCCTCGGCCATGGCCACCACCTCCCTCTCATCATATAGTCTTTTTGCCAAATTGACTACCAACCTGAACGTACCTGGCTGGATGGCAATTAGATGTCTGCGGATATCTGTCGACAGACCCTGAATGTACCTCTTGATCTTCCTTGATACTAGAGTCGCCTGATCTGGCACCAGCCTTGCCATCTCATTGAATTTTGTGGTATACTGTTGATGCGTCATAGTTCCCGCCTCCAACTATAGGAAGTCCCCCTCAATCTTATCTAACTCCCGGTGAGGACAGAATTCCTCAATCACCAGCTTCTTTAGTTCTGGCCACCTTATCCTGCTAATGGCCCCGCTACCCACAGCCTGGACAATGTTGTCCCACCAGCATAAAGCCGAGTCTAGAAACGAGTGGGTAGCAAACATCACCATCTGGTCTTCTCGACACTCGCTGATATCAAGTACTGCCTTCATCTCCCTTACCCACCGATGAGCAGCAACAGCATTGCTATTCCCATTGAATGTTAGGGGCTTGTATCTCTAAAATTCCCTGTAATTACAGCCCCGTGCAGTTTCCTGCACCGCTTCTTCCTCCTCCTCCTCACTAGAGACAACCGTCCTACTCTCCGATTGTTTCCTTTCTCCTCCCCCAGTGGTCTTCCTCTTTTCCTTGCTTTCCTTCTTTTCATCCTCCCTCACAGCTTTAATCACTTCAGTCAACACAGACGGAAGAATCATCTGCATGACTTGATAAACCTCCTCCACTACTGCCTCTTTCACCGAGGCCCTCAAGTTTGCACTCTCATCACCACCTTCCTGGTGATGCATCTCAGCCTCTTCATGGGTCCTCTCAGTAGTCTTAGCCATATTCCTTGTAACACGCGGTTCAACACCACTTCCACCATATACTTCACCCCTCGAAGCCTTAGACGATCTATCTCCAGCTATCCTCTAATCAGTATAAGATTTAAACTCCAACATGGTCATTCAAGGTAATAGCTCAGTTTATGTTAAGTATAGTAAGTCTCTAATTACAGTAGCTAGTTGTGATTAGCCACTTACTTTACCCTTCACACCCCAAGCATTTCCTATCCTGACTACATCAGTATCTAAATCTACTAAGAGCATATAATCAAATAGCATGTGCACATAATACCAGTTAACGTTAAGAAAAGAAATACCTGATGGCATGTATCTACTCGGGCTGGCATCCCTTTCCTGTAGTCCCATTCTCAGTTTAAGATTAGGTTTTTGAAAATATTTTCCTAATTCACTTAAACTTTATCTCTGATACCAACTTGTAAGGCCCCATTCCAGGGATGCTTACAGTTGGACATTCATAGCACATATATTTAAAAACATTACACATTTCATAAGTTTAAGCAGCGGATATGCATCAACCAAAAACCATTCATCTTATTAATATAAGAACTGTTGTTAAGCAATACAGCATTGTTTAAGTTACAAAAGCATCATTTAAATTGTATTACAAAACAACAATAATATTATGCGTCAATGGATGCCAGTCTCGCCCTGCCGAGTAGCCTCCCCGTGTGCCATCCTCAGCAAAATTACCTACCAACTGAAAATGCATAAAAGTCAGTATTGCCTAGTGAGTTCTAGTTTTAAAGTATTGAAATACTTTATACAATTTATATATGAAAATACTCTTTCTTAATAAAATACTTTCTTTACTTTCGTACGTGAGCATTCATCGTACATACAACAAGGTATAACCTCATTCATCATTCATTATCGTACGTATTCATTGGTTTCGTACTTTATCATTATCTTTCACTGTTTCTAGATCCTGTCATAACTTTACCCCCATTGTTGGGCACGCAGCCACCTCATTCCCGGCACACAGTCGCCTTATTTCCGAGGTAAAGTGATAAGGATCCCGTTTCGTACTATGGATCAGTCACCTAGACTGATCCCCTGTGTGTGTACCCTCATGGGTTAGCTAAACTCGCACGCTATATTACACACAATTGAGCCAGAAACTCTCAATGAGTTATGAACCTCCTTTCATTTTGTTTGCAAGACTTTTCATTCATTCATTCTTTATGTTCCACTGTCATTATCATTAATATTTCAATTTCAGTATAATAATACTTTACGTATACGAGCATAAACACATCACGTAAAGTCACGTGATAATATATAATATGGAACATAAAAACAAACCATAAACATTCATAAAATAAACAAATATAAGCCTTAAGTCAAACTAGGGTCAAACCCTAAAATTTTGATCTTTCCAAAATTTTAAAAAAATTCTAAGTGTTTTAGGTGCTTTGGCACTATGCAGGCACAAGAGAACTGCTTAGGCTCTGTTCCACTATGCAGGCGCATAAGCCTCACTTAGGCATTTCAACACTTTGGCACATGAGCCACTTCGGGCGCATGGGAACTATTTGGGCACATTAGGTACACTTAGGAGTCTGAGCCTAATACTTAGGCGCATGAACTACTGTTCAACTGTGATGTATTGCAAAATACATCGGTTATTCATGCATATTTTGTTTAGTTTTTAGTTGTTTAGCGTCGTTTTCCTTTAGAATAGATAAACTTTTGTTTTTATTTTATTTTGCAGGCTTTGTGGGTTAAAAAGAGCCTAAATAAACGGAAATACAAGAAGAAACGAGTCCCGAAACGATACGCGAGATCACAGGCTGAAAGGAAGTCAATATCTGAAACTAGGATCAGCTGGCTGGGCGCGACCCATTTCCATATCCTCTCGCGGCCCGCGAGAAGGTGAGCGAGAAGTGGGTGTTTTCTTTAACAAGCTGGCGGGTGGCGACCGGAATTAAAAAGCCTCTCGCGCCCCGCGAGAGGCCGGTACTGCAGAAAGGTCGTAATTTTCTTGTTTTTAACCTACTTAAGCCCTCTTAAAGAGAGATGAACCCTAATTACGAAAGAGGCAGTTCTTGGACAATTGGGAGAGCAAAAATTGAGTCATTTTGAAGTATTTGGAGCATCCGGTTCGAAGATTGAAGGCAAGGAAGCATTCGGGTCGACCTCGTGACGTTCGGGTGTCTTTATTTTCATTCTCTTTTCGTCTTAGATGTTTCGTTTCATTGTTTCAACTTTACTTTTGATTGAAACCGCAATTATGAGCGGCTAGACACTTTGTTACTACCTAGATTGGATGATTGATTGTTAAAGTTATGATTTTTATGGGATTCTTATGAAAACCTTGGTAATCTTTGAATTGTAAGAATAGTTGGCTCTTTAATTGAATGCATATGAGTATTTGAATGGGTTTGGTTGTCGTTTATTTGCTTTACATAACTCTTGGTGACGGTCTTTATCACATAATAGAGTTGTGTTAGGTCTTGAGTTTTGGTGATTTTCTATGTCACATAATAAATTTAGGATCTTTAATGTTGAATGTACAATAGACTTTAAAAGCAATTAATCGGTAATCTTACTAATTCAAGTGTTTTGCTAATCTCATAATCTGTGAGGTGCGAGTTTATTGGTAGATCTAAGTCATTAAGCTGCAAGGCAGGAGCTTCTGTGAGGGAGTGGCCTTTTGACTAATGTCTAGCAAGTTCAATTAATAGAGTTCAACTTACCTTGATTTAGATCCCGTGAAGGAGCGAATCACATAGGTACTTTCATAGACCCATTAGACATCTCGTGAGAGTGAGTCTAGCATCCGGTAGTTACACTAATCTTAGGATGTCACTTTAGTACTCTTGAGAGTGATTAGGAGGCTTTAGGCGTCCCAAAAGGTGAAAACTTTAAGATCCCGGTTCCCTAAATTTATAATTTCCCAAACCAATCATCTCTAAACAAAATCAGGATTCCAATCTAGGTAGTGCCTTTCTATCATCCAAGTTAAGTTGTTCTTAATTCGTGCCTTTAGTTATTTCTAGTTTTCAATTACTTGTCTTTTGTAGGAATTGTTAGACAACCCCCTTTTTCAAGAACAAAACAAACAGTCGTGTCTTTTTAGACTAGATCGAGTTAATTATTGCAATACATTAGAGTCTTGTGGATTCGATATCCGGACTTACTTTAGCTATACTAGAGTCGACCGGTACACTTGCCGGTTAGTAGTTTAGTGTCATTGAGTAAGTCTAGAGTATTACTTAGTGTCTAGAATAGGGTTAATTTAAGTCGTTTTTACTAAATTACTTTCTGCTCATCAAGTTTTTGGCGCCGTTGCCGGGGACTCTTAGCAATTGCGTTAATTAGCTTGTTCTAGTTTTGTTTTACTATTCTGTGTCTATTTGTTTGTTTTTCCTTTTGTTTGGTTTATTCTTTGCAATTTTTATTAATTTTTATTACTTTGTTTGCTATTCTTGAGTTGCAGTACATGCCACATACCCGATCGAAGGGACCACCACCGACACATACAGCTGATTCCGCGCTCTCTTCCGTCAGATCAGGGGTAAGTACTTCTACTTCAAGTTTAAACTTTCCTACCTCTATTCCACCCTCGAAACCATCCATCTTTGATAGCACCCCACAAACCTCACCCAAGTCCACACCAAACTCTACACCACCCATTTCCGCACCTACTAGTCCTAAAGCCAATCCTTTACCAATGGGAGACCGTAGGACCATCCACCAGCAATCCACCCAGGGTTTTACCGGAGTTAATTCTCCAATCACTTGCCCTCAGATTGCCAATGAAAACTCTTGGCAAATCCCATCCTACATCATGACTGCGATCACCAATTCATGCCAATTCCATGGACGTGATGATGAGGATGCACCTGCTCATATTGCCCGCCTGACCCGCATCTGTGGTACCTTCAAGCTTCAAGGTGCCAATGATGATGCAATCTTTCTCCAGTTGTTTCCTTTCTCACTAGCAGGACGAGCCGCCACTTGGCTTGACTCGCAGCCTGCTGGGACTTTCACTACTTGGGCAGCCCTTCGCCAAGGGTTTCTGAACAAGTATTTCCCACCTGCAAAAGCATCCAGGCTCCGTGACCAGATCCACTCATTTCGTATGGAGCCAGATGAGCCTTACTATCTTGCTTGGGAGCGGTTCCAAAACCTACATAGCAAATGCTCCCAACATGGTTTATCTGATTGGGCCCTTGTAGAGAAATTCTACAATGGTCTCACTTATGAAACGAAGGCCCGTTTTGATACTTCTGCAGGAGGGCACCTGATGGGAAAGAAAACTGTAGACGAGTGCCTTGACCTTTTTGAGAGTTTTGCCCAGTCTGAGTATGAGCAGCGGTCAATTACTAGGAATTTCACTCCTTCCTCGAGCCAACCCTCGTCTTCATGAGGTGTTCACCAAGTCACCTTGGATACTCAGGTGGCTGCTGCTTTAGAAAACCTGACAAGAGAAATGAAAGAGCTTAAGGCTAAGGTTGATAAGTGTGAGATGTGTCGGGGAGGTCATGGTACGTTAGAGTGCCCCTTGCTCAACCAGGAGCAAGTAGATTTCATAGGAGGTCAGAACCAAGGACCCACTAACCCCTTTGGTACTCGTTTTAATTCAGGTTCCAGGTTCAACAATAACTTTAGGTCTTCAGGAAACCCCCCCGGATTTCATTCCAATCAACAATATAATTCCGGGCAGGGTCAGTTTGCTCCTAGGAATTCAGGAACTAATTCAAGTGGGGATGGTGGGAACGGTTTGGGTGAAATAAAAGACTTGTTGACACAGTTAGTTGCTAAGGATGCTACCACCCAAAAGACCCTTGCAGAACATGACATCCTACTTAAGAATCAACAATCTGCATTTCTAGATCTTCAGCGTTCAGTAGGTGACATAGCTAGACGGTTGGATGAGCGCACCCCGGGTCAGTTCCCGGGTAACACTCAACAAAACCCAAAGGGTCAGATTAATGCTGTTACCACACGCAGTGGTAGAGGTGGAGAAGTAGAGAAACCCGTAGTGGTAGGAGAGGAAGAGGAAGAGATTATGGATGAGGAGATAGAGTTAGAGACCCCACCTAGTAGGGTGCAATTTAGGCTAAGCCCAGCAAGTACCGCACCGAAGAGTGAGTCTAGGGTAAAGAATAGTATAGGAAAGAAACCGGTAGAGGTTAAGTCTTACCCGGTCATTGATCACACACGTGTCCCATACCCCGAGCGTTTGAAACACCAAAAGAACCAAAAGGAATATGGACATTTTCTTGATCTGTTCAAGCAGCTCAAGATTAATCTTCCATTCATTGAGGCTCTCCAGCATATGCCCAAATATGCTAAATTCCTGAAAGACCTGCTGAAAAGCAAGGACAAATTGGGAGAGCTCGTAAATATTCCTTTATCAGCGGGGTGCTCTGCAGTAGTTCTGAACAAAATGCCAGAAAAGTTGTCGACCCGGGAATTTTCACTATCCCGTGTATTTTTGGTAGTAACATGCAGAGTCACGCGTTGGCAGACTCAGGTGCTAGTATTAATTTGATGCCTTATTCACTTTATGAGAAACTAGACCTGGGAGAGCTGATCCCAACGCGCATGACGTTATCCCTTGCAGACCGATCCGTGAAATATCCGCGAGGCATTGTAGAGAATCTGTTAGTCAAAGTTGATAAATTCGTCTTCCCCGCTGATTTTGTGATAGTAGATATGGAGGCCGACCATAGAGTACCTCTTATTCTAGGGCGTCCATTTTTGCGTACCGCCAAGGCGATCATTGATATATTTGACGGGAAAATCACTCTTCGCGTTGGAAACGAGAATGTCACCTTTGAGATCGCCAAGTCTATGAACCACCCAGGAGTTCAAGATGACTTTAGCGGTCCTTTAAACTCCGTTTACTTCATAAATTCATTCATTTCACGTGTGGATCAATGTTTAGAGTATATTTGTGGTGCCGACTTAGTGAGAGAGGATAGAAAGGAGGAGCCGGATGTGGTTGAGGAAGAGGCTCCTCTGATTCCGGAGGTATTAGAGAGTAGTGAGACTAGCAAGGAGAGTAAGACATCACCATTAGAGCTTAAGTCCTACCCTCTCATTTAGAGAATGCCTATCTAGGAGAAAATGCTAGTTTGCCCATCATCATCTCATCTAAATTAACGGAGGAAGAGAAGTATAGGTTGATTGATGTATTGAAAACACACAAAAAGCCATTGCTTGGAGACTTTCTGATATTCAGGGCATAAGCCCCACCTATTGCACCCACCGGATACTCATGCAAGATGATTACAAACCCGTGGTGCAACCTCAAAGGCGGTTGAACCCCAACATGCAAGAGGTGGTGAAAAAGGAGGTTCTTAAACTCATGGATGCAGGTTTGATCTATCCCATTTCTGATTCCCCCTTGGTGAGCCCGACCCAGGTTGTCCCCAAAAAGGGGGGGATGACAGTTGTTACGAATACCAAAAACGAACTCATCCCCTCCCGTACGATCACTGGTTGGCGTGTATGCATTGACTACCGCAAGCTTAACGACGCCACCCGGAAGGATCACTTTCCTCTCCCGTTCATCGATCAGATGCTTGAACGCCTTGCAGGGCGACAATTTTATTGCTTTCTCGATGGTTTCTCCGGGTATTTTCAGATCCCAATCGCACCGGAAGACCAAGAGAAAACCACTTTTACATGTCCCTATGGCACATTTGCGTACCGACGCATGCCTTTTGGACTATGTAATGCACCGGCTACTTTTCAGCGGTGCATGGTGGCGATTTTTCAAGACATGGTGGAAAACTCTATGGAAGTCTTCATGGATGACTTCTCAGTTTATGGTGATTCTTTTGACCATTGTCTAGGTAATTTAGAGAAGATGATGAAAAGGTGTGTAGACACTAAGTTGATGTTGAATTGGGGAAAATGTCACTTCATGGTGACAGAAGGGATTGTGCTAGGACATAAGATTTCAAGTGTAGGGATAGAGGTGGATAGAGCCAAAATAGATACCATCACCCGCTTACCTCCACCCACTAGTGTCAAATCAATCCGAAGTTTTCTTGGTCATGCGGGTTTTTATAGGCGTTTCATTAAGGATTTTTCTAAGATCACTCGCCCCATAACCCGTCTTTTGCAAAAAGACATTCCATTCGTCTTTGACGAGGAGTGTCTCAAAGCCTTCACCTTTTTGAAGGAAAGGCTCGTCAGTGCACCTATTCTTATCTCGCCCGACTGGAGTTTGCATTTTGAACTCATGTGCGATGCGAGTGACTATGCCGTTGGTGCGGTATTAGGACAAAGAAAGGACAAGCACTTTCACCCGATTTACTACGCGAGCAAAACGCTAAATAATGCTCAAGAGAACTACACCACCACAGAAAAAGAGCTCTTAGCCGTAGTATTCGCATTCGATAAATTCCGGTCCTACCTTGTTCTTTCCAAGACCGTAGTCTTTACTGATCATTCCGCCTTGCGTTTTCTTTTCCAAAAGAAAGACGCGAAACCACGACTCATTCGGTGGATACTTTTGCTTTCCGAGTTTGATATAGAGATTAGGGACAAGAAGGGTGCCGAGAATTTAGCCGCCGATCATCTTTCGCGATTAGAGGACCCGAGTAGGGAGGAAATTCGTGAGGAGGCGATAGGAGATAGATTTCCTCATGAATCCATAGATTTTGTAACGGCCGAGAGAGAGGGTTTGCCTTGGTTTAGTGATATAGCTAACTATTTAGCTAACGGCTATGTGATGGAGAGTATGAGTCCTCAACAGAAGAGGAAGTTGTTTAGGGATGCGAAGAAGTACATATGGGATGATCTTTTTCTATTTAGGATAGATGGAGATCGAATTCTTAGGAGATGTGTGCCTAAGGAAGAGGGTTTAAATATTCTTAGGCATGTTCATGAGGGATTGACGGTGGCCATCATGGTGCAAACACCACCGCCCCGAAAGTTTTTGACTGTGGTTTTTACTGGCCTTCGGTGGTTGCGGATGCAATAGAGTTTGTTAAGAAGTGTGATGCTTGCCAACGAACCGGTAATTTTTCATCCAAGGATGAGATGCCCCAACACCCGATTCAAGTTCTTGAAGTTTTTGATGTGTGGGGTATCGATTTCATGGGACCCTTTCCTTCCTCCAGAGGGAATAGGTATATCCTCGTGGCCATTGATTACGTTTCTAAGTGGGTGGAAGCTCAAGCTTTGCCTACTAACGATGCCCGAGTGGTAGTGAAATTTCTGAAGAAGTTGTTCACACGTTTCGGTACACCAAAAGCCCTCATCAGTGATCGAGGGACCCATTTTTGCAATACTGTGATGGAGAGAGCTTTAGAGCGTTATGGCGTTAATCACCGCATTTCAACCGCGTATCATCCACAAACAAGCGGTCAAGTTGAAAACGCCAATAGGGGAGTGAAAAGGATTCTAGAGAAGGTTGTAGGTAAGAGCCGAAAGGATTGGTCGGATAAACTTGATGACGTGTTGTGGGCATTTCGTACCGCCTACAAGACACCTTTAGGAACCACTCCATTTATGGTTGTCTATGGTAAAGCGTGCCATCTCCCGGTAGAGCTAGAGCATCGAGCGCTGTGGGCGCTTAAAACAGTGAACTTAGATCTAAACCAAGCTGCTAGGAGGAGGTTCTTCCAGATTCACGAGTTGGAAGCATTGCGAGATGCGGTTTACGAGCGTTCTTGGAGTATTAAGGAGAAATCAAAAGCCGTGCATGATAGGAAGTTGAAAGGTTTGAAGGAGTTTAAAACCGGGGACAAAGTTCTTTTATATAACTCACGTCTTAAGTTGTTTCCCGGTAAGTTGAAATCTAGATGGACGGGTCCGTATGTGGTGAAGGAGGTATTCCCGTATGGTACAGTGGAGCTAATGAATGAACTGACGGGTGCATATGGAAAGTGAATGGTCATAGGCTTAAGCATTACCTAGGAGGGCCGACTGACACGGCCGAGGTGGAGGAAATTCCTCTTGAAAATGTTCCCACCAAGGTTTAGCGTCAAGAGAAACATCTTTTGTACAGTTTGTATCATTGGTAATTCCGTTAGTTTTCGTTCATTTTAGTATTTAATAGTAGCTTTTCATAGTTTGTTGGTCTTTATTTTGTGTTTTCAAGTCAGTTACAGGAATTCATAATCGAGGGTGCTCGAGAGTTGGTAAGAATATGAAGTTATTGGTAGATTCAAGTGAGACAAATTTTGGGTTTGGTTTTGAGAGTTGGTAATTTTCAAAAATTTTTCTAAGGCAAAACATCAAAACCTTCTATCGAAAAATGACCACTCGCGGGGAGCGAGAAGCGTGCTCAAGTGGCTCGCCACCCATTCTCGGTCGCAGGCCGCGAAGAACTTACAAAACCACCTCGCCACCAGCGAGACAATTGAAGGGACTCGCTGGGCGCGAGCATGTCACCCAGATGACTCGCCACCCGCGAGTCTCCCGAGGTGCAATTCTTCTGCAGTTTTTAAATCCCCAAATCCCAT
The DNA here is from genome assembly GCA_024085815.1 of Flaveria linearis. Classification (NCBI taxonomy): domain Eukaryota; kingdom Viridiplantae; phylum Streptophyta; class Magnoliopsida; order Asterales; family Asteraceae; genus Flaveria; species Flaveria linearis. The sequence continues at coordinate 23,086,677 of CM044017.1, read as the reverse complement.
CTTCTTCACCTCATTTCTTTCCCTCAAACCCGACGAAAGACACCCTTTTTCCACCATTTTCATCCATTTTTCTTCTTTTTCACCCAAATCCATCACCATTCCTCAACCATAACTATTCCCCATCAATTTCCACCATCAACTTTCCATCTTTCACAACAAAAGAGGGATCTTGGAGGGTTTTCAAAAATTTAAAGTTCTTGCACAAGATTTGCTAAATTTCTTCTCATTCACTTCACCCCGAGGTATGCTTTCTTGTCATTCCTGTACCACAAGTTAGTTCTTTCAGTTGTGCTTCGTTTAGTGCTTAAATTTGTGTTTGTTTGAGGTTGCGGGTGGTGTGGTTTGGTTAGATAACGATAATGCAGGTTGCGGGTGGCTGGTTTGGGTTGATGATTACGTTGCTCTGGTTTGTATTTTGCTTGCTTATAGGTTTGTTCTGGTTTGATTGATTATCTGCTTGGTTTTAGGTTTGTTTTGTTTCACGGTTGTATTTGGCTGGTTTGGGTTGATGAAAATAAATATTGAATGTGAGGATATAGGTTTGTTCTGGGCACTTCGGATTTAATTGAGGTCAATTAAAGTACCGGGAGAAGGTAGTGTACATTGTGTCTAGCTCGTTTCACTCGTTTAGTGTTAGATTTGTTTTGGTGTCATGGATTTATTTAGATTTTGTGCATGTACGAGTATAAAACGCCTCGTCCGTACTCAATCTCCATTCGGGCGAGATTGTTTAGAACTCACACTTTTGTAAACGGTAATTTTTTTTTAGTGTCATGGATTTGTTTACTCAACTTTGTTGTCAGATTCAGCCACGAATGAAATGCTATATGGCTGTCTTTTTTTTTAAAAAAAAAACAAAATAGAAAAAAAATAATATATATTGTTTCTTGAAAGAAGTTTTTTTTGCATCTAAATGGAAGATGATATAATTACCGGATTTCGTGATCTCTAAAAAGTTAAAACAATCTTGTCTTCTGAAAAAAAAAAAAAAAAAAAAAACCCCAAAAGTGATATGTGATTAGGATGTGTTGGTAGGCCCAACCGGTTTTGAAAATCCCCTTAAGTGTTTAATTAATCATACCTTAAGAAACACTTAGAAATCTTGTGGGTTATCATTTTGGAAGTATACGGTAAGGCTGAAAACTGCTAATATAGTGAAAAAGGGCCATTGAAAGTCCACCCTAGGATTGTGCAATTGGTGAAACATGAAAGCAACACGAAAAAAAAAAGAATAAAATAAAATAAATAACAAAAGCATTTTCGGGTCTATGGTGTTGTTCATTGGGATAGTGACTCAGCGGATAACAGCCCTCTAGGACGAGATGTGAAAATCTAATAAAATAAATTGCTCATGAGAATCCATTATTCGTTCCAGGTTGGTATTTAATCCTGGAGGGGTGTGTACAGAAAATGGTAGGGCAGTCCCTGTACCTTATAAGCTTTGAAGTGGGACTAGGTTGAGTCGTGTGCATCCAAGTGTGAGACCCATAGATTTTAAAATCAACGAACTTGAACATAAAACTTTACACGAAAGGGGGTTTGACGAGTCGGTGGTTGGGTTTAGGTGGATTACAAAACCGGCAATCGTAGTCACATCCTTTATGTGTTTGTTTATCTATATTGTTTGATGTTTGACTTTATAGAGAACTTGCCTTTCCGGTTATGATTCCATTGCAAATTAACTATTTTTCGAGGACGCAAAAGGATAAGTGTGGGGATATTTGATGTATTGCAAAATACATCGGTTATTCATGCATATTTTGTTTAGTTTTTAGTTGTTTAGCGTCGTTTTCCTTTAGAATAGATAAACTTTTGTTTTTATTTATTTTGCAGGCTTTGTGGGTTAAAAGAGCCTAAATAAACGGAAATACAAGAAGAAACGAGTCCCGAAACGATACGCGAGATCACAGGCTGAAGGAAGTCAATATCTGAAACTAGGATCAGCTGGCGGGGCGCGACCCATTTTCCATATCCTCTCGCGGCCCGCGAGAAGGTGAGCGAGAAGTGGGTGTTTTCTTTAACAAGCTGGCGGGTGGCGACCGGAATTAAAAAGCCTCTCGCGCCCCGCGAGAGGCCGGTACTGCAGAAAGGTCGTAATTTTCTTGTTTTTAACCTACTTAAGCCCTCTTAAAGAGAGATGAACCCTAATTACGAAAGAGGCAGTTCTTGGACGATTGGGAGAGCAAAAATTGAGTCATTTTGAAGTATTTGGAGCATCCGGTTCGAAGATTGAAGGCAAGGAAGCATTCGGGTCGACCTCGTGACGTTCGGGTGTCTTTATTTTCATTCTCTTTTCGTCTTAGATGTTTCGTTTCATTGTTTCAACTTTACTTTTGATTGAAACCGCAATTATGAGCGGCTAGTCACTTTGTTACTACCTAGATTGGATGATTGATTGTTAAAGTTATGATTTTTATGGGATTCTTATGAAAACCTTGGTAATCTTTGAATTGTAAGAATAGTTGGCTCTTTAATTGAATGCATATGAGTATTTGAATGGGTTTGGTTGTCGTTTATTTGCTTTACATAACTCTTGGTGACGGTCTTTATCACATAATAGAGTTGTGTTAGGTCTTGAGTTTTGGTGATTGTCTATGTCACATAATAAATTTAGGATCTTTAATGTTGAATGTACAATAGACTTTAAAAGCAATTAATCGGTAATCTTACTAATTCAAGTGTTTTGCTAATCTCATAATCTGTGAGGTGCGAGTTTATTGGTAGATCTAAGTCATTAAGCTGCAAGGCAGGAACTTCTGTGAGGGAGTGGCCTTTTGACTAATGTCTAGCAAGTTCAATTAATAGAGTTCAACTTACCTTGATTTAGATCCCGTGAAGGAGTGAATCACATAGGTACTTTCATAGACCCATTAGACATCTCGTGAGAGTGAGTCTAGCATCCGGTAGTTACACTAATCTTAGGATGTCACTTTAGTACTCTTGAGAGTGATTAGGAGGCTTTAGGCGTCCCAAAAGGTGAAAACTTTAAGATCCCGGTTCCCTAAAGTTTATAATTTCCCAAACCAATCATCTCTAAACAAAATCAGGATTCCAATCTAGGTAGTGCCTTTCTATCATCCAAGTTAAGTTGTTCTTAATTCGTGCCTTTAGTTATTTCTAGTTTTCAATTACTTGTCTTTTGTAGGAATTGTTAGACAACCCCCTTTTTCAAGAACAAAACAAACAGTCCGTGTCTTTTTAGACTAGATCGAGTTAATTATTGCAATACATTAGACTCTTGTGGATTCGATATCCGGACTTACTTTAGTTATACTAGAGTCGACCGGTACACTTGCCGGTTAGTAGTTTAGTGTCATTTAGTAAGTCTAGAGTATTACTTAGTGTCTAGAATAGGGTTAATTTAAGTCGTTTTTACTAAATTACTTTCTGCTCATCAAACTGCATGAGCTTACACTTAGTATTTCTAAGGCAATATCTAAGCGCATGAGGTACTGTTCAGGTGCATGACTATCACTTAGGCAAATGAGCAGATTATTTAGGCGCATGACCACCTATATAACATGTTCCTAAGTTATTTTCAGTCCCAATCTCAATTCTAATGTGTTCTTGAGTTATTCTTACCATTCTAAGCATCAACATAACATCAATAACCATAAAACACTAACATAGATACACAAGTACATTGGAGTAACATACATAATAATTATAAAATCATTTTACATGCATTTTCAGCCCCAAAAGAGTATAAAAACATTTAAAACCAAGGTCTAGAACTCACCTTGACTGCTTCCAAGCACCACTCCTTCAAATTGAGAAATCTTGATGTTTCTAACACCTAGACACCAAGAACACATAACCCAAACACACATAAACACATAGGAACATGTAAAACTCGATTACATGGTCGAAAATCCATCATAATCGAACCAATTATACAGGAATTACTTACCTAGGCCAAGATCAGTTGTTTTCTCTCTCTAGAACCAAATAACTCTGCTCTTCTTCTTTCTTCTTTTCTTTTTAGTCGACAGAAACAGCTGGTGAAACATATTATAGGCGGCCATACCCATAATATAATAAAATAATTTGACTTGTGTACTTTTACATAAAGCCCCCCTCCACTTTTGTTCATTTTACTTTCTTTCAAGATGAATTTTCTTTTCGTTTTTTATTATTTTTCTTTTCTTTTATTTGACTAAAATTTCGGGTGTTACAAAAAAGAGAAAGTTAGGTAAGTTATGTAAATTTATAATGTAAATAGATTTTACAGTGTTCATGTAATTCATATATCATGATATAAAAATTTATGTTTTTAATATAAGGAATTTTTTTAAAACAGGGGTTAGGGCCCTTAGTTTTGAATCTAGCCCGGATATGAAGATGAAAAAGACTGTGCAGGTGGAAAAAATGCATCATGTTAAATGGAATAAGGAATCTATTGAAGAAAGCGAAAGAGAAACAATTAAATGGTTGTCAATTACTAACAGATGTTCTTCGAAACATCTGTTTAAGGTAATCGTTAAACTATCCCCAAAGTAAAAAATTGCAGTAACAGAAATGGGGTTTGGAAAATTATTGAACTTGCGTGTAGAAGGCATACCACAAAAGCTTGGTCATTATGTGGTGGACATGTTCAATCTAGAGTAGATGGAGTGTAACACCCGAAATTTCTAATTAAATAACAAGGAAAGAAAAGTATTTTGAAAGAAATAAAAAGCAGCCAAAGTGGAGGGGGTGTAAGTGTAAAAAGGATAAAACATTATTATTTTATGTTTTAAAAGGGGATGGCCACCCATAACATCCCATCCCATCTGCTTTTCTACAAAAGAAGCAGAGAAATAGCAGAAACCGAAGTTTCTCTCGGTTGTTCAAGAAGAAGAGGCTGAAATCTTCAAACATAAGCAAGATTTAGTATAATTAAGTTTGGTTTTAAGGATTTTGACCATGTAACCAAAACATACATGTTCTTATGTGTCTATATGCTTTCGGGTATGTGTTCTTGGGGTTTAGGTGCTAGAAACATCAAGATTTCATGATTTTGAGAGTGTTGTGCTTAGAAGCTGCAAAAGGTGAGTTTCTAGACCTTGGTTTTCTCTTATATTAAAAGTTTTGGGCCTGAAAATGCATGCAAAACCGTTTTTACAACTATTATGTATATATTGTATGTATGTATGCTTGTATGATGATGTTTTATAGTTGTAGATGTTTGTTTGAGGTTTATAATGGGTGTAACAAGTTTAGAACAGGATATAATGATGTTTAGGACTGAAAAATAACTTAGAAACGTGTAAGTAGGTGCACATGCGCCCAAACAGGGCCCATGGGCCTAAGAAATTGCTTAGAAATATCAAGTATAGGCTCATACGCACAAACAGTGCCCCATGCGCCCGAATAATGCCTAAGAATTACTAAGCGTAGGTCCATGTGCCTGAACAGTAGTTCATGCGCCTGAATTTTGGTTGAAATGACTAAGTGTAAGTTTGATGCGCCCAAATTATTCCCATACGCAAGTTTGATGCGCCCAAATTGTTCCTATACGCCCAAAAGGCTCATGCGCCTAAGTGTTAAAGTGGTTAGGTGTAGGTTGATGTGCCTACACAGTTGAGGAACGCCCAAACAGGACTGATGCGCCCAAATAGTTCCCATGCACCCAAACACTTAGAAAATATTATGAATTTTTGGGAAAACCAGAATTGTAGGGTTTGACCCTAGTTTGACCCATGGGCTATGTTTACCCATTTTAAGTATGATTATGTGATGGTCTATGATTATAGTAATGTATGATTGATGTATGGTATGTATATATGTATAATGTGTTATCTTTTAATGGTATTTAAATGTATTTATTTTATATTATAGAATATGTTAAAAGTTATGTTATTACTTTACGTAGTATGATGAATGTATGAAAGAACGTAAAGTATAACATAACAAAGTGAAAGATAACAAAGATGAAAGGTGAAACGAAATGAAAAAAAGAATGGCTTGCAAGCAAATAGAAAGGAGGTGCATGTTGTCGTTAGCTTAACTGTGTGCAGTTTAAATAACCCTAAGGATGCATACAGGTCAATCATTAAGATTGACAAGACCCTTGTTGCATGCCCTAGGTGACTAGGTCAGCTTCGTGCACAATGTTCATGATTTAATTACCACAGGCCCAGCATCAGCTTCGTGCACAATGTTCGGGGTATTGCCAATTGGTCCGGATAGAAGGGGGAGATGACTTGCCCTAGGTGAATGGGTCAGCTTCGTGCACAATGTTCATGGTCTACTTGTAGACCACAGGCCTAACATCAGCTTCGTGCATAATGTTTGGCGTATTGCTCATCGATCCAAATGAAAGTAAAAGAGTGATTTAACGTACGAAAAGAAAGTAAGAAAATAAAAGAATGATGTAAAGTACGATACGAAAGTTTGAGAATGAAAGTAAGAGATAGTGAAAAGTACGAAACGAAAGAATGTATACGAAAGAGAATGTTAATGTAAAGCATGAAATGAAAGTAAGTATATGTAAGCGAATGCTAATGAAAAGAATGCAATGAAAGTATGAATATGATGATGAAAGATAATAATGAAAGTATTAAAGAATGAAATAAACAATAAATATTGTTTGAATGTACGTATGATGTGTGTTCATATACAAGGGTAAAGGTAATTTTTGGAAAGGTATATTTTGTACATAAAATACACAAGGTATTTTGATACGTATAAAACTAGAACTCACTCAGCAAAACTGACTTTTATGCATTTTCAATTGGCAGGTAAATTGCTGAGGATGGCATGAGGGGGAAGCTACTCGGTGAGTCAAGACTGACATCCATTTGTCTTTTGATGCTATTGTTGTTTCATAATGCAATTAAACAATCCTTTTGTAACTCATGAAAAACATTGTATTGCTTAACAACAGTACTTACAATGATAATGAATCGCTTTTGTTAAATGTAATTCCACTTCTTATTGTTATGAATTATTAAATGTTTAAATGTAATGATACGATGAATGACCAACTGTGAGGTTCCCAGGAATGGGGCCTTACATGGAGATAGTATGTCCTACTGGTAACATTAAAGTAGATGATGAAGCACTTCACACTTTGTTAGGCATTCCATGCAAAGGGGTCCTTATTAATTCTTTAACTGCTACAAAAAAGCTAGATCAAGTGATTGCCGATTGGCACAACCTGTATGAAGAAGCATATATTGCACCTGCGGATTTAGTGAACAGAATAATCACCTCCAGAGACGTTGTCGATTTCAATTTTAAGATGGACTTCTTGGTGTTATTCCTGGGAACTATGGTTTAATGTCATGCACATGGGAAGTGCGAACTTGATATACTACACTACTTCAACAAGAACATTGACATCAAGGATATAAATTGGTATGCTCATATGAGGATGTGCTTAAGGAGATGCAAAAACAACTGGTGCAGGGATACTCGCAATCCTTTTGAGAGTCCTCTTACAGTATTAGCTGTATGATATTGTATTTTTGTATTTAAGTACATTCTATTTATGTGTTTTGAATTGTAATACTGTTATACTTTAATTTCATTACATAGATGTTGTATGCAAGGAACATAAAATGCAATGATGTGTACGATGATGTCACAGTACTTGCAAACAGCTCCAGTTCAGAGAGAAGGTGGAGATTAGAAATGGTGCATTTTGGGTAGGCAAAATTTGTAAACATCATAGAGGATGTTCCAGAGGGTAATAAAAATCCAGTTTTAGAAACCCCACAAATAAGCAATGATGGTAAAACAATGCAGGTATGTTGAAATAAAAAAATATATGTGCTTTACCATTAAATGTATTTTAATTAAAGACTAATTACATCATCTAGATCTTATTGTCACCAGGTAACTTTTAGAAAACTAGAAAAGTGTAACACCCGCTCATTTTAAAGATATGAAGAAGGAATAAAAGTAAAGAAAACAAAGAAAATGTAAGTTAACCTAAGTAGAGGGGTTAAAAGTGCCAAAATGGCAAAATATCAAAAAGTTGGTACAAAAGTGGGCATGGCCGCCCACTCTTGCCTGCACACACTTCTTCCATTTTGTTCTAGAGAGAGAGAGCAGAAAACTCTCGGAAGTTGTAGAAGAAGCAGGAGAATTCGAAGTTTTTGTAAGAATTCTTGGTTTTGTGATGTTATAAATAGTTCTAGTCTCGGTCATGTGCTTAAGGTGTTATTGTATGTTCGGGTGGTGTATGTGTGTGGGTTTTAGGTGTTAAACACGACTGAGGAAGTTCAAGAATAGGATTCAAACTCGAAAGTAGCTAAGGTGAGTTCTAGAATCCCCCTTTTTTAACATGTTTTTAACAATTTTAGGGCGGGAAAATGCATGTGAACTTGTTTTATGAAAGATGGGTTTTCACCCGTATGTGTGTGTGTGTGAATGTGTATGTGGGTGGGTGGGTGCAAATTTGGGATATATGTGTGTGTATGTACATGTTATGATGCTTAGAATGTAAATACTAAGTTTAGATCGTGATATAAGATGATTTGGGACTGATTTATATTAATTTAGTAAAAGTTAGTTGCTCAAACGTCTGAACAGTAACCCATGCGTCCAACGGTTTAATTTTCTAAGTGTTCCCAACCGCCCAAAAGCTCAACCATCTAAACAGTGTCCAACCGCCTAAGTGCCCATACGCCTAAGTCAGGCCCATGCGGCTGAATAGTGCCCAACCGTCTAGAATATTGACCAGATTGACTAAGTGTAGGCCCAAACGCTCGATTAGTGCCCATGCACCTAAATAGGCCCATGTGTCTAAGTGAAAAGTGACCAAGTGTAATTCCAGACGTCTGCATAGTGGCAAAACGTCTGAACAGGGCAGAATCGCCCAAATAGTGCCCATGCGTCTAGACACTTAGAATAATTTCTGAAAATTTAGGAAAAGTAGAAGGTCTAGGGTTTGACCAAAGTTGACTTATGGGTAATGATTACGCATTTTAAGCATAATTATGGGATGTTTAGGGTTATGGGATGTATGAATGATGTATGGTATGTATAACGTGTTATCTTTTAATGATGATTAACCGTATTTATACTATGTTATAAAATACGTTATATATTATGTTTTTGCTTTACGTAGTATGAAAACGAATGAAAGAACGTAAAGAATAACGTAATGAAAGGAAAGATAACAATGATGAAAAGTGAAACGTAATGAACGAAAGAACGGCTTGCAAGCAAATGAAAGGAGGTGCACGACCATGTTGTTGTTAGCTCAACTATGATGCGGGTTAGCTACCCAAAGGATGCACACAGGGTCAATCCTTGAGATTGACAAGGCCCTTTGGTATGCCCTAGGTGACTGGATCAGCTTCGTGCACAATGTTCGGGGTTTAATTACCACAGGTCCAGCATCAGCTTCATGCACAATGTTCGGGGTAGGACCAATTGGTTTGAATGAACGGGAGAGATGACTTACCCTAGGTCCAGCATCAACTTCGTGCACAATGTTCGTTGTTTAATTACCACAGGTCCAGCATCAGCTTCGTACACAATGTTCGGCCACGATATTCGGGGTGTTGTTCATCAATCCATAAGAATGAAAAAGAATGACGTAACGTACGAAAGAAAGAAAGAAAGAAAGAAAGTAAAAAAGTATGAATGTAAAAGAATGATGATAAGTACATTACAAAAGAATGAGAATGAAAGTAAGAGAATGTTAACAAAAAGCATGAAATGAAAACATGCTATGAATATGAAGGTAAACAATGAATGTTAATGAAAGCTAAAAGTAATATTCTCTATCTGTAAGTATGATGCATGATCGCGTGTGAAAGAAAAGAAAGGTTTTAACAATAGTATGATATTTTAATTATAAAACTAGAACTCACTCAGCAACGCTGACTTTTATGTGTTTTCCAGTTGGCAGGTAAAAGTTGCTGAGGATGGCATGGGGCAGCTACTTGGCATTTTTGGGATGGCATCCATTCGTTTAACAATGATATTTTTGTGATGTAATGCAATTATAATATTTTGTAGCTTTAACCGTATTGTATTACTTTGCAAAAGTTGTCCTTAAAATATATGAAATGGTTTTAATTAATTTCCACTGCATTGTTTTAAATAAATTGAATGTTTTATGTGCGATGAATGACCAACTATGAGGTGCCCGGGATCGGAGCCTTACAGAAAGCTGATGGTTATTGTAGTGGAAAACCAGGCAAATTAGAGCGTGGAATGATAGAACTATTGGAGAAAAACTTGGAAGATGTTGAGCTGGAAAATCTTAAATCAAAGTTTGAGAGTGTGTTTAATCATAAACCGATGCCAACTACTACACCTTCTGCAGCAACAGTGTTGTCTGACAAAGAGAAGGAAACAAATAATAAAGGAATATTAAATTGGCAATGGGATGGTTTAGTAAATGAACAAATAATGGATGTTTGTCTTGATGTTAATGCTAGACGTTAACATTTAATTGAAAGTGAAGAAGAGGAAGATGAAACAGAGAAGGAATCAGAAAATGAACCATGTGAAGAATATGATAATGGTATTGTTGTCTTTAATTGCAGAAAATGCAATGAAACACTTATGTTATACGATGTAGATGATGATGTTGATGTAGGAGAAGAAAGGTCTACAGTAGAGACTATTTGCCCCAGCCTTAACAATTGGTTGGATGGAGAACTTGTTATTGGTGAGTGCGCGTCTGCTAAATCTATTATGATGTTTATTATTTATGTATTTCAAAATATTTTCACTCATTTACAACTGTAGTTTAAGATTAAATTCTATTTGTAAGCTAATTGAAACAGACAATGTAGTTGTAAGTTAAATGGGAGCATCTGTACAACAATTGCATATTTTTTTTTAGAAAGTATATGATTTACCTTACTTTGTTATTAATAGGTGAACTACCTCGAGAGGTTGATTTATAGTTCAGAACTTTCAACAAGAAAGATAAGGGGAAGGATATCGCAGACCAAGGTGGACCAAGATTCTGGGAAAGAATAACACTAGATAACCATACAGAAGATAAGGTATCGAAGTGGATAAATCATAAGAATATAGGTAAGAATTATTTAGTATAAAGATATATTGAAAGTTATATTATATGATCGATGTAACAAGAGATTACATTGTTTTATAAAGTAATAGTAGTAGTCAATGTAGTAGTTGCTTACAGTTAAGACCTAATGATTGTAATGTTATTAATATTTAAAGAAGGCGGGGATATGGATGTAGATTTTGGACCTGTAAAGGAGACGAATAAGGCGGACTTTGTAGCAGACATGGCAGGTCAAAGGTTTAACTAGGATATGTCAGTAGATTACACCGACAAAGGAAGCAGAAGCAGTAGAATAGCAGAGTAAAGGTACGATTTATATTTTTATATCAGAACGTATGTAAGTGCTACAATATTTTATAAAACGCATACTTTGGGTTTTCCCAAGTAGAAACAGGTCCTTGTTTATAAGGTTTATGCACAAGCTTAGACAATATTTGGCAAAATATTATGAAAATTACATTATATGATCACTGTAACAAGAGATTACATCATTTTATAAAGTAATAGTAGTAGTTGATATTGCAGTAACTTACACTTAAGACCTAATCGTTGTAATGCTATTAATAGTTCAAGAAAGTGGGGATGTTGGTATTACATTAGCACCAGTAAAGGAGACGGATAAGGCGGACGTTGTAGCGGGAATGGGAGTCCAAAGATTGAGCAAGAACATACCATTGGAAAAAGTAAAACAAACAAAGGAAGCAGGAATGGAGGAACATAGTAAAGGTATGCTCTATATTTTATATAAGCACGTATGTAAGTGCTATAATATTTTATATAACGCAGATTTGGGGTTTTTTGAAACAAAGAAGCAGGTCCTAGTTTAGAAGGTATTTGAACTAGCTTAGACAGTATTTTGGATGAAGGAATGATTATTGTTTAGCGGTGGTCTATTATATGTTTGTAAAGAATTTATTTTAAAGATTAACATAATCTTATAATAATTTTTCCTGTAATTATATTTTTCACTGACTTGTAAAGTAATTGTGGTGGTAATAGTAATAGTAAGTTAATGTGTTTTGCGAATTTGGATGAATATTGATTTGAAGAGAGTGTAATTAATAATTTTTTGGTTAATAATAGCAAATGTAACTGGCAAGGTTGACGTATCTTTGGAACATGGTGAGAAGACAAATAAGGGTGAAGGTGTAGCGGACATAGGAGGACCCATTTTAACAAGAACAATAACAACTGAAGAGGACAAACACCCAAAGGTAGAAAAGGTGGAAACTGAACAAAGTGAATGTATGAGTTATATATTCTTTTTATAAAAATTCCTTTTAAAAATTAGGAGATACGTTTGAGAATATTCAGAAAGTAAGAATTGTTGTAATTCGTTTTAAAATTCATTTAAGATGTAAGAATTGTTGTAGTTTGTTGTTGAAGTACAGTAAGTGGGGGCTATATCTGCATTAAAGTAAAATGAAAGCATATCAATAAATATAAATGATATATTTATTATTAGGCATTGTAATTGCAGATAAAAAAAACTCTAAACAATTTAGTGGAGTCAAAGATGTACATGATGAAAAAATAAATGAACATTCTACGAAGGAGATGGAAGTGAAACCCAAAAAGGAAAATCTGACTCTAACACCCTTTCAACAAAGTCTAGGTATATTGTAAATATCTATATTTGGGGATGGGAATCAATAGTTTTGGTCACATTAAATTGTGTTATTATAACAGACATGACGAAATGTAAATATTACCTGCAGATACAAAATTGCCACACCTTTTTTTGGCTGAATATGTACCATAACAGAAAATTAATGAAGAAGGTACAGGTTTTGTGCTTGTTTTTTTTTTATTTTATAAAAATTTTCAGTGAAAGGAAAGGGAAAAAAGGTCTCGTTTAAGGAATTCAGCTCCGAAGATTATGGTAAGCATAGTTATAGTTTGGGTTTATCACAAGATCAAATGGAAGCAAAACTGATGGAAGGTTTGTTTCCAATTTCTACCTGTTATTGAAATATCAGTTATATGTTAAAGAATATATGGCTGTAGAGTTAAAATTGTATCCTACATTGCATGCCAGTACAATGTTACATTCAGTTGCTAATTATAATACATTCAGGAAAAGAAAAGGAAAACGAGAAGGAAAAGCGGTGTCTTTAGATAAAAGCAAGTCAATTGATTATTCGAAGCCGAGTTTTAGTTTGGGTTATCGCAAGATGAAGTAGAGGAAAAGGAGATGGAAGGGTTTTTAAAAATAAATATATTTTCATATATTATTAGATAATTCTTACATTACGTATGTCTCTGTTGACGTAATTGTATACTATGTATACGTCACATCCGAACCTTATAAGAAGCTAATAAACTGATATCACGTATGTTTATTAATACAGTTTGATTACTGGAGCAGGGTCATGTGAATTTGTAAAAGATCAATAAATCACAAATAAGGACAAGCCATGCAGGAGTTTGGTTAGTACACAAGAGTTAAAAGGATCAAGCTACAACTTGGGTTTATCACAGGAGGGGACACAGAAAGTTGAGGAGAATGTAAAAGGCAAGTAATATTTTTTTTTGTATATAACAAGTTATATCTAATATTTTATTGAATTAAATAAGAAATTTTTGAAAAAGAAATTGAGGAAGTGAATGAGATAGATGAAGATATGGATGGAAGTAACGATGGAGATAGTAAAACCGAAAGCGTTGACTTATCGAATAATGAAATTGTAGCTAAGAAATTAATATACGTGTTGTAGTTGTCTTCTACATCACTATATAGTTAGGATATGAGTTCAACGTAATACATCTTCTTTAATGAATTTGAGTTGCATAAAAAATATACTATCAGATGTGATGTAAACTAATATTTTTAAACAGATAATTCTTACATTACATATGTCTCTGTTGACGTAATTGTATACTACGTCACATCCGAACATTATAAGAAGCTAATAAACTTATATCACGTATGTTTATTAATATAGTTTGATTATCGGTGCAAGGTCATGTGAATTTGTAAAAGATAAATCAGAAAATAAGGACAGGCCATGCTGGAGTTTGGTTTATACACAAGAGTTAAAAGGACCAAGCTACAGCTTGGGTTTATCACAAGAGGGAACACTGAGGGTTGAGAATAATTTAAAAGGCAAGTAATATTTTTCTGTATATACCAAGTTATATTAATATTGTATTGAGTTGAATAAGAAATTCTTGAAACAGACATTGAGGAAGTGAGTGATATAGATGAAGATATGGACAGAAGTAACGAGACAGATAGTCAAACCGAAAGCGTTGACTTATCAAATAATGAAATTGTAGCTGATAAATTTGAAGGTATTGACTATTATATTGATGTAATAGGGTTATAATAGGATAAAAAATGATTCAGCTATAACATAATTATTATTAACGATGCAGGTTGTCGAAATAAGAAAAGATATTCTAGGATAAAGACGATTTCGTCAAAGTGTAAATCGTCATTCAGGAGCAGGGTAACAATCATATCAAATAGTTTTACTAAATAAGAAAAAGGCAATCTGGAAATTTCTATTTCAAGGAGTTGAATTGTAAGTTCCGTTAGATATAACCTCTCAATTTATTATGTGTTTCCAAAAGGTAATAAAACAATGCATAAAACATATTTGTATTCCCTCCTTACAGTGATGAAGCAGGAACACTCAAAAATGAAGGGACGGGTAGGCGCGCAAGTTATAAAAACACCTTGTACAACGAACAGGTCTTTGATACGAAGGTTGGAACAAGATCTGGGATGTTTATCTACGATCATTAAAACTGGACAACCAAGTGTACGGCAACGTCATTGATTGCCGGGCTTGTGTACTTAACCATGATGAAAAACTTAGGAGCTCAGATTCCCCACATAACTGTTTTGTGGACACCAAATTTGTAAGTCAGATTATCTTAATAATGAGTTATATGAAAGCTTAGTTTCTTTACTATTAGATTAAAATACTAAATATACGTGTTGTAATTGTCTGCTACATCACTATATATTTAGGATATGAGTTCAATATAATACGTGTTGTAATTGTCTGCTACATCATTATCTATCAGATATTGATGTAAATTATTCTTTATAAACAGATGGAATGGATGTTCAACAACAAAGAGAAGACAGAGGAGCAACGTTTGAAGTCGTTATCAAAAAATATTTTCAAAGCAATCGGAAGGGTAGAAAAGGGAAGGGATCTAAAAAAATTTGACCTGATTTTTGTCCCAATTCTGGATAACAAACTTTTTTATTTAATAGTTTTCAAGCTTAAGAATCCAGCTATCTACATGATAGATAACATGGATCCAATTGAGATGGTGGTTAGCGTGGAAGATCATGAAGATTACTTTAATAAAGACACTCCATATAAAGAGGTATGCTAATAAAAAGGTCTCAGAGTAAATAAATTTATTATACACTGACTTGTTAGTTCATTAATAAGTTTTCCAACATTGTAGTTTGATGTAAATTGTCAATTTGAATAGAAACATATGTTTTTTCAGTACTTGAAAGATGGGGGAATCCAAAAGGAGAGAAACTTCAGAGTGAAGAGGTGGATAGACTGGACTTGGACCAGGAAACAATTGGAAATGTTAAGACTGTGTGATTTTTACGATGCGTCATATGGAGGTATTCATGGGAAGCTTCAGCGGTTCATTTAATTTTGGTTTTAAAAAGATTGAAATCAAAAAGAAAACACAAATTAACATCCTAAGAAAGAAATATGCAGCAAAGATCATACTATCCGACATCAATATCGTAAAGGAGGAGGTTCGTAATGTAGCCTTCGGTATGTCAAAAAAATGAGAAAATACATGAAAAGGGGAGATGTGTTGAAATAATACTTTTCATAGTTACATTCGTGCATCTATTTTGTACTAAACAAACTAATGTAGTCTTAAGTATGCACTGGTGTAGGACTTGTTATTGTTAGTGGTTGGATGCTTGATTTTAAAAGACTAGTAATGTATGCAATTCTGTCGTTAATCTTTAGTATAATATTGTTTTTATGGAACTTCATATATAATGTGTTGCTACAATGTAGTTTACAGAAATTCAAGGTTATTGATTTTGTGGAACTGCATCACTACTATAATTTCATTTTACAAGATAATTGATTTCCTAATAGAAATTGAAAGAAATGACATAAGATATAAGTGTTACACTATCAATTTAAGAAAAAACAAATCCTACACATGTATAAAGTACAGATGTATAATATAGAGGGTACGCTGCATTGTGGTGTTACGATGCTATGTAAATCTTTTGCAATTAAAATCACAATACAAAAGACAATACATGTGATGTAGGTTCCTTTAAACTACAATTAGCTACAAGATTTAAAAATAAACAAAGATCATCATACTAGTAAAATTTCGTTTTACAAGATAATTGGTTTCCTAATTGATATTGAAGGAAATCACATAAGATAGTCGTGTTACACCATCAATGTAACAAAAAAGCTAACCTACAACTACGATGTGTAATATAGACGGTCCACTGCATTGTGATGTTATGCTGCTATGTAAAAATGTTGGTATTAAAATCCAAAAACAAAACAAAGTACATGGGATGTAGTTACGTTTAGAATACTAGTAATGTTGTATTGTATCATTAATCTTTTATAATAATGTTTTATGGAACTTAGTAAGTAATGCATCACTACATTTGAGTTTATAGAAATTCAAGGTTATTGATTTTGTGGATCTGCACCGGTATTATAATTTCATTTTACAACATAATAGGTTTCCTAATTGAAATTGAAGGAAATGACATAAGATATAAGTGTTACACTATCAATGTAACAAAAAACAAATCCTACAAATGTATAATATAGACGGTCCACTGTAGTGTAGAGTTCCGATTCTATGTGAACATTTATTAAAATCCCAAATAAAAGTAGTACATGGAATGTAAGTGCGTTTAAAGTATAATCAGCTACAACATTTAAAATAAACACAGACCAGCATAGTAGTAAAAATTGATTTTACAAGATAATTGTTTTCGTAAATGGTATTGAAGGAAACTAGATAACAGAGGAATGTTACACCATCAATGTAACTAAAACATACCTACAACTACAAATGTATATATAGACGGTCCATTATATTGCGGTGTCATGCGGCTATGTAAACCGTGTGGTATTAAAATCCAAAACAAAAACAAAGTACATGGGATGTACATGCGTTTAAAGTACAATCAGATACAAACTTTAAAATAAAAAAGACCATTGTACTAGTAAAAATTCATTTTACAAGATAATTGGTTTCCTAAATGGTATTAAAGGAAAGCAGAAAAGAGGAATGTTATACAATCAATGTAAATAAAAACAGACCTACAACTACAAATGTATAAATAGACGGTCCACTGCATTGCAGTGTTGCGTGGTTATGTAAAACATGTGGTATTAAAATCCAAAACCAAAACAAAGTACATGGGATGTAGGTGCGTTTAAGGTACAATCAGATACAAAATTTAAAAAAAGACCATTGTACTAGTAAAATTTCATTTTACAAGATAATTTGTTTCCTAAATGGTATTGAAGGAAATCACATAAGTGAGAAGTGCTACAAAATCAGTGTAACAAATAACAACCCTACAACTACAGATGTGTAGTATAGACTGTGTTTTAGAAAATAAGTTTCATAAGTACTGTATTACTAAAATGCAAAACCAACAGTTCGCATGTTACAGCAGAGGTTTTAGGAAAATGTATCAAACCAGCTAGTTGTATATTGAAATTTTAAAAGTTATGAATTAATTAAACATTTTGGAGATAATTAGTTTCCATATTGAAATTTATAGAGAAGATATAAGAATAAGATTTTACAGCACTAATGTAAAGAAGTAACATTTTACAATCTCAAAAGTATAATAAAGATGGTGAACTGCAATGTGGGTAAACCAATTTGGAAATGAAATCAAATAACAAACACAAAGTACATGGGATGCAGGTGCGAAGAAACTACAATCAGAAACAAAAGTGTTGGGTTTTGTAGATTCTTACCAAAGTCATATTAACCATTTAACATGTAAAACGCAGTGGAGTTTATATGAAAAACGTGAGTTTATGTATCATATACACTTGTTAAATCAAAACCCAAGACAAGGATCTATTTATATGGAAGAACATACTATCAAAAACATTATATCAACCACATGAACTACCTTAGAACCGTGGATTTGGAGGGCTAGATGATGATGTTTGAAAGCCAAGACTTTAATGTAGAAGCCCTCAAGAGATGATACCCACAAGCACTTCCTTACACCCACTTGCTAGGTTGTAGAACACCAATCTCCCTTTCTTCTTGTAGATCCGAATCTACCCAACAAAATCCGAATTTTGTGGCTTGCAAAGCTGAATTTTCAGCCAAGAACAAGAGAGAAACTTGCTATGTGTGTGTGAGAGAAGGTGTAGATTATGAAAGAGTGTAAGAATAAATTACTCTTGCATGAACCAAGAACAAAAGGGAGGATTCCCTAGGCCAAAGGGGGCGGCCGATTTGGACCCATCCAAAAGGGTTTGCCTCCCATTTTTCATTTTTATAAATGTTACATTCTCACCCTTTGTTTCATAAAATTAGAACCACTCTTAATTTTGTAAAATAACATACTTTTATTTGATATTACTTAACCAACTTAATAATAAAACAAATAATTTCTCATGAATAAATTATCCACATAATGTTGTTCATTTACAAAAGCAACGTTTTAGAAAACCTATTTTCTAAACTGGTGCCATTATTTATTTGTATGATCTTATCAACGAATAAATACTTATTGGAGTTTGTTTGACTTGTTATTAGGTATGACCTGACTTGGACCATATCACACTAGCCATATCAATTTAATATGTATCTTGGGCAGATGAAATCTTTCAATCTCCTACTTGCACAAGATTCATAGAAGATTGATGCAAGCGGCAAATAACACATAGCAACGGTTTGCTACACCTAATGTATATGATTAAGTGCCATTCAATAACATAATCCTCTTCAAGTACCTTATTTGAAAATGTTTTAGGTGAATCAATCATCTATCCTTTTGTCTCAGATGCATGTTAAATCCCAGAGACACAGAATTGTCATTCTCTGATGATTTAACTTTAACAGGCCTTAGACATCTAACTCTCAACGAATAAGAGGAACAAATTCCATCTTGACTACATACGTCTCTCACAATCACCTTATATCATACCTGAACCTAGCCTTATATACTGCCAATCTTTCAGAATAGCAAAGTACTAAGTCAAAGTACAACACTTGGTGAATATCAAGACCCAATATGCATCTCTGGTCTGAGGATACAATGATATTCGCCTTTACTCAAT